>LR812519.1:49729997-49734997 GCA_903798195.1 Danio kyathit | reverse complement strand
TTTTTACTGTAATAAGTTCATTATAAAATGTAAAAAAAATACTGTATTAGTTAATATAAACAATGTTTTCTAGTCATTTTTAAACATTATTAAATAAATTAGGAAATTACCCATGGTAAATTACCCCACGTATATTTGCCTTTGGCCCATTAGCCTTGATCAAGCTTGGTTTTTGGCCCTTCATAAGAAAAAGTTTGGGCATCCCTGCTATAAACTATATATAAGATTGTTTTCTATTATTATGTATTGTATAGTGAGAGTCAAACGAATACAATTTTAATGTAATTAAATAATATTATATTTTAATTTATATTAAATAATATTGTAGTATTTTAATGTTATGTAATATTATCAAATAAAATATTATAATTAATACATCTGCACAAATTTGTCCACCACCTCCCAATTATAGAGCAGTCCAGCAGTCAAATTTATAAAAATATTTATATTTATTATTTTTAGTTGTAAATTAATTTGAAGAAAACTAATCATTTAAAAAGTAGAGATCGCATTACGATAGAACATAGAAAATAAGTTTTATGTGATTATAGAAAACATATAAAATAAATAAAAATTAAATAAAAGTAGAAGTAGATTTTAGGACTGTTGGGCGCCAAAATGTCCCAAAACACCATTAAAATGTGCTGGTTTTAATGGGTGGCAATGTTTTGAAATTATTATTATTATTTTTATTTTTTGTAAACTTTAAGATGTCTTTGATAGCCTAGATTATATTGTTTTGTTTCAGCAGAGAAATAAAATGGAATAAAGACATGTCTGTGAGATTATGCTTTGTTTTGTAGGGAAAATAACATTTATAATTAATCAGATTCATTACATTGAGTGGCGTTGATTCATTTCACAGCTCTTGTGGATTCTAGTATATTTTATATCAACTGAACTGTAAATAAACATTAAATAAATGTAGAAAGGGTGCATTTTAGGACTGTTGGGCCCCATGGCTGGAATAGCTTAGGGGCCTCAGATCACTAAATCCGCCCCTGATTATCATTAGCATAAAATTAAAACATTATTAATTAAAAGTCCTCATTTTGACCGAATAAAAAAAACATGTGGGATTGGGTGCAACAGAGTGGACCATCTTAAAGGTAATATAATGAAGGTGTGTACTTTGTACACCACATTGTGCTGAAGAACATGTGTAAGTTAAATATATAGGGAAAATGTGTAAGTTTATGGAGGTGTGTGTGTGTGTGTGTGTGTGTGAAATGTGTGTACATGAGAGACAAGAGAAGTGTGTTTGAGACAGAGAAAAGGGGAGGGGTGTGTGTGTTTGTGCATACGTGTGTGTTACTGAGGGGGCAGGGAATGAGTGTGTTTGTATAAGAGTGTGTGTGTGTGTGTTAGAGAGAGAGAGAGAGAGAGACGAGACCAGCAATGTTTGGTTCTGTGTGTGTTTATGTGTAATCAATGGGAGTTGTGTGCATGTATAAAGTATAAAGCCAGAGGACAACTGAAAGTGTGTGTGTGTGTGTGTGTGTGTGTGTGTGTGTGTGTGTGTGTGTGTGTTGATTGCACCTGGAAGGCAGAGCTGGATGAACAGGTAGTATGTGTGTGTTTGTGAGAGAGCGAGGAATAAATATATTGAGAGAGGGAGAGCAGATATAGAAAGGGTGGGATATTGAAATGCACACTGTGCATAAAGCTTGTATATATCTTTAGAAAGACAGTGAAACAGCTTCACTTAAAATATAAAAAAAAAAAGAGAGAAAAAAAATATGACTCAGAGGATGCTCCTTTTTAAATAGTTTAGTCTCTAATGCTTGTCCTAATAATACAAAGTAGGGTTGCACAAAATTGGAAAAGTCTAGCATTGCGATATATGTTTATTTTGCGATATCTGCTTGTTAAGTGTGACGTCACGTGAAGCAGCTTTCGGGTCCAAGCGCTATATCAAACTGTATGGGGAGACTCGACAAATGGTAATAATAAACGTTTACAAATCGCTGTAATACTTTCAAAAATCACAATCGCAATATATATATTAATTATGATTAATATATATTTATGATTAATTATTTATAAATTGTAAAATGATTGATGTTTGTGATGCAGCATGTACAGAGACTCACTTTAAAATTCACTTTAATGCGTGATATGACTAAAGAGATGTCATAAACGAACATTTTTTCAATTCAAATGAGTAGCGGCTTGGACCTGGAAACAGTATTTCATAGGTCACCGAAATGTCAGGACTTAACAAGCGGATATATTGCGATATGAATACAATTTCACCAGATAACTTGAATATCTCTATTCTATAAAGAATTTACAATGCTAGATCGATTGGGATGATTCTGCAGTGGGAGTGCATCTTCATAAAATCTTTGATGCACAGCGATCTATAAATACAATCAAGAAAAAGATACAATTGAAATAAAGTGTTTTATCATTTTCCAAGTCTAAGAGTATTCACGCACAGTAACTTAATGATAAAAATAATTCAATTGTTAAATAAGTCATTGTTAACGTTACAAATGGTACAATTTATTATGCCTGAATGCTTTTAAGGTCATTATACAATCACTGGCATCAAAAACACATGCAAATGATGAATTATATGCTCGCGATGTGACTATTGTGAATGATCACATTGCGATATCGATGCTAAAACGATATATTGTGCAGCCCCAATACAAAGGTGAACTAAGAATTAAAGAAATGTAAAGGACATTAATCGTTACATTGGAAATGATATTGATTGTTCGCTTCCAGACAATCAGAGCAAGTTGAGACATTTTGCATGCATCGTTATAAGCAATTGTTTTTACAAGGTCACAACAACAGTCCTAGAGCGGGTGGATGCCATAATAAAAAACCTTGAAAGGTCAGTTCACTCAAAAATGAAAATGATCCTATTATTTCCTCAACCTAGGTGTATTTCACTTTCTTCTTTCAGCCGAATTCAATCAAAGATTTATTAAAAAACATCTTGGGCTTTTCCAGCTCTGCAAAGGCAATGTTCCAATGAAGTCCAATAAAGCGCATCCATTCATTATGAAAAGTGGCTCAAATAATTCTAGGGGCTAAATAAAGCTCTCCTGTCATGAAACCATGTGTTTTTGTTAAAAGAAAACTTTATAAACTGTATTTAGTGATATCTGGTGAGCTGCAGGGGTCTTTTATCTGCATTTATTTGTGCATTTGGAGCCACCAGCTGGACAGAGCTGTGTTTTTTTTTAGTCTCTTGAGTGTAAAGCACATGCGCAGTTGAAATGAATGAGGAAGTGCTGTGGTGAAGAGGGGCAAAAAATGCTTTTCCACTGCGCACCATGGTAAGGCTCAGCTCACTTTGGATTGGTTTTGCACTGCAGTTTAGTACTGCTTAAAGTGGGTGGGATTATTGCTATCCGCTTGTTAAGTTGTTAATGAATCACTTTCTGGCCATCTGATATTAGGCATGAATGTATATATTGTGATTGTGATTTTCGAAAGTATTACAGCGCTTTGTAAACGTTTATTATTACCATTTGATGAGTCTCCCCATACAGTTTGATAGAGCGCTTGGACCCAGAAGCCACTTCATGTGATGTCACACTTAACAAACAGATAGTTGCACCCCCTCTAGTGCCATGACTTCCTGAAAAACTTTTTAATTCATCCTATCCATCTCTCATTAGATCTGATCCATGGCTACCATTGAGAGGATCATCTGGAACTCTTCTATTGATCATGATACTGATATTTCAGCGTTTTTTTTCTTTTGGTGGTATAAAAACGGTTTAATCATGCGAACCAACAATACAGTAATGGGTGTAATGCAATAGAATCAATGACTATTCATGTTGCAAATAGATTGACACTGGTTGTCACGCTGGACAGATGATTCTCTCGAACCAATAAGCAGTGTGTATATGTCACGTTTTAGTGATGGTAAGTATTGTTGTCATGATACTGAATTTTGTTACCAGTCGGTACTGAAATAAAAAAAAAAGTCAATTTCCCACTAACATTTAAGCGCTGTTCTTAAACACAGCTGATCTGCCATTGTGTTCACATGCTCAACAGAAATGACTGCGAATGACCATGTAGGTCATCAATTCACCGCTGTTTACCAAGTGCAAAAATAAATACAGGGACATTAAAACGTTTCAAAGCTGCGAAGTTCAGCAGACTCATCAGCGGATTGTTCGTATGTCAGCTCATAACCCATGATCACACTGCAATTTTCATAGACTTCCATTCATATGCATGCGACTGCGGTAGACCGAAAACGCAAAGTCGTGCGACAATTTTCACAATTTGCTGCATTGGAAAGTTCAAGCTTGATGACGTGTGAAATCACATCACGTGACTGTCCCATTGAAGATCAAAACATGACCTCTCTGTACAGAGATTTGAAATATGGACCAATCGCTCACTTTTATCAACGTCTAATCATATTGTTTTATCCTGCCCCTTTTCCCGGCACAGTCTCTACTGTGACCGCGGATATAGACAGACCAGCTGATCTTCGCGGCTTTAAACCGCTCCAGTGTCCCTGTATCTGTGTTTGCACTCAGTGAAGAGTGATGAACTGATGACCTTCAAGGCTAATTACAGTCATTTCTGTTGAGCACGTCAACACAATGGCAAATCAGCAGCATTTAAGAACGCACTCAACATCACTTAAATGTTAGCGGGAAATGGACGTTTTTAAAATATCAGTACCGATTGGTAGCGAATTTCAGTATCGTGACAAATGGTAAGACTCTTTTCGAATCTCAATTGAGGTGGTGCTCAAAATATGCTAGGCATGGAGCTCATTAGAAAAGCCACCAAAAGTGAGCCATACTGAATCAAACCCCATTGTACCAAGCAGTGGAAAAGCACCTAATATAGTAATAGTTTTAGTTATAAACTAAACACAGGGATCATTTAAATTTTTGAGGTGAACTATCACTTTAGGTCTGAGATGTGTTGACAAATGACAGTCTGATAGCTGACAAGATGCTAGTCTTGCTTATGTTTTCAAAAGCAATACAAAATTGTGTTTTGTG
>LR812519.1:49702497-49724997 GCA_903798195.1 Danio kyathit | reverse complement strand
TATTCCGTGTTTACCGTGACTTAATGAGGTGAACAATCTGCGGGGAAGTTTTACCTGTAATTTTATTTTAATTAACTATTTTGGATTACAGCCTTGAACTGCGAATGCGAGTACAGAATAACTCAGTGTGCAAAATCCCTCAGTTTAACTTGTGTTAAGCTTGGTTTATGCTTCTGCGTCGAGTGATCGGCGTGACCCACGACGCCTGCCTTGCTTCTGCGTGACGTTTGTGTTGCTCTACAATAACACTTTCGAAACACTAGCTGGCAGTAGGTGTTTATGTTCCTCTATGTCGAGTTTCTTCACGGGAGTTTTGTTTTTTCTGAACACTACCTTAATGTACAAGTAGTTAAAACTCGCTCATTGTGAGGCGGGAACCAGCGGACGTGCAACAACTTTAATCAAAAGGTAAACACAAAACAAAAGTTTCCATCTAGAGCTACTTCACAGGACTCGACACTTGTAAACACTCACTTCAACGGGTTTGAGCGGCTCTCAATCCCGCCCACACTTATCAGCGCTACCAAGCCGACCAATCACAGAGTTTGCGATACACGTTGTTGTGACATGTACTTACATTTTTTTAAAGGTGCGTGTCAGCGACAGTCATGCAGGGCGCTATGCGACCACGCAAAGGCTGCGCCGAACCATACGTGTGCATTTGGTGCAGAAGTATAAATCAGCCTTAAGTCACTTGTGTAGCACTGCTGCCTCTGCTGAAGAACAGCATCCCACAGGTCCTAATGCCCACCCATGTAACATGTAAACTTTTGATTAGGAAAATGAAAGTAAAACACATAAAAAAATCTTCATATCACAAAATATTTAGTCTTGTTTGACATATTGGTCAGAATATTACAGAGCTTACGTGGGTATCTGCTCTATTCATTATTTTTCTTTACAATATCGCTCCCCTGCAGCCTCTGGCTGGGTCCTAGTTAGGTCTGTACTATATATCGTTTCAGCATTGATATCGCAATGTGCGCATCACTGTATTTATGTGGAATTTATATGATTTATGCAAAAAACATTTCTTACTTAGAATTTTTAGTCCAAATGTCTACATTTCAAAGTGAAAACAAGATTATTTCACGTAGCGTACATGCAGATTTTTTTTTTAAACAAGCAAAAAAAACTCTTCATTTTCACTTATTTCTTCTGACGGTGCAAACGAAACAGTATTGTTACTTGGTCTCAGAATTTCATTTCTATTTAGACTAGAAACGAGACAAAACAAAGTAAGAAAAGCATTTTTTTTGCATTTTAATTTCTGTACCCGAATACTGTTAGACTCCCCAGAAAACCGCCAAATAGAGCTATTCAAACCATCATCTGAAACTGTATTCATATCGCAATATTTATTGCAGAAAAATAAAATATCAGATGCAATACCAATACCATGCAGCCCTAGTCCTAGTGGATGCCCATGAATAATTTATTCGCGGCTGCTTTATTACACTAATAGACAAAATGTAAGGAAATTGTTAGTTCTACAACAAAGCATCAAATGGGGTCATGGTCTGATTTTAATTTCATTTGAGAAAGACTTATGAGAAATAAAAATCTCAAATTAATCTGTAAAGTAATTCATTCATTCATTCATTTTCTTTTCGGCTTAGTCCCTTTATTATTCCGGGGTCGCCACAGCGTAATGAACTGCCAACTTATCCAGCACGTTTTTAACGCAGCGGATGCCCTTCCAGCCACAACCCATCTCTGGGAAACATCCATACACACTCATACACACACATATACACTACGGACAATTTAGCCTACCCAATTCATCTATAGCGCATGTCTTTGGACTGTGGGGGAAACCGGAGCACCCGGAGGAAACCCACGTGAACGCAGGGAGAACATGCAAACTCCACACAGAAACGTTAACTGACCCAGCCGAGGCTCGATCCAGCAAACTTCTTGCTGTGAGGCGACAGCACTACCTACTGCGTCACTGCGTCGCCTCTGTAAAGTAATAGTTCTCAAAAACACACAAACAATATATATATATATATATATATATATAGCTCAGCCTAAATATAGCTCAGCCTAAAGGAGTTTGAAATTATCTGAAAAAAATGCTAAATTTTCTTCTCTTCTATATTTAACAAGGTGCAAATATAAGTGTACAGCTATGTTTATATATATATATATATATATATATATATATATATATATATATATATATATATATATATATATATAAATGGATCATTTATAAATAAATGTAAAGTATAAAGTACATCCAGGTGGTTGTTATCTGAGAAAAAAGCCAGAAGCAAAAATGCATGTTGTTCAGTCACAAGATGGCGTCAACCACAGAGGGCTATATTCTAAAGGGCTTTATTCTGTGAAATAGATGTTTCTGATTCAATTATTTATTCTAAGCAACATTTAAACTGACCTCACTAGATCTAAAGATCAGCTGAATGGATTAAAAAATGGCAAAACTAGTCAGCGGCAATAGCCTAGTGGTTAAGTGCGCCGAAATATAGTACCATGGTGCTCACGGCAACCCGAGTTCGATTCCTGGCTCGAGGTCCTTTGCTGACCCTTACACTCTCTCTGCTCCCAATACTTTCCTCTCTGTAACCTTCACTGCCCTTTCCAATTAAAGGTAAAAAATTATTACAAATTTTACGTCCTAAGTCCATTTTAATGTCACAAAAGGGGTTTTATAGCAGAAAAGGGCTCTTTAGATTACTAAAGTGTTCTTCACATTAAGAAAAAGACTTTAAAGCCTTGTTCTTTCAAAGGTTTTTCGAGGAACTTTCAAAGCAAAAAGAACATTTGTTGTAAGGAATTTTTAATTGAAAGAAAATTAAATAAAAGTTTCATTCAAGTTAATAAAATTCTGAACACTAACAATAAGGCTTTCAAACCACAATAAACTGACATATTGTATTAATCACATATGTTAGTTTATTTTGAGTGCACCAGTACTAAGAGGGCATTTGAGTATTGAGTATAGAAGGGGAGTTTTAGAGTCAAAAAGGTTGAGAACCAGTGCTTTACTGGCCAAATGCCCTTCGTTATGCAAATTCATACGTTAGAGTAAGTCACACTTGAACTTTGGTACACAGAAGACAATAGATGAAGATAAAACTACTCGGCGTGAGCTCGTGTATCTGGTTTTCACGCTTTTGTATAAATGTGACTTAAAGTGGGATAAAGTCTGGTGCTGCTGTGACTGTAAATAAATCAACTAAACTTGAACATTCTGGAAACGTTCTCTCCATATTATGAAAAATATTCATTCAAAAGCTGCAGCTGAGTCTTTTTCTTCTATCATATTTTTAAAACCGCTATTTATCATGTAAAAATCATCAAAAATCTTATTCCTGAATTCTCAGTGTTCATATCACGATAGACAATTATACACACATTAAAACAAGGCTGGAAGAGGTTTGAATAAAATCTCAAACATACACTGCTGTTTCACAAATCTATGTCATATCTAATTGTTAACCCTTTTATGCTTGTTTTGAAGTGATTTAGAAAGACACAATTTGATCGTGTGTTGTCGTGTGTCTGTACTATCCCTGTTTCATTAATATCAGTTTATTTCTGCCCTACTTTGATTAATTTCCATAGACATGTGTGATCATCTATATGTAAAGCTGACCTGAAATGGTGGATTGAGGGATGAACACATGAATCTGTCTGCCTGCATGCACGCAAACACACACACACACACACACACACACACACACATATGCTTCTGGGTCCAGATGGAGGGTCGGCCAGATCAATATCCAGTCGGCAAGACTGAGTCTTATCACAGCTCAGTGAATACGTCAGGCACATGCACACACACACACACACACACACACACTGAACACATCTGTAACCAAGAGACTGCACATCTCTACATTGCTCTAATTAAGCATTCACAGTTGCATCTGTGGAAAACGGAGCTCTGGCTTTCATACACAGCTCTATTAACGGCAGCTCACACACTCTAATCTGGTCAGTTACTCTCTGTTGAAGCTTTTAAGGATTATAGATTTGGAGTAGAACTGGCTCTAGATCAGTGTTCTGTTTATATATACAGATTCCACCGAACTTGATTCATCTTCACGAAGAAGACGATGAATTCACAGTGGATTAATTAGTGGCGTTTGCTAGAATGAGCATTACATTATATTTCTGATGTGCTTGACACATCACAGTTCAGATCAGTTGACAGGCTTCCTTTAGTGAAGTTGCTGCAGCATGACTGTATATGCAGTATAGTTAGAGGCACAGCTACTTTAAATGAGCCTTAATTAAACAGGTTTTATGTTTCACTCCAGAAGTAAGATTTAATGCGATTTGTGCTGATTTCCATTGATCCACTGACGAGTCCCTGGTATTGATTGACAATTGTGATTTATGTTTTGGTGCTGATTAAGTTGGTAAGGCTGTCTGTTAAATGTGAAGATGCGTGTGTTTTGCAGTCGTGGCTGTGGAAGGAAGAGGAAAGGGACACCGGTGAAGGTGTGCGACAGAGTCTTCGCTGCAGAGGATGAGGAGGAGAGCATGTCTGAAAACAGCTATGGACCAGAGAAAGGTAAAGCGTGTGTGTGTGTGTGTGTGTGTGTGTGTTGTTCATTTTGTTACTTTAATTCTTACAGTTGGAGATAACATTATTAGCCCTCCTATAATTTTTTTTTGTTTAATTAATATGGCGTTGATTACATACATTTCTGCTGTTTCAAAGCACTGCACCGGTCCCACGCACCAGAAATAATACAATAAAATAGTAATTTATAGTAAAAAGCTTTTGAAACATACTAAAGTGTATTAGTGTATTATTTACAACTATTTAAAAAAAAAAGCCCACTGCATATTGTAGTACAGTGTGTAACTGAGGCCATCTGGCAAGTACAGCGCAAAAAAGCCTCACTCCCATAAGTCTCCTCCTTAAAGCTGATTCATACTTCAGCATCAAGCACACATGAATGCAGTCGCATAGCCCACACCATGGCTGACGCCAATGCTGACGCTCGTCTTTCAAAAACTGTAACTACACATCGCAACAATACGTAGCACAAGCTCTGATATTGGTCAGCTTGCTATTGCTGACGATGTGGGCAGGACAGAGAGCCGCGCGAGCCCATTGAAGCGAGTGTTTACAAGTGTCGAGTCCAGCGAACGAGCTTCAGATGGAAACTTTTTGTGTTTACCTTAAAATTAAAGTTGTTCCACGTCCACCGGCTCCGGAGGAACATAAACACCTACTGCCAGCTAGTGTTTCTTAAGTGCTATTGCAGAGCAACACAAACAGCATGCAGAAGTATAAATGCACTGCATCGCACAAGGCAGGCGCCTGGGTCACGCCGATTACTCCGCAGAAATATAAACCAGCTTTTAGAGCGTTCGCCTCCCATGCAGGAATCACCGGTTTGATCCCTGCTCAGAATGAGTGTGTGGATGTAGGACCGGTTGGAATACAATAAACGTGAACACTTAGTTGGAGTAATACCTTAGATTTTACTGCACTCATCGATGCTGTATTGTAATGTACCTTATATGTAAAAAAAAAAAAACTACAGTAATTGATTATTTGTTTATATTAGTATTGTTGTATTACTACATTAATGAGTTGGTCAGGGCCCCATTTCAAAACGTAGGTTAAGTGAAAACTCAGAGTATGTTAACCTTGAAATGAGAGAAACTCTGGGTTTTCTGTTTCAAAATGGCAGGTTTGTCAAACTGGAGAAAGCAGGGTAAGTCAAGCCTGTTTCTGAAAGAAAGGTAACTTTTACTCAGAGTCAGTTACCGTGGTAACTTACTCTGTGAACCTAACCTGGTCAGGAGCAGGTGTTATTCCCTAAACCCTGAGTTTCTGTCAGTCTCCTCCCCTTTTTTAAAGACAAAGCGGTATTTCTCGTCTTAGCCTTACGTTTCCACCCACTTTTATTTAAACTTTTATTCGTTAAGAAAAGATGCACATAAAATGCGATGGAAACTATTTTACTGAACAAATTCCAGTATGTGCATTAAAAAAGTCATGCGATTTTGTTGTAAGAGATCATATGATGATTAAAATGTGTGTAAATGGACAAACCAGACGGCTGAGCACACTGTAAAACATCTGAAATGTTGTTTTGGTCATTCTAAAATGTCTGAACTGTTTAAGTATTAGTGTTATTATATTATTAATGACCTCCAAAGCTGTCAAGAGCATCTGTGCTCCGTGTCTGACGCCTTCAAACGCCACCAGGCGTTCATTGCATGTCAGCATTGTCTTCTGAGGCGCAAGTCATTAATTAAATAAAGAAAAGATTCATGCAGCTTCTTCTACCGCAGTAAATTCTGTTTTTACTGTGGATATTCTACTTAAATATTTTAAATGTAAACTTACACATTAACTTGAGCAACTATTTTGCCATGCTGTCTCTGTTCCACTGATGCAGTGGTGTTGCTTTTTTAAATATATGCTCATATTTGCTATAACTTTGCATGAGCACATCAAGTTCAGCTGGAGAAAGAAATGCTGATCTCTTTTTTTTAGATGTTGCCATGGTGATTCGTAATATCTGCGCTCCATTGATAATGCATTTTTATAGTTGCAGTGTGCACGCTTAACTCTGAGTTAAGCTGCGGACACACTGGACTTTACCCCATTCATACGCATGCGAATGCGTCAGACCGGAAACGCAGGGTCATGCGTCGGGTTTCGCATTTCGCTGCGGTGCAAAGTTCAAGCTTGGTGAACTCTGACCTGTGAAATCGCATCACTTGACTGCGTGAGACCAATCCAGGATCAAAACATGACCTCTCTGAACAGAAATTTAAAACATGGAGCAATCGCTCGCTTTCTTAATGTCTAATCCTCTTGTTTAATCCCGCCCCTTTTCGCAGCGCCATACGACAGAATTTTGCAAGCTCAAACTCTAGTGTGACTGCGGCTTTAGTCTACTCAAAGTTGATTGACCTAACTCAGATCAGCTGTTCTGAAACCAAAAACTGAGTTTTAAATCTCTCGGTAAGTCAACTCAGAGTTCAAGTTTAAACTCTAAGTTGGTTGAACCTCCTTACTAAAACAGGCCCCAGTTGTGAACGTTTGACATTTCAGCAACACAGTGCTTTCCCACACTTTAACCAGCAGAGGCCCTCATCGAGCTCTGATTTGGAAAGCTTTGAGTAACAAACCTTTTTCCGATACAAATGAGTCGAAGGATTCACTGGTTCAGAAAGCTTAATTTCACCATCACTACACATAATAGCTTTAATAATTAATTTCTAATAACTAATTCCTTTAGTCTTTGCCATGATGACGGTACATTTTTTGTACTAGAGGTACTAGTATTTAGCTTAAACTGCAATAAAAGCTTAACTAATTAGGTTACTAATTAGGTTAAATGCTTAGTTAATTAGGTTAACTGGGCAAGATAAGTTAATTAGTCAAGTCACTGGACAACAGTAGTTTGTTCTGTAGCAAATTGGGGAAAAAATCATAGGGGGGCTTATGAATTTGTCTTAAAAAAACAGACAAAATGATTATAACAAAAGACTGGATCAGGAACCAGGAGACTAACTCTAAAGTGGCGTTCACAATGGCAACAATAAAGTGACCAAACTAGCAATGTGACTGCAAATGAAACATGAGACTGCCCACTAGGGGGAGGAGTCTGCTTAACATGCTGTTTCCCTGGTAACACAATATCCAGTTCCTAAATGGTTTGCACAGGATGAATTTTGAGCTAATTATAAATAATATTAAACTAAATAATAAAAACTAAACCAAAATGGTTACTAAAATTAAAGAGGCAATAAAAATTATGAGCCAAGTTGAAAGAACATTTCATTTCCCAGAATGCTTTAATTTAGTTAAAGACATTATGATAATAATACTGTAGTCAAAGTAGGAATGTATGTTTCCTATGGCTTGATCACTGTATCATATCTCACCCAAGCTAACATCATGACACATGATGTTGGAGCACGCTAAATATCTATGTGACACACTGTTAAATGTGTTTCAGGTGATGGTCATGAGGACAAACACAAAGTTCCTGCTGCTGATGGACCATACTATGAAACACAATCTGCTCAGCTTTGGTGAGTGACTGAGTGTGTGTGGTCTGAATAGAGATACTGCACATCTGTGAGTGTGTGTGTGTATATATATATATATATATATATATATATATGTGTGTGTGTGTGTGTGTGCGCATGCTAGGAGAAGATAGCGAGTAATTGTGTTTGTTGTGTTGTTGAGAGATACTGTTGTGTGTACATGAAGGTGGGGGATTACTGGAATGCAAGCTGTGTGTGTCTGTGTCTGTTTATTGCAACGTGTTTATTATCTTTGGGCTAGTGAGGGAATGTGTGTGTGTGTGCGTGTGTGTGCGTGTGTGTGTGTGTGTGTGTGTGTGTGTGTGTGTGTGTGTGTGTGTGTGTGTAAACTTGTATTTAAAGGACCAAATGTCGCCACAAGGACACTAAAACCTGATCATTTAATAACAACTAATTGAACTAAACAATGTTTTACTGAAAATCTAGCAATACAAAGGGTTGTTAGGTTTAGTGAATAGAAAATATGATTAGGTCAATGTAGAAACAACAGATCCCCGCAAAGATATGTTTGTGTGTGTTTATCACACTGTATATCTGAGCTTGTAGTGTGTGTGTGTGTGTGTGTGTGTGTGTGTGTTTTTTTGTCTGTTTATCGCTATATTTAGTCATAAGCGCAGACGGAAATATACGTTCATTTTATTTTCCTTCAGCTTAGTCCCTTTATTCATCAGGGGTCACCACAGTGGAATGAACCGCCAACTTATCTAGTATATGTTTTACACAGCGGATACCCTTTCAGCTGCAACCCAGTACTGGGAAACACCCAAACACTGATTCACACACATACACTACGACCAATTTAGCTCAATTCACCTATAGCGCATGTATTTGGACTGTGAAGGAAACCGGAGCACCCGGAGGAAATCCACACGAACACGGGGCAGAACATTCAAACTCTACACAGAGAAGCCAACTGACCCAGCTGGGGCTTGAACCAGTGACCTTCTTGCTGTGAGGCGACTGAGCCATCGTGTCGCCAGAAATATATGTTTTATTTATATTTTTAATAAAATGGCTGGTGTGTGGAGCAACTGTGCGTTCTTTATTTATGTAAAATGTTGGTCCTGTTTGGCAATGCATGCCAGACTTCCATGAGCTTTAGCGCTGACGGTTAATCTTCAGATAAATATTTAAGTATGCATGGTTCATCAAAGTAGTATAAGTTAGCATACTCACAGCTGCAGCAGCTGACTGTAAACAACCTGTTTGTGATTCAGGTTTTAAATCCCGCTTGTAGTAATGCAGTGTGTTCACATTCGGATTCGCCACTCGAGATGATGTATTATTAATGGTAAAAAAAGTAAGGTGTGAGCGCTAAGACAGGATGACTGCAGCACAGGACATGCATTAGAATGAAATCCGTGCAAGATCTCCCTGCTGTGATGTGGTTATCTGTATCAGTCTGCTGTATCTGATCCAGTCTTCTCTCTTGCAGTCTGAGCGAGGAGGGCTCCAGTGGAGGAAGAGGGTCTGTCTCGTACCCCCCACCACCAAACTGTCGCATTCGTGAAGTGCACTGTGGAAATCAAGTGCGACTGATCGTCATAGCGATCCGCGACATCACTAAAGGGGAGGAGATCACTGTGGATTATAGTTTGACTGAGTGGGGAGAAAACGCTTTGGTAAGTGTAACCATGACAATAGCCTTATTGACCTCAACTCCTTTTAGCACTTATGGCCCGTTTCCATTGAGTGGTACGGTACGGGTCACCTTTATAAGGCTTGCGTTTCTACTGCCAAAAGGGTACCAATGGTACCTTTTTGGTGGGTGTGTTGTACGACAGAAAGTTTCAGTCAACGCCATTCACGCTCAAGGAAATGTCAGAGTAAAGCTGCATGGGTCGTTCACATATCTTATGAGAAGCACTTTATACACATAAATACTGTTCATTACTGTATTCTATGAACATGATTTGATTATAACTGCAGATCAATGATATATGAAATAGCCTACTGTAATGCCTGCAATTATATAATATAAATAAATAAATGCAACATATATGATCACATACAGACCCTTACAGTCTCCGATATGTACCACTTACAGAAAAACTACACACAGCATACATTTAGTCCTTATTTGGGTTCAAAAACAACATGCAACATATAGCCCAGTTAGTGCAAACCTCTCATCTGTATCTTTAATCTTCAGCAGCACTTGTAACCTCTTGTTAGAAAGTAATTCCGAGTTCATAATAGTCCAAAAGGTGATGATAATAATTAAACATGGCAGTTTGTTCGTGTTTTAGGTTGCTGAAAGGATCATTTGCTGCTTTGTTTTTTCCAGCTTCTTTGTTTTTTCGCGCATCACTCTCGTGTTTGTCTGTTTTTGAAAGGATCGGATGTCAGAAGCACTTCAATAATCACGCGCACATTATTATCATCAGCTCAAGAAGTTGGCTATTTCAAATATAGATGCGCGACGAGCGCAAGCGAGAAAACGAAACCGATTGCGCTTTAGACGGCCTTGTAAACAACTACAGGGCACAGTATATTTTGCTCTTCTTCTTGGCCTTGTGGCTGTACATCAAGATGATGACATGGTTTGTCTAAACTCGAGCCGATCATGGCTTGTTATTAGATATATATGTTATTATGGTGTAATGTCTCGGCTGTGTATTTAAAAATGTCGCTTCCTTTGTTTACATTCTACTGGCTTGTGCACAATCTAGTGACGTTTCTCTGTAAACCAATAGCGTTCAGCGCAATCTTCCAAGTAACTCAACACGTGCAAAGACAATTACAAGCGCGGTAGGAATATTTATAGCCGCGGACATTATTCAGTGGTAGAAAACTCCGGTTTTAGACATTTAATTAGCGTGCTAGAATGATACGATGCTACGATGATACCCTCCGTGTACAATGATGTGAAGGAGAAAGTTGTTGAAGGTCTTAGATGTGCACATTTAGTAGCCTTGACTACAGATTGCTGGACCTCCAGAGCAACACAGAGCTTCATGACTGTCACAGCGCACAAAGGTCAGATATTATATTGCATAAAAGTCTTAAAATGGCATAGCTTGTGCGTTCAAATTTTTCTTTTTTAAATCGAGAATCGAATCGAATCGAATCATGATTTTAGAATCGAAAATGTAATCAAATCGAGGATTTGGAGGATCGTGACACCCTTACTTTTGACAGTGGAAATGACCATACTGAGCGTACTGAACAATACCACTCAGTGCCATTTGTAATACTAATAAAATGCAAATTGTTGACTGTTTACAATTTAGATGTGTTTGCGAAATGACTTTCCATGTGTGGTATTTAATTTATTTGTCTGCAGGTCTGACTGTGCGGCTTTATTGTCCCGCTCTGATGATTGACATTTATTCTAATTAATGCCTTTTTTGTAATCCTCATTTTCAGGGTTTTCATGGCACTGTGCCTCCCAGTAGCTTTGATTGTAGCTCGGACCAGGAGAGCCATGTTAAAAAGGTAAACATATATATAATTGTTGCATTTTTACAAGTACTTACTGATGACACGCCCAGTTACCAAGCAACCGTCACTTTCAGACGTCATGCTGAATTTCTTGTCCTCCTCGCTCCTGAAATGATTTCTGAGCCCCTGGCCATCAGTGTAAACGTGCTACAAGCGTAAACACAGGCACTGCACACTAACAACTCCCACAGATGCATCCAGTAATCTCAGGCATGCTTGTTTAATTAAATTCATTTTAAATGTTCTTCCTGGAATCGATCGACCAATAAAGTCATTATGAAGGCTTGATCCTTGTCACTTTCTGGTGCATGTTATTTCACAGGAAAGAAGCTTGCATTTGATATGTTTCATCATAACGCGATATCTTTCACTACCTCCTTTCATTCATTCATTTTCCTTTGGTTTAGTCTCTTTATTCATTAGGGGTCGCCACAGCGGAATGAACCGGCAACTTATCCAGCATATAGTTTACACAGTTGATGCCCTTCCAGCTGCAACCTAGTACTGGGAATCATCCATACACACTCATTTACACACATACACTACGGCTAATTTAGTGTATTCGATTCACCTAAATCGCATGTCTTTGGACTTGTGGGGGAAACCGGAGCACCCGGAGGAATCCCATGGCATGCAAACTCGACACAGAAAGGCCAACTGACCCAGCCAGGGCTCGAACCAGCAACCTTCCTGCTGTGAGGCGACAGTGCTAACCACTGAGCCACCATGTCACCCTTCCTCCTTTCATTGGCCTCCTAAATCTGTAGGTATTATTTTAGGCTGCCTTTTCATATTTCCTTAAAGGGTCACGAAACACCAAAACACTTTTTTGAGCTGTTGACAGTCATATATGTGTCCCACGCTGCTATAAACACTATTAGGACACATATATTGCACTAAAAAGTGAAAATTGGTTGTTTTTGCGTTATTTTGAGCAAATTCGTTCTTCCGGTTTGAAACGAATTTTTGAAGCTACGTCACGGCCATGAGATACTTAGGGGTAAATCCAGCCAGGACAGTGGCTGGCTGTCTTTTTGAGGACGTTCTGACGCATCTGAGTGTGCGGCATTAATTCATGAGAAGACGTGCTTCAAACCAATCAGCGCGCTCTATTGTGTATGACGTGAAACTTCATTAATATGCATGATAGCTCCGGAGACTGTATACACTGTTCAGACGGCAGAGAGACGCCACGTTGTGTTGCTAAAATAAGTGAAAGAACAAGAATTTGGAGACACGGGTCGTCGGTGTGCAGCAACAAGGTTTTGTTTTCATTTTCCCTCTATGAGAGAGCAGCTGGACTCGCGTGTGGATTACAGTTCACGCGACACGCGACAGAAACGCGTTTGTAAGGAACATTTTTTACCCGAGAGCTTTTCGCATCTGGAAATGGTGAAATCCGCATTTGCCGCTAGTCTCCGTTTAATAAAAAGACACAGCTCCAGTTTGATTGTCTGTCTACAGATTTGGTAAGTGTGTCCGAGTGCAGTGCCTTTTGTTTTACCCAGATTGCAAAGTTAGCTCGTGGTCAGCAGAGCTCTTTCAGTTTTTAAAGACATACCTCAGTCAAAATGATTTAGTTACCAAGTTTACAGTATTAATATCACTGCAATATTATAGTCCAATTTTATAGACTGAAAGATCCGCTGTAAATGCTGCTCTCCAAATGTAAACATGATCAAACTTTTCCCGTCGTGCTGGATTTTCGCCGCATTTTGTGACAGGATATAGTCTATATACACACGGCTTTCTGACGCTACCTACCGAGTCATCCAAGTTACCGAGAAATGCGGAGGATTTTTTTTTCTCCCATTCGCCGTGCGGTATCAAACATTGGATTAAAACTCCATTTTCCAGCAGTTCCTCGCTTTCAATATCTCGTTTGTCACAGGCAACATGCAGGAAATGTTCCTGAATAAACAGTGAAAATGCCAAACTGCTGTTAAAGTCGACAAATTAATAATTTAGCAAGTAGTTTGATTACTGATGGCCATGTAAACACAGTTACTGTCTTTCTCCCCTGCGTCTGCGTGCCCAAACAGAAACTTCCATATTTGCATATCCTTCCCTCTTTCCCTCCCCTGACACTCCCACCTAAACGGAGCTGGACACGCCCACTTTTCCTGACTTTTTTCAAACTAGAGGTGTGAAAACACCCTGCTGAGACAGGGGGTTTCATGGCCCTTTAAATTTCCTCTAAAATCTCTTCCCTTTCAAAGATGATTTCAGTTTTGAGGTGTCATTTGTTTGTGTGCAATGTTTTTCTGTATCCTTTTTCAGTAAACATCTCCATTTGTCATATTATATGGCTCAACACTCTCCGGACAGATCTTGAATATGCTTGAATTAAGTGTTTTTTGGATTATTTACTCTTTTTGTATTTTTTCTGGCTCACAGGAGGAAGAGTCCAGCCCAGTTCCCCTCTCTCTGACTGTGACAAAATACCTCACGCCTTCCTGGTCCCTCTCTCCTTCCTCCTCTCACTCTGAGCCCAGCGACTCAGACTCAGATAATGGCAACGGAAAGACCCGTACACGAACCCCTCACCGCCGCAAAAAGCACAAACCCCTTTCGTCTCCGGCTGCTCAAGCTAGGAGAAAAGCACCTCAGCAAGCCCCTAGCCATCCTTCTTCATTTCCACACTCCGTCCCGACCTCCCCGCTGCAGCCCACTGCTCCCTCCAGACCTGTGTTTAAGAGCCCGATGCCTGCAGGAGTTACAGCTAAGAGTGTCAGTGTGTCAGTGGGTCGTGGACAAAGCACGGTGGCACAAAAACAACGCTGTATTTACTGCGGCCGTCACTTCCGGTGTCTCCCACGCCATGTGGAAAAACATCACTCCCACCTTCCAAATGTGCACATTGTCCTGGAGCAGGCAAGGGCCTCTGGTACCCCTCCTTCTGCACAGTCACCTCTCCCATCAACCAGCAAACATCCCCAGTGCACCCAAGCAGCAGGTGTGGTAGTGGGAACACCACGATCACATCCCTCTTCTTCTTTGTCTCCAGTCAGAAGGAGCCCTGCTCTCACTAGCCCTAATCGCAAAAGTCCCGGCCCAGCTCCGACTACTCCACCCAGGAGAGGAGGCGTTCCAGTATCTGTGTTAAAGAGGAGCCCACCAACACCTGGTACTTCTGCCAAAAAAGGAGGACGAAAAATGAAAAAGGAGAAAGAGGAGGTAGAGATATTTGAGAAGACTAAAGAGACCGTGCCAGCTCCAGTGTTCGAGGACCAGATGAAGGAGTCGGAACCTTCAAAACAAGAGGGAGAAGACAATGGAGGAAGAGAAGAAGAAAGTGGAGCCGAGGATAAGATCGATCTTTTGAGGTTAGTCATTTTCAGTTGATCGAGCAGTGTACATCAGCCATCAATATGTTAGGGATAAAGTATGTGCAGGCAAGTTGCTGAATAAAGCCTGACAGGCTTGTCAGACCGACTAAAAGCTGAGCCATTTAAAACTTTACAATTATACTCAAATTATACACTGTTCTGAGCCATAATAGTTTATTAATTCTTTAATCAAAGGCAAATATGATAAATGAAATGGCTGAATGAAGAATTCACCAACGTATATATTATTTAGTCTCAAGATGGCACCAAACAGCCAAAAACCGCTGCAGAGACAGACAAGCATATATTAATGTGAACGTATTCACTGACAGTCGAGATGATTCAAAGTACCTGCATGAGCCTATGTTGTTCAGTGGTTGTTATCTTGGAATAACATACCTTAGAACAATGGTCTCAAACTCAGGCCCTGTTTACACTAATGCGTTTTCGTTTTGAAACGACGTTTTAGATCAAAAATGATCCGCGTCCACACTAGCGTTTTATCTAGCGTTTCTTAACTTATCTCCGTCCACACTACTCCACAATAAAAGTATATCACGTGACCATTCGCGCACTCTGGGCATGCGCGTCCAAGTATAAACAGGAAGCATGTGTCTCGCTCGGCATTTGGCTATTGTTAGTCAACAAACGCTGGTAGAACGATGAACGCAAGCGATTAGCGAGTTCTCGAACAATAGCTTGCCTCTTGCGAACATATGCAGCTGCTGTAGTAAAAAGGCAGAGTTTAACTGCACAATGGCGCCTAAAACAGACGCTCCCATTTCTGTGTCCATGTTGTTGTTTACAGTGAAGGCTGGTCTGCCGTCTTCCGGTAGCGTTATAGTCATGTGATAGGGGCTTGACAAATAAGGGAAGGATACGCAATGATCCAAAAGCCCCAATCAGGTAGCGAATGTCTGCAGCCACGCCTCCGTTTTCAGATGTCTCCGTTTTCCCCATCCACACTGAGACGGAGCAGCAGCGTTTTAGAATGAAAACGGCCTCTCCAGCGTTTTCAAAACGCTCCGTTTTTGGGGCTAGAAAACTCCGGCGTAGTGTGGACGGATGGCGTAACTGTAGCAAAACTTATGCGTTTTAAAACTAAAATGCATTAGTGTAAACGGGGCCTCAATTCCTGGAGGGCCGCAGCTCTGCACTGTTCAGCTCCAACTACCTCCAACTCTAACCTGCTTAATAGTCTCAAGTAGTCTTGAACACCTTGATTAGTTGGACCAACTGTGTTTGATTAGGATTGAAGCAAAACTGTGCAGACCTGCGGCCCTCCAGGAATCTAGTTTGAGACCTATGGCTTAGAATGTTGCGGCTGACCAATCAGAGTCAAGTATTCCAGACAGCTGTGTACTGTAATAAACACTGTTATCATCCATTCTTATTAACAGCGTTTAAGAGGAGCAGGTTCCTTACGATATTTACCCAACTACCACCAAATAGAAATCTTCATATAAATTTAATTGGCATGATAGGAGGTGTATGTACAGTTGACTCACCTCTGTCAACAGTTTTTTAACATCCCTCGACCACCCCAACTCTTCGTTCTCAATTATTAGCATCGTAGATATTGACAGGGTGGGTATTCTGGGATCAGGTTAAATCCCAAGCTAGGAGTCCTCACCTTGGACTGCATGCCAAATACAGACATATTCTTCACCTAATCTGATTATATATAAGTGCAAACTCATCTTTTTTCCTTTTGTTTTTACAGTTCAAGTCGTCCCCACATGATCCCGCTTCTTTCCTCCCTGTCCTCTCTGGTGTTGTACCTGCGGCGGCTGCAGCACTCCGCCTTCATCTCTCTGTCCCGTTCCCTACAGTCGGCCGAGGCCTGGCGTCTCCTCTGTCACTCCAGCCTGGCCCTTCTCATCCTTTACAACCGCCGGCGAGAATGCGAAGTCTCCAAACTCACCATCACCGAGTACCAGGCCCGCATTACCCACGTCGTCCCTGGCTCTACGGTTTCCCCGCCAGCTGTAACTCCACTTGAGGCTTCGCTCTCACCTTTCGAGCGGATGGTCCTCCCCCATCTTCCTCGCGTCGGGGTCCAAGGGAAACGCGGCCGTGTGCAACCCCTCATCCTCCCACCGCATTCAGAAGCCTGTCTGGAGATGCTTTTGCAGACTCGTGCAGGTGTGGGAATTGATCCGCAGAACCCGTATGTGTTCGCCCGGCCGTTTCATTCGCCAGCCACTCCTCTTCGCGGGACAGACTTGCTCCGCAGCCTGGCTCGGTCCAGTGGGTCACGGCACCCGCGGGCACTGACGCAGACACGTGTTCGCAGGCAGGTAGCAATACTTACACAGCTGCTGATGCTAAGTGAGGGCGAGGAGGAAAGCCAACGCGGGGCTGCAATAAAGAGATTGGAAAGCTTCTTGGAGAAGGAGTATCACGTGACTCAAAGCTGTGCAACCATTGGCCAGGATCCTGGGTTGATGGGCCTGATTGGTCGGGTGGTACTATGTGGAGAGAGAGACGGCGTCCTGTTCCGAGGAATGAGTTTACATCACATCTGTCTGGAGTTAGATGGTGAGTGAGTTTGTTGCGTTGTGCATGTGACAGGTCTAAGTAAGGAGAATTGGAAACATCAGTTTTACTTACCCACCCACCTCTTTCAGTGTTGTCAGGAAACTCTGCAGACTCGCTGTCAGAAGAGTCTGATGCTGAGCAGAGCAAAGAGAAACCAGAAGCTCCTGCAGCCACCACTATGATGAAGAAAACCACAGGCAACAGCAAATCCCCTCGCTCCAAGAAGATGAACGGCAGTTCCTCACACTCAACGGGACGCAAAAGGTCCTCAGGACAGTCCAAGCCTGGTGAGTCTGATCGTATGAATGTCTTACACAATGTGGCAGTATTCAATTGTATACAACAGTTCCACTCTACACTGATGTTTACATGTCTAAATCATGTGTCAGTTAAACCTTAATGAATTACACGTTAAAAGAAACAGATTTTGATGCCCGACAAGTGCAACCATCATCTGAGAGAGTGCAGCTAAACTCACTAAGAATATGAAAGAACAAACACCAGGTTAACTTCATCTCTCACAAAACAAATCAACATTTATGGGTTCAACATGTTGTTCTCGTGTGTCTTTTCAGTAAATGTATCGCCTTTTTATAATGAGAGATATTTCTTTAATGAGAACGATAGGAAATGTTGCTGTTCTCTGTAGCCATGGTGACCACGTCTGACCATGGTGGACAGACTTTTAATGCTAGTTTTTCAGACATTAAATCTAGCATCAAAAATAATGGTTGTACTAAAGAGGCTCGTTAGATAACCTAATTGCAAATGCACGTCATTTTAACTAATAGATATTTGTCAGTCATGTATGCATATGTTCATACAGTCATACATTCCAGTACAGTATGCTGTATTTTAGGGATTCGGAATTCAGTTAATGTCTCATCAACAACATCAAACGAGTTTTAGGTTTATTAAGGTAAAAACAAATCTCTTACATGTATGACTAATGGGAAATTGCATTTGCCATCAAGTAAAGCAGTAATTCTTTAATTAGGGTTCACTGCAGAATGGATACAATGATGATGATGTGTGAAGATGTTTATCTCAATACAATTATTAATGCTTTGTTAAAAAGTAAGCAGGAACATTTTGACAGTCACATTTACATATTTAGATTTCAACCAAAATTTAGATTTTTACCCAGGCCATCTTCAAACACAGCACAGCTAGTGCTCATTAATCTGTGTGTGAGAGTGTATATGAGAGTGTATGTGTGTGTGAGTGAGTAGGACTGTGAGAGTGTGAATGAGTGAGCGTGTAGATATGTATGAGTGTGCAGATATGTGTGAGTGTGCGTGCATTTCTTTTGTGACACATACACTCATCGGCCACTTTATTAGGTACACCTTACTAGTACCAGGTTGGACCCACTTTTGCCTTCAGAACTGCCTTAATTCTTCGTGGCATAGATTCAACAAGTTACTGGAAATATTCCTTAGAGATTCTGGTCCATATTGACATGATAGCCTCACACAGTTGCTGCAGATTTGTCGGCTGCACATCCATGATGCGAATCTCCCATTCCACCTCATCCCAAAGGTGCTCTATTGGATTAAGAACTGGTGACTGTGGAGGGCATTTGAGTACAGTGAACTCATTGTCATGTTCAAGAAACCAGTCTGAGATGATTCGCGCTTTATGACATGGTGCGTTATCCTGCTGGAAGTAACCATCAGAAGATGGGTACACTGTGGGTAGGCTGTGGCGTTGACACGATGCACAATTGGTACTAAAGGGCCCAAAATGTGCCAAGAAAATATCCTCCACACCATTACACCACCAGCCTGAACCATTGATACAAGGCAGGATGGATCCATGCTTTCATGTTGTTGACGTCAAATTCTGACCCTACTATCCGAATGTTGCAGCAGAAATCGAAACTCATCAGACCAGGCAACGTTTTTCCAATCTTTTATTGTCCAATTTTGAGGAGCCTGTGCAAATTTCCTGATCTTAGCTGACAGGAGTCTTCTGCTGCTGTAGCCCATCTGCCTTAAGGTTGGATGGTTGTGCGTTCAGATATGCTCTTCTGCATACCTTGGTTGTAATTAGTGGGTATTTGAGTTATCAGCTAGAACCAGTCTGGGCATTCTCCTCTATCCTCTTGCATCAACAAGGCATTTGCAGCCACAGAACTGCCATTCACTGGATATTTTCTCTATTTTGGACCATACTCTGTTAACCCTAGAGATGGTTGTGCGTGAAAATCCCAGTACATCAGCAGTTTCTAAAATACTCAGACCAGCCCGTCTGGCACCAACAACCATGCCACATTCAAAGCCACTTAAATCACCTTTCTTCTCCACTCTGATGCTCGGTTTGAACTGTAGCAGATCGTCTTGACTATGTCTACATGAAATTTGTTTTAAAGAGCAGTTGGACACTAAATAAACTGGCCAGTGAGTGTAAAAGAACAGTATAATAACATTACTATGACATATGTATCACAAGGAAAAGGTATTTTATGTAGCCATTGCCTATGTCCCCATTTATCGAAAGCCATATAAAATGTCATTTTTTTTAGAAAGTTAAACTACAGTAGTTTCCTGTAAGGGGTAGGGCTGTTTTTGGGCAATTAAAAAAAAAAACACTTTGTACAGTATAAAAACCATTATGCCTATGGATCGTCCTCGCAATTCACTAAAACAAACCTGTGTGTGTTTGTGTTTGTGTGTGCCTGAGGGAATGGGAGCGAGCCTCTCTGTAGTGTTTGTACAGGACTAATGATTAACACGCATTCTCCTCTCACTCTCAGGTAAACGTGGTGTACTGAAGCGGCCTTGGTCTGAAGCGGAGCGGGCAGCTGTCGAGACCCACCTGGTGCAAAACATCATGGAGCTGCGTGTGCCCGCCAAAGCAGACTGCGAGCGGTGCCTGGAGCTCTGCCCTCTGCTGGTCACCAACCACCGCGACTGGAGGGCTGTTAAATTCTACTGCCACAACCGAATACAGCTGCTGAAGAAAAGCCAGCAGAGGCAGAGTCCACCTTTGCTGTCTGTCTGCTGAGAGCCCAGTCGTCGAGAAACAGCAGATGTAGATAAAGGACGTTAAGAGGTGCTAATCGAAAATATCCATATGCTACAGTCACAGTACCAATGCTTTAATTAATGTGATGCTGATTTTGTGTTCAGTGTGTGTAAAAGGGAAAAAAAGGTACGATTTGAGACTGAATGCACACTTGTCTTGTGTACTTTTTGAAAATACTGTTGCAGCTACAACGAAAGAACACTAACTTTTTATTTATCTGCACATTATACCGATATGTGTTTGTTTTTTCCTTCTTCCTCTTTTGCTGGCTTTAATGTAGATGATATTTGAAAGTCTGAATGGCTTCGTTCTATGGAACCAGATCAGTCTCAAAAATAATAAATTTACAAATTATTATTCATACATCCACAGCACACAAAGTCCAATCTGTAATCCAATCTGTAAGTTCAAAACCCAAGTCGTAAATACACAAATCCAATTGGTAAATTCTAAACACGATTCATAAATACACAAATCCAATTTGTAAGTTCAAAACACGATTCGTAAATACACAAATCTAAGTTTTAAATTCAAAACATGAATCGTAAATACACAAATCCAATTCGTAAATTCAAAACACAATTCGCATATACAAAAATCCAATTTGTAAATTCAAAGCACTATTCGCAAATAGAAAAAAAATCGTAAATTCAAAACACGATTCTTAAATACACAAATCTAGTTTGTAAGTTCAAAACACTATTCGTAAATACACAAATCTAATTCGTAAATTCAAAACACGATTCGTAAATACATAAATCCAATTTGTAAATTCAAAACACAATTCGTAAATTCAAAACATGATTTAAAAATACACATCCAATTCATAAATTCAAAACACGATTCGTAAATACATAAATCCAATTCGTAAATTCAAAACACAATTTGTAAATTCAAAACATGATTTAAAAATACACATCCAATTCGTAAATTCAAAACATGATTTGTAAATGCACAAATCTAATTCGTAAATTCAAAACACAATTCGCATATACAAAAATCCAATTAGTAAATTCAAAACACAATTTGCACATAGAAAAAAAATCGTAAATTCAAAACATGTTTCTTAAATACACAAATCCAGCTTGTAAGTTCAAAACACGATTCGTAAATGCACAAATCCAATTTGTAAATTCAAAACACAATTCACATATACAAAAATTCAATTTATAAATTCAAAACACAATTAGCATATAGAAAAAAAATCGTAAATTCAAAACACGATTCTTAAATACACAAATCCAATTTGTAAGTTCAAAACACAGTTCGTAAATACACAAATATAATTCGTAAATTCAAAACACGATTCGTAAATACATAAATCCAATTCGTAAATTCAAAACATGATTTAAAAATACACATCCAATTCGTAAATTCAAAGCACAATTCGTAAATACACAAATCCAATTCGTAAATTCAAAACATGATTCAAAAATACACATCCTATTTGTAAATTCAAAGCACAATTTGCATATACAAAAATCCAATTTGTAAATTCAAAACACAATTTGCACATAGAAAAAAAATCGTAAATTCAAAACATGATTCTTAAATACACAAATCCAATTTGTAAGTTCAAAACACGATTCGTAAATGCACAAATCCAATTTGTAAGTTCAAAACACGATTCGTAAATGCACAAATCCAATTTGTAAGTTCAAAACACGATTCGTAAATGCACAAATCCAATTTGTAAATTCAAAACACAATTCACATATACAAAAATCCAATTTATAAATTCAAAACACAATTCGCATATAGAAAAAAAATCGTAAATTCAAAACACGATTCTTAAATACACAAATCTAATTCGTAAATTCAAAACACGATTCGTAAATACATAAATCCAATTCGTAAATTCAAAACATGATTCAAAAATACACATCCAATTTGTAAGTTCGAAACACGATTCGTAAATACACAAATCAAATTTGTAAATTCAAAACATGATTCATAAATACACAAATCCAATTCGTAAATTCAAAACATGATTTGAAAAAAAAATACAATCAATTTGTAAATTCAAAACATGATTTAAAAATACACATCCAATTTGTAAATTCAAAACATGATTTAAAAATACACATCCAAT
>LR812519.1:49382497-49697497 GCA_903798195.1 Danio kyathit | reverse complement strand
CGAGGGTTTTACTCTGCGTGCTCTCCACCGGCTGGATGCTTTCTGCAGGAGTACTGACTTGTGGAGTTGGTGAGACTGAATATGTGTGGGTAAAATAGTCAGCCTTTTGGTTTAGCTCCATTGCGACGGCTTGACATTCATCTTGGCTGAAGTCTGCGCTGAGTCCGGTGTCTTCGGTGACCTCTTCTCCGGTAACAATCTCTTCATCTCCTACTGGCGAGAGAACGTTAGCAAGTTAATGTCATTTATTAGTGATAAAAAGTTCGGATCATTTTACTGACTCATTAAGATGAACGAATCTTTTTGAGTCATTTTGTTTAATTTAACAGAATTTGCTAACTAGAGTGCTTAAGAAAGAGAAAATAATCATTTATTGTTTACCTGGTCTTTTGTCTATGATTATGTCAGCTCAGCTCTTCTGACAGGTCTTCAAATTTGAGTAGTTCGTTCACGTCACACTGACTGTCCCATATAAGCTTAACCAATGCACACAGTCTGAGCCGAAACCAGCCATGATTAGTTCACCTTTTGGGTCTTCTGGTTTTTGAGTCATTCGTTCATCACATGACACCTGAGGACTCGAGAAATGAACGGATTAAACCTTTTTCCGTCTCTGACTGTATATGATTGGCTTCTGTCTTTCACGTGATGAACGAACGACTCAAACCGAGGACTCGAGAGATGAACGAATCAAATCTTTTTCCGGCTCTGACTGTATATGATTGGCTTCTGTCTTTCACGTGATGAACGAACGACTCAAACCGAGGACTCAAGAGATGAACGAATCAAATCTATTTCCGGCTCTGACTGTATATGATTGGCTTCTGCCTTTCATACGATGAACGAACGACTCAAACCGAGGACTCGAGAGATGAGCGAATCAAATCTTTTTCCGTCTCTGACTGCATATGATTGGCTTCTGTCTTTCATGTGATGAATGAACAACTCAAACCAAGGACTCAAGAGATGAACGAATCAAATCTTTTTCCGGCTCTGACTGTATATGATTGGCTTCTGTCTTTCATGTGATGAACGAACGACTCAAACCGAGGACTCGAGAGATGAACGAATCAAATCTTTTTCCGGCTCTGACTGTATATGATTGGCTTCTGCCTTTCATACGATGAACGAACGACTCAAACCAAGGACTCAAGAGATGAACGAATCAAATCTTTTTCCTGCTCTGACTGTATATGATTGGCTTCTGTCTTTCACGTGATGAACGAACGACTCAAACCAAGGACTCAAGAGATGAACGAATCAAATCTTTTTCCTGCTCTGACTGTATATGATTGGCTTCTGTCTTTCACGTGATGAACGACTGACTCAAACCAAGGACTCAAGAGATGAACGAATCAAATCTTTTTCCCTCTCTCACTGTATATGATTGGCTTCTGCCTTTCATGTGATGAACGAACAACTCAAACCAAGGACTCAAGAGATGAACGAATCAAATCTTTTTCTGGCTCTAAATGCATATGATTGGCTTCTGTCTTTCATACGATGAACGAACGACTCAAACGCGATAGAAGCCTCGAAAAAGGAACTAATCTTCTACTCCACCTGCACAAATCTGAGCATGCGCGAATGAACGAATCACTCCGAGAGGAATCATCGTTCTTGAGTCATACAAAAGATTCATTCAAAATGAAGAATGACCAATCACTATCATTTTTTAGAAATAACTATTGTTTAAACAGCTTGTGCTAGTGCAAAAGCTGTTTTGACATTTAAAAAAAAATTAAAAGACACATAGTGAAAGAATAGTAATAATAAGGAGTGGAGTAGTTGTGAAATATCTGAAATTCTGATGTTCCGTAAGAACATGAATTTTATCTTTTGAACAGCTTAATAATTATGACATTATTTGATAAATGAAGGTTAAAGGGCCTTGTTTAGTCTTTGCTGGAGGGTAGATCAGAGCTGCTGGATTTACAACATGTTTACACATAATTTTCTTCTGAAATACATGAAAGTAACTGGCTGCTTAACTAGCAGAGGAATAGAGTAAATATTCTAGTAATATATACAGTATCTTACGTGAATAAAGCACATTGCCCAGTTATAGTTAAAAAATTTGTGTGTATTTTACAAACCTTAAATGTTATGTTTTGCTAGTAGTTACGTGTATTTGAATGTCTGAAAACTAAACCGTTATTTCTTTGAAACAATGATAAATTGTGATTCATGACAAGCACTGCTGATCTCTTTGTATGCTTCAGCGTGAGCATCATATTTCAATTTTAGTTGATGACGCGCACTCTGAACATTTTAATCACACCGGTGTGATTGTATGCTCCAGCGACCCCACTAGATTGATCACACTAGTGTAATCATATGCGTGAAAGGGGTAAGATGCTTAATTTTTGCCTAGAGAGTATTAAAATGAACCATGGACTTGGATTTACTGACGTTTGATAGTTAAGTAGAGCTGTAATGACAAATTGAGAAATCAATTCTGCATTGATTCTGAGATTTTCAAAATGCAGTGCTGTTCTCACTTGGTTAGTTTTGAACAGCAAATGGAGCTCTAGACCTGTTTTTAACCGTATATTTAAATGCTCACAAAGAGGAGTCATGTCAGTTGTCTTCGAGTTTGTCATGAGATTAATGTAAACTCAGCCCACTATGAACACTCTTGCAATTCGCTTAAACCTTTCCTAGATTAATTAATGATTATTTTATGTTCAAGTGTTATTTTTAAGGAATTGGATTCAACTAGAATATGGCTGTTTATAAAGCATACCGCGCCATCTGCTGTTAAAAACTAAATTCAGAATCGATTTAAAAGAGAATAGTGATCAATTTTGAAAATCCTTTTCTCAAACGATTTTTCGCCACAGCTCTGAAAGTTAAGCCACATTTCCACTGCCAAAAGTGAGTGGCAATACAAACAGAATGTTATAGTGGCGCCACCTCTACTAACATGATTCTGATTCCTCGCATCAGGCTTTTACTGGATCTGTTCTCTACTGAGCCATACCACAATGGAAAAAACATCACACATTTACTGTTTTTGCACCATTACTTAGCAGCCAAATACAGCATTTCGTAACTAATTTTGTTCTTAACATTTTGCAGTAGTTGTTAAAGTATAATATACATAATAATAATAATTATAATAAAGAGAACATAATGTGTGTGAGAGAAGAAAGAGAATTTTCATGTCATGTTACTTTTTTCTGAACATTTTACTATCCAAGCCCTCTTAGTTTTAATTTCCACTGCATGAGCATCTGTGTTTCTTTATTTTTTGCATTGTCAGTAGAATTATCCTGCAAAATTCTTTTTTTTTGTTTCCAAAAATATTTCGGAAAATAATAGATGGGCACTCATACTTATATGAGGTACTACATTTTGGACCAAAATTTAGTTTAAACTGCACATAATGCAATGTTGTTGATTTATTTTTAAGAAATATGGCCCAGATATATTCACAGAACGTTTTTTGCGACCTTTGTTTAGACAAAAAGTGTTCAAAACACCTTTTCAGCAGTATACTGTTAGTAAACATCTCATCTATGACTATTTAGATCAGGGCTGTCCAAACTCTGTCCTGGAGGGCTGGTGTCCTGCAGAGTTTAGCTCCAACTTGCTTCAATACACTTACCTGGAGGTTTCTAGTATACCTAGTAAGAGCTTGATTAGCTAGATCAGCTGTGTCTACTTGGAGTTGGAGCTAAACTCTCCAGGACACCGGCCCTCCAGGACTGAGTTTGATGAGCCCTGATTTAGATGAATGTGTAAGTAGGTGCTGCACAACAACAAAATAGACACACAAATCAGCAGTTAAGAAAGCATCTGACCACTGTAGCATCGTGAACAATACTGCTATTCAGTCAAGAAAGTTACATCACGTTAATTTATGTAACATTATATGAAAGTCTGATTTAAAGTAATCAAATTTGCACAACTGAAAACAACAATTATTTAAATTAGAATCACACTTTAATTTATACTAGGAAGCAGCTCTTTGATCTTTACTTAAGAATGATTGACCTCAACTGACTGATGATGAGAGGAAATGAACCAGAAAAACGTCCATGCCAAAGAAGGCAGAGCCACAAAGCCACACCTACCTGTTATATAATTGCCATAGACCACTGGTAATTCAAAAGTTTTTACCAGAGCAATATATATATATATAAACATTTACTTTGAGAAGCCTGATTCTGTTTGAAATGATGTTTATCAGGTCCTTTGTGGTGCACTCTGGTCAGCAACTCACCCATTGACTCTGGTGTTAGATGGACTGACTGCTCTGTGGTGGACTGGACATGCTGAGAGTCGCTCAAGACAATAACAGCTTTCCTTCCTGTAAGTCAACAAATGCACAACTACTGTAAATGATTGCTGTATTGTGTTGTTTAACAGCAAGGCTAATAGAAACAGAAGTAGTTTGGGGAATGTAGAAAGGTGAAAAGACATGAATATACTGAAATAACAAACATACTCCCAAGTCCAAGAGACACATTGTAGGTGATGCCTCCAAAAAGTTGAAAGAAGAAAGCGGAAAGCAGAAATAAGAAAACAATTCAAAAAGTTACTTCAATAAGAAATAAGCAGGGTAAATTATGTAAAAAAAGAAAAAACTAGTGCACAAATATAAAATGTAGTTGGAAAAATGAACCACATAGCATTGGATGTAATGTTTACCTGGCAGACTCCACAACCCAGAAACCTCTAATGTTTTCAACTTTCTTTCCAGTTCTGCCACTCGGTTACCCAGGATCCTGTTCAGATAGACACAAACCAATTGCTAATTAGATCTTTCAACAATGTTTTGTACAATTCTTATTTGATAATATAAGATACCCAAGATGTGCTTTTAGTCAGTAAAACACTAAAGATTATTAGCAGAGTCCTAAAAAGTATTAAAAGTTAATAATATCAATTTAGAGAATTTTAAAGTGTTAAAAAGTCTTAAATGCTATTTTACAAGGTATTCAATGTTCTATAATTTTTAATTATGCAATGTATAGTTGCATGCTAATGTTTGCCTGAATTTAATCTGCGAATGGGGATGCTGTGTAGTTTATGAAATCGATAAAATCCTGCTAGATTTGTCATCCCGTTGCTTTGTTTACTGCAGTTCTGCTGTTCTATAGGTGTCACCAGTTGGATTAGCATTTTGATTCATTATATGAATAATGTTTTAGTTTAGAAATCGTTTCTTACAATCGGTATTTAGTAAATACTGCAAGTAGGCATGGGAAGATAACCATTTTCAAGGTATACCGCGGTTTGGAAAAGTTAAGGTTTTAAAACCGCCAAAATTTTCTGTAATACCGTTCCTAAGGTATGTGTACGATTTTTGTTTACATTTTTTTGTTTGTTTTTTAGGACAACAGTATCTCCAGCAGAAAAGATATCCAAAGATGCCGTTTTAAAGTGTAAAAAAAGTCTAATTTTGAAACAAATGAAGACAGCAGAAGTCAATAATTCATTTAGTCTGACATGTTTACTGTTCCAAAATATTTCAAATGTTTCTCAAAATAAAATATATTGTTTTCTAAGAGGATAAAAGTTTTTGTTTTTTACCCAGACATTTAAAAAGAATATATTTTAGAGCAGTAATCATAATACTGTGATATCGTAAAACCGTGATATTTTTATCCAAGGTTATCATACCATCAGAATCTTATACCGGCCCATGCCTAACGGCAAGTTGCCAATGTTACCAGTTGAAACCTAAAGTGGCGATGAGGTCTTAGAACGTATAGTGTTAAAAATGGATGGATGGATGGAAGGATGGACATAAAGAAGGATGGATGGATGGATGGATAGATAATCTAGTCTACTGTATATAATTATAGATAGAGAGTTAACTTCTGTTAATTTTGAAAGGGCACTTTATACGCCGTACTAAAAAGGACATGTGCACTGCAAAGGTTGAGCCCTTTGTGTGCACGTGCCTGTATAGTACATTGTAGTATAGTATAGGATAGATAGATAGATAGATAGATGGATGGATAGATGGATAGATAGATAGATAGATAGATATATAGATATATAGATAGATGGATAGATGGATAGATGGATAGATGGATAGATGGATAGATAGATAGATAGATAGAAATACGGACGGATGGACGGACGGATGGATAGATAGATAGATAGAAATACGGATGGATGGATGGATGGATGAATGGATGGATAGATGGATAGATAGATAGATACTTGTTGGTTTGCCGCTGATGCTGAATGACCATGTTCTTCTCATGAATGGTCTCCAGCAGAGCCGTGGCCAGAGACTTCAGGTCACTAATGGACTGTGAAGTGACTGGGAGACTGCAGCCATTCTCCTCAGACAACAGCAGCTCTTGAACTGCAAACACATAAGCTGGACCTGAACGTCTACATAGTATTACTTTAAATAACTTTAAATAAAACATTACTTAGTTCTAGATATTCTATTTTAAGATATTTTTTATCTATTCTAGATAAGTCTCATGTGTTACCTTGTTTAGCAGAGAGGACGCCTGTTAAAGCACTGCTGTTGGACTTGCCATAGACTTTGCAGTTCTTTTTGCTTTCCAAAGCACTCTTAAATAAAACATATGAATATATTCTCCGCATGAGAATGTAGAATTAAACGAATACCCAAAAAATGCAAGTTAATTGTTTATGAGCATGTAAATGTGCAATAAATACCTTGTACTTCATGACATTTGATTTGAGGAGACTGACCTCCTCCTGAAGCTGCATAAGCCTCTCATGGAGATATCTTAAGCAACAAAAATGACCATTAAAGGATATTCTGAAGACTTCTACTTGATTTTCAGATAACTCATGGCATGACTAGCTAAAATTAGCACGAACAACATCAGACGGACACGTTTTTAAAACCGTCACAACACTGATTGTTATGTTCCCACCACACCACTAGAGGTCAGTATTACCACAAATCTGACTGCTGAAAGGCTCAAAACGTTAGCATTTTATAACTTTGAGCCTAAATTAACTCGTTTTTTAAATGATTGAATTGGGTTTTGGTTAAATGCTCGAAATAAGGTAAAGAAATGATTTTATGATTGTTTAAAAAGCTTTCATTTACTTGTGCCATGAAATAAGGTGGTTGCTAACAAGTGACTAAATGAGACTATAGAGGTTGTCTATTAAAAGACTTCAGTTCACACCAAACTGAAAAAAACCACCAACTTGCTAGTCCACTTTTACACCCTGGTGTTTTGAAAGCTGTTGTACACTTGCTGATGGTGACGTTGAAGTTTTGAAAATTCATGAATGCTGTGTTAATCTTTAAAGATTATTACAACTAATAAAACATCCTTAAATTATAGTCTCCTACAGCCCAAAAGCAAATGAAAAAAAAATCATACTGGGTTTTGTGAAAAAGAACCACAGTGATGCTAACAAAAAAATGATTGAGAACTTTTGGAAAGGTGTGAAAGAAATTATAGAAAAGATTCTTGAGGTTAATATACCAATGTTCATTTATATCCCAAGGAGATCAAGTTAAAAAAGACGGAGCATACATTTATAAATATATGTATTCTGCAAGCGAAACGACTTATTTCTTTAAATTGGAAAAGTATATGTGCACCAAATATAGGATGTTGGCTGAAAGAGATGGTAACAAACATGTCAATGGAAAGAATAACATATATAATAAGAAATAATTACATAATTTTTGACAGAGTTTGGGGAGCTTTTATGTTGTTTTAAAGGTGGTGGATTTGGAAATGTTTTACTAGATGATTAGTAAAAGAGGTAAAATTGTATTCTGATGTAAAATACTGAAAAGCCTTTTGTTTGTTTGTTGGTTTATGTTATATCTGACACATGGAAATGTGTATATACATGTTAAAATCTAATAAAAAGAAATTGGGGGAAAAAAATGATTGAACATACAAAAATATCTCATATGCAACACTCTATATTCACACTATATTTAAATACTCATTTAATAATAAATCTCAGCATACATGGTATAATTATTTTACACATTACATATTACAGATGCAAAACACTGACCTGTTCTCCATACACAGAGCATCTATATCCAGGATTCGATTCTCATGGCTACCCAAGATGTGGTTAATTTCCAGATTGAGTCTGTGAGCTTTCTCCTGGTACACATTACGCTCTGCTCTCACATCCTGAAGTTCATCCGTGGCTGCCTTCAAGCTTTGTTCCAGCGCTTCAGTCTACAACACCATAAGGTTAGGACACAAAACAGACCAATTTTTTAGTAAATCATTCAAAAAGTTCTGAACAATTATGATGCAAGTGTCTAATTTAACACTTTTTGAGAACTTAATGGAGCACTACAGTCATTGACAGACTTTTATTTTGTAAACGCTAGTGTTCAGTTTCAGTATAAACACGCATTGAAATGCAAAATAAAGGCATGGTCGTTCTCTGGTTGGTAGACCCACACGGAATCTGTGAGCGCAGAAATTTCAGCCCATCATTGAGTCTATTTATTTAATTGTGTGTTAATGTGTGTAAATTTATATTTTTAAATTAATTTCAGTAATATTACTAATGTGATAACGTTTATACGATTTACTTACAATATAGTTTAAAAAAAAAGTTATAATTTCTGTCTTTTAGTAGATATATGGTAGATATATTATACGAGAGACTTGCTTTGTTTGTCAAATAAATTGATCTAATAGAATTTAATAATTTTTCTAATAGAAACTTTTTTTTTACATTATGCTTTAAATTGACATATTTTTTACAATATTCTGCGCAGAAATATAAAAAAAAGAATTCTGCAGATTCTGTCGGGCCCTACTGATTGGTCTTTTATACTATTGTGTATCATTCCCCGATTCGCCAAGCCGCTCTCATGTGACTATTACATAACTGGTAGACAGCAAGTACCAATGTGTGCATGAATGTTCTCCTATTATTTTTTACACTGTGTATATCTTTTTTTCAGAAACAGTAAAACAGTCTGGAAAAGGGGTGATTTTATTCTAAATTTTATTCTAATTTTAAAATAAAAACACACAAGTGTAACTTTTAAATCCAACGTTTAAATCTAATTCAACATGTGAGGAAAGCTTAGAGCAATGCACCTGTTCTCGAGCTCTTTCCAACTGTTGAACGAGATCTTCTCTCTCGTGGGCTGGAAAATGTCGAGTTCCCACCTCTTCGTCCCCTAAACGTTGCTTTGCGATGGTCATCCTCAACAGCTGTGGGATGGAAACACTGCATATGTCTATATAATACGGACTCTGATCAAAAGGTCACTACACATTGACTTTGCAAACATCTGCACATGATTGAAGCAAAGAAACGTTGTGACCTGTGTTTGAAGTGGAGCGCGTACCTTGTTATCCCCATGCACCTCGGCTAAACGCTGCTTCAGTTCCTTCAGCTCCTCGCTCAGCTGTTTGTTGTGCTCTCGTGAGTCTCTCAGTAACTGGGCCAGATTGACCTGTGGTAAGTTAAACATCCATTCTACAACACATTCAACTTTTCAATGCGTAATACAAACAAACGACATGTTAATAACTTAACAAACTAAATGGATTTTTAACATATTTAAAACAGCATCCAACAGGCATCCAATAAGGCATTTGTGACCCAAGACCACAAAATCAGTCGTAATTGAGATTTATACAGTGGGTAAAATAAGTATTGAACACGTCACCATTTTTCTCAGAAACCATATTTCCTAAGGTGCTAATGATTTGAAATGTTCACCGAATGTTGATAGCAACTAAAGAAATCCATATAGACAAACCAAACTAATCTAACTAGTTTACAAATTAAGTTATGTGTAATAAAATAAAATGACACAGGAAAAAAGTATTGAACACATGAAAAAAGGAAGGTGTAGAAAGGCAGTGAAAGCCCAGACAGCAGCTGAAATCTCTCAGAAGTTATTCAGCAACCCTCTGCCCTTCGTCATTGTAAATTAATATTCACTGCTTCAGTCCAACAACTACATTATCAGTATGATGAAGATGAAACCAGGGTGGATATTTTAACAAGACAATGATCCAAAACACAGCCTAAGAGACTAGGGGTGTAACGATACTACGAACCAAACTGAAATATCGCGATACACCAACCACGATATGTATCACGAAACTCTCGTGGCGGACCGCGATACTTTCACGCCCCCTGGTGCCCATTGCTGAGGTTGACGTCACTTGTCTCTAACTAATTGAACCAAACATCTTTATTTTATCACATTTGATTAAACTGTATTAGTAATGATGAGCTTTTGTTCTAAATATTATATTCTAAAGTTAGTATTTTCCAAGTGCATGTCATGTCATGTGACTTGAGTGAGCGATCACACTCGATTACTACTATATGCAGGACAGCTGCTTCGCATAAATTGAGATTGCAGATCCCCCAAACACATTTAAGTCTCCTGTTTGGGAACATGTACAGGAATGGAATTCATGTCGTGGACAAAGCGCACACTATCTGTCGTAGCTAACTGTTTCACGAAACTTAATAAGGAATAACATTTTAAAAATGTGGTAAATTTCACAATGTGAGGGTGTACGCAAAAGACACTGACAACAGAACTGCAAACAAAAGGGATTTAACCTCTTACCTCGCTAGAAACTGCTGAAAAGAAAGAAAAAAAAAGGTTTTCAGCGCCGTATTCTTCCCTATACTGAACTGTAGAATAAAATAAATTCAAAGATTACGTTCACCTCTTACCTGATGTCTTTAACAATACATTTTCTACGTGTTTGCAAAATGGAAGTCGTAAGACATCTTCCCTATCCACCTTACTCTGAGAAAAGAGTGAACTTGACGGGAAAGAGCTGAGCCAAAAAGCAACAAACAAATCAATCGAAATAAAAATGTACAAAAATCACAACATTTCTCAAAGTGAACAAAAGTAATGCAAAATTATTTTGCCCAAACGAAAGTTAAGCAAAAACAACGAAATTCATAATCATGTTAGCAAAATACACGAAAAACGAGATCAAAGGAAAATGCGCTCTCCTGCTTTTTCTGACGTTATTATTATATTCCCGCGCCACATCGCCCAAAGATAATAGATCGGTCTCCTGACCAATCAGCTGTTGTGAAGGCGGACCTACAGAAATGACAGGCATGGAGAGAGAGAGAGAGAGAGAGAGAGAGAGAGAGAGAGAGAGAGAGAGAGAGAGAGAGAGAGAGAGAGAGAGAGCGGGAGGCAAAAATACAACTAATATACGGCTACAACCGTAACATTAGTTTCAGGCAAAACTGCAATGTATTTTACTGGTGAATATGTCATGTAAAATACACTTTACAAACACATTATATGTATATTTTTTCATTAATTTAAACGGAAACCTATCTATCTAAATGAAAACTTGTATAACTAAAAATTAGCATCACTATGTCTGTGTCTGCACAGAGATCAAGCCTCTCACCTGAGAATGTGGACATTATGGCGTTTTTGAAGAAAAACTTAAAACTTAATTGAATATTCCAAATGTCCTTAAAGAGGACAAGCCTGTTTATCTTCCACTATAGTCTACACTGCAGTTATTTATTTAATTTGAGTTTACTTTCTTAAGATGGCTGCACTAAAGAGAATAGTTTTTTCTGACTACTCTATATTGGAGGTATTTATCTAATTTTTGTTGTTTACTTCGGCATCCTGACTGTACTAAAATGTGATGGCAAAATTAATAAAGAAAAAGTTTAGTTGTTCTTGTTATTAAGTGAATCTATTGTTCCTTAGCATTGCTGTTAAGATGACATCAACCCTAAACCCACAGCAAACAGAAACCTAACCGTGGCTCCAAAACCGTGAACCGAATCGTGCCTTTGATGTATCAGTACACCCCTATAAGAGACTCTTAAAAACTTTCAGAGAAAGACAATCAAGCTGTGGAATGGCCCAGCCAATCACCTGACTTGAATCCAATTGAAATTACAAAATATTGATTACAAAATTTGATAGACGAAACCAACAGATCCATCAAGATTTTTACACTTTGTTGTAGTCTGTGAAAAACTCACACCTGAGCAATGCATTTGACTCCATATGAGAGCCGTCTTTAAGCTGCCTTCACCAAAAAAAAAGCCTTTAAAGTAATAAATACATGTCAGTAATACATTATTCTTGTGTCATTCCATTGCTTTTACACATCACAATTTCTTCAGTTTTTTTTTGTTTTGTTATATTTGAAATGTTTGTGTTGTTTGGGTTTTTACCAAAATCTGGTTCAATTACATGCTAACAGCCCATTTAGAATATTTTCCCAGATAAAAACATGATGTTGAATACTTTATCCTCCACTGTAACTTATGATTAAAAATGCTGAATAGTTCATTCTTAGTTCATGTTAGTAAATAAATACATCAACTAACGGAACCTTATTGTAAAGTATGAAAGTATAAATCGTTCTGTTCATTATTTGTTCAGGCTAACGCAGGCCTTCGGCTCTACTGGGCATAAAGCACACCTCGGGTATACCACTATAAAGCAGATTCAAAACGATTTTTTTTTTGTTTTGTTTTATTTTTATTATTTATTGTTTGGGTTTTTACCAAAATCTGGTTGAATTCCATGTTAACAGTTCCTTAAAAAATGTTATTCCCAGGAAAAAACATGGCGTGTTCAATACTTATTTTCCCCAATGTACATCATTGAAAAGCTGAATAAATGAGCTTTAATTAATGTTTGTTGGGAATGGACATTATTTGGCTGAGATACAACTATAACAATATCTGAGGATTCAATAAAAATTGTATTATTGATAAAATTGCCTTTAAATGTGTCTAAATCAATAGCTTAGCAAAGCATATTACTAATCAAAGATTTAGTTTTGATATATTTATGCCTTCTCAATTGCAAGTTGCTTTGCACAATAGGCATCTACTAAATGATAAATGTAAATGTTTAAAGTAGGACACTTACTAAATGCTTTTTTCTTAATATTCTAATGATTTCTGGCATGAAAGATAATAAATGTTGACCCCTACAATGTATTTTGGCTATTGCAACAAAAGACTGGTTTTGTCGTCCTGGTCACATAATTGAACAGAAGAAAAGCATACTTGGTTTCTTTTTTCAGGTGGCAAAGAGGGGTCACCATCCTGTCAAATAGACATAAAACGATATAAAAGATAACATATAAACTGTTTCTCAAACATGCATCACAAAGCTGAACCCATGCAATGACAACTAATTTAAATGTATATCCTATTATTGTTTTTTAAAAATGACTGTTCATGCAGTAGAAAAGACCCTGGTCTACTTTTACATCTGCATAAATAGTAGTAATAGCTTCTGATTATACATTGAAGCATTGTAAAGCAAACTGAACAGTAAATTAGCTACTTTTCTATCATTTAAATCTATAATTTTAAAGAAAGCCATTTAACTAAATCGATCATACTTTAACTTGTGTGCCGGATTTGACTTTTTTACTTCTACATTAGTGTTTAATTAACTTAAATATAATGTAAAAGAATAGCATAAAGTAGGAGAAGAGAAGACATACTATGAGCTCCCTGTACTTTTTCTTCAGGCCTTGGTGGCGCTCACGGAGCTGGTTTGCCATCAGTTTGAACTGATCCCTTTCCTGCTGGCAAGTGTCCAGTTCTTTCGATAAGATCAGCAGTGCCTCCTTCTTACTCTCCAGCTTTCTTTTGCACACCAGGAACTGGGCACAGAAAGAAAACAATAGGGTTTTTATTGCTTCGACTCAATGCATTAGTCACCACTGCAGAAAAAAGAAAACAGTGATCAAAGTGGCTTCTGGCAAAGTTAGAGTCCATTTTCCAGCAAAATCCCTTCAGATTTGACTCCAAGACTGAATTGTACATTTTAAATATTTAGAATGTAGACATTTCTATTGATACTAAAATGATGACGCATTAAAAGTTTCAATCTTTTCACAGAAATCTAAAAATTTAAATAATGAACCATAATTTACCATTTATTTATTTTCGTTCGCCCTAGTCCCTTTTTTCATCAGAGGTCGCCACAGCGGAATGAACCGCCAACTTATACAACACGTTTTACACAGCGGATGCCTTTCCAGCTGCAACCCAGTACAGGGAAACACCTATACACTCTCACATTCATACACACACACTACGGCCAATTTAGTTTATTTAATTCACCTACACCGCATGTCTTTGGACTGTGTGGGAAACCGGAGCACCCGGAGGAAACCCACACAAACAGGGAGAACAGGCAAACTCCACACAGAAATGCCAACTGACCCATCTGGGTCTTGAACCAGCAACCATCTTTCTGTGAGGAGACAGTGCTAACCACTGCACCATCATGCCACCACATAATTTTCCATACTTACTAGGGTTACATGGTTTACTGGTACTATGGTAGTGTTGTGATACTATGGCTCCAAAATACTGGCGATGCCACTGTAGTTTGTAAACGGTAGTATCGTCATTAACGGTACATATACAATGGATAATGTTGCATGTGAAAAAGTCACTAAAATGATCACACATTTGTGCAACAATAGACCATTTTATTTTAAAGGTCTGTGGAGCCCTTTAAGGTTGCAAGTTTTCTGAAGTTTCGAACGCACATCTGAATTTCTGTTCTGTGAATTTCTGTTCCTCTCAACATGATTTAGTAGCAACAAGAATCGCGACAATCTCTTAAAAAGAGTGACTCACAAAGTGAAATTTTGAATCACTTTGGATTGAAAAAAAAACAATAGATGAAAAACCCAAAATAGCAACAGGAAACAATGAAACAATTTTTGACCACCCCATAAAGCCTAATTTTGTTGGAAAAACACTTATTTTTGTAACAAATTTCATTTGGTATAATTTGTATCTTTATTTTAATGTATTTTTGTTGGTCAGTTATCTACAAAATGAAAAAAATGAATAAACTGTAGGTGAAGTGACGTGCAAATAATACTTTTTTCAATATTAAGGGAATTTGAATTAAATTCAAGACCTATTATAACATGTAAAATATAGTATATCAGACATTTTTCTTTATAATTTGAGATGAATTACAGTATCGCAGTACTACTTGGTATCGTGATACTTAAGCTGGTATAGTATCGTAAAATGAATTAATGGTATTGCGACAACCCTAATACTTGCACATCATTTATTTGGTGATTATTGACATTATAAAAGGGTATTTAATTCAACAGCAGTTTTTGAGGCACCAAATTAAAATGATCTGCATCTTATCAATTTAAGTTAGATTATTATAATATAATTTAAGTCATTTGGTGTAAATATATTTTTTGACATTTTTAAGGGATCAACCAGACGTTTGGCAACAATACACCAGGAAAGGAATGTTAAAGTTCTTAGACCTATTTAAGATGGGTCTAAATTAAAATGTATTTAAAATATTATGAAAATACATACAAAGTACATGCAGGTCTGTTATTTACACTAATTTGTATAGATGTAAAGGTTCTACTAAATTAGAGATTCATGACAATAAACACAAACCTCTGCTAAATGTGCAGATGTATGATGTGTCAATTTTAAGTGTTGATAATATTCCAACATTCAAACTTTCTCCTTAATATTATATTTTTTAAATATTATTTGGTTAGCAGGAATCATTTTAGCAGCCAAAGACTATCGAAGTACAACATTGTTCATAGTCCACGTAATAGTGCTAATGTTGAATCTACCGTTTAAAGTACCATACATGGTAAACAATATAGGGAGCGTGTCACAAGTTGTCGTTGAGCAAATGTGCAAATATAAAAACAATTTTACCTCAATTACCCTGTACTGTATTTCAATCAATGTATCTCGAAAATTGCTTCATATAAATGTTCTGGATTCATATTCAAGGATGTTGACGAAGAGGAAGATTAAGTTAATCCGTCTGTCGATCATGTTGTGTTTTACACTGCGTATTTTAGCTACTATTATTATTTAAATGATTTAAAGATGTAATGAGAGAAGTACTAACGTTACCATTCGATGAAACAACCAAGCTGTCAAGATGCAGTATCAAAACACGGTTACAGTAAGCAAATTCACTCGTCTGTAAATCAGCAAATAGGACAAGTAGTTTTTATAAAATGACCTCCTTATACTGTCAACAACTCTAGTCGTGGTTTTCATCAAAAACCACATGATATGGTTAATTTGGGTAAATTTGGGCATCCTCGTATTGCAGTGCTGATAGTATGATTCATAGAGTGAGTGAGCGTGAGGCATCAATATGTCTGCGTTTCCTACCTCATTCACCAGACCCTGCCAATCACTTTCGCTTCTCCTGGAAGGATTCATTTTCCGTCAGGGAATAATCTTCTACGAAAATCTGTCTGTTGCAAGAATTGTCACGTTGTACGCATCTGTTGCGACGAGGATGTCACGATTACATGTTTCGGGTTTCATCAACATTGCGTAGGCTACATCACTTCCGGCTGGGATGATGATCCGCCTGCAGCTTTAAACAGGGATGAAGTGACGGTGCTGCATAAATGTGTCAGTTCAGTTGTAATGTAGCTTTTTACGTTAATTGTCCCAGAATTTGCTGTAAATGCATTTTGTTGCAGTATATGTGTTAACAGCCTGTAAACTTGATGTGATGAATTTCGTAAACGCACACACGATGGGTCTGACAAGGGAAAATGATGCACGTTTATTATGAAAAAACCATGGTTAATTTCACATTAAGTGTTAAGGTTTTAATATATAGTTATGTAAGACATATTTCTATGCATAGAAATATAAGAAATGTGTCAGTTATTGTAGCTTTTTACAATATTTTCGATAACACCCTGTACACTTTTTGTGACGAATCTCGTACACATATTAAATATGGCTTTATCACACACATGCACACTACTATTGTAAGAAAAACTACCAAGTAAGCGTAGTTCAGCTACACAGACCAACGTAGATAACCTTCGATGGGTTTGACAAGGGAAATATTGCACGTAGTTCACTCAAAAAATTACGTTTGATGTTTGTTCAAACTACTTATTTAAAATGAGCTGATACAACACAGTTCTTGAGGTTTTATGGAAAATAACTTAATTGTTTTATGTTTAATCCTCTTAAATTTGTAACAAGTTAACTTTATTTCTTCATGTTGCCCCAACACAAATCGATTGTGTGGAACCCAGCATTTTTTTCAGTGAATGAGAAAACCATGGTTAATTTTACATTAGGTGTTAATGTTTTAATATATTATAGTTATATAAGACACATACATATTTGTTACACAATCAATTAACTTTACACACACACACACACACACACACACACACACACACACACACACACACACACACACACACACATATATATATATATATATATATATATATATATATATATATATATATATATATATATATATATATATATATATATATATATATATATTTATATAGCAGCTTATTACTATCAGGGGGCTGCCCACAGTGCTTTACAGCATTAAAACAAAATGACACATTAAAACACATATAAGCACAATCTAAGCAAGAGGTCAATAAAACAGCATTTTGCACTACTGAGTATCAAAACCCATACTAAATGAATAGGTTTTAAGATTTGCTCTAATGCCAAGTCCTAAAGGGAGGGTATTCCAGTTTCGGACTTGCCACTGCAAATGAACAATGACCCCATTGTTCATACCTGGATCTGGGGACCTCCAGCAACAACTAGCCTGTTGATAGTAGGGCCCTGTTAGGTTTATGAACATTTAAAACACAGGTGTCAATTCCTTTCCTGGAGGGCCACAGCTCTGCACAGTTTGGTGTCAACCCTAATTAAACACACCTGATCAAACTAATTGAGTCCTTCAAGCTTGTTTGAAACCTACAGGTGATGCTACGGTCACACTAGAGTTTGTACATGCGAAATTCTGTAGTACGGGACTGCGAAAAGGGGCGGGACTGAACAAGATGATTAGACGTTAAAAAAAGCCACGTCCATGTTTTACATTTCTGTCCAGAGAGGTCATGTTTTGATCCTCGATTGGTCTCACGCAATCATGTGATACGATTTTGCAGGTCAAAGTTCACCAAGCTTGAACTTTCCAATGCAGCGAACTGCGAAACTTGTCGCACGAGCTTGCGTTTCCGATCTGACGCATTTGGTGCTTATGTCTATGGGGAGAAAAGTGCAGTGTGACCGCAGCTTAAGTGTGTTGGAGCAGTGTTGGATCTAAACTGTGCAGAGCTGCAGCCCTCTAGGAACTGGAATTGACACATGTGCTTTAAAATCTCACATATGAAGGTGCAAGACCATTAACTGCATTAAAACAAACAACAGTAGTTTATTTAAGTAGTATCAATTTAACAGGAAGCCAGTGAAGACGGTAAAGGACACGTGTGATGTGCTCACATTTGTGACTATTCGTCAACATGTGAGCAACAACATTTTGCACCAGTTGTAACCGATGAAGTAAGGTTTGGTTAATTCCAACATTAAGTGCATTGCAACAGTTCAGATGAGAGCTGATAAGGGCATGAATGGCTTTCTCTAGATCAGAGATGCCCAAACTAGGGCTCGCGGGCCAAAGTTGGCCCTTTGTATCCTTTAATTTGGCCCTCCAGTGGGAAAATGATTGGGAAGGGCTGAAATGCCTATAACAGAAATTCAGACTTATATTTTAATGTAACCTTTTGCTTGTTTTATTGTTGAGCTACAAAAAAGCAAACTGAAATTAAATGATTCAATTGAATGTTGTAAATAAATCAGATTTTTTCCAAAAAAAAAAAATGTACATACTGTCACTTAACGAATAGGGGACAAACCAGAAGACATCAGCATGCAAATCAAGGCAAAGGCAGGTTCAGCATGACTGTGTATTCGGCATTGAACTCCAGACTTGTTTTATAAATAGATTTTTTTTATAGTTTTATTGTAATAAGTTTGTTAAAATAATATACATTTTCAAAAAATTAGAATGCATTAGTAAATACGGTTGAAGTTGTTTTCTATTTATTTAGAGATATTATAAAATAAATTAGGAAATTACCCATGGCAAATTTATTGTAATACAGTTTTCTATTTACTTTCGGCCCACAGCTCTCAATCAAGCTTGGCTTTTGGACTATCATAAGAAAAATTTTGGGCACCCCTGCTCTTGATCATGCTGGAGAAATAGCTTGACTTTGGCAAGATTGCGAATCTAGAAAAAGCCTGCCTTTATCACTGAATTAATCTGTTTATCAAACTTTAAACTACCGTCCAAATTCACTCCCAAATTTTTAACTACATGGCTAAAATGTGGGGTAAGGGTAAGATGATTTGAGGGTAACTCATTAGGCAGATTTGAATTGCCAAACACAATACATTCTGTTTTGGTGACAAAGTGGCGCAGTAGGTAGTGCTGTCGCGTCACAGCAAGAAGGTCGCTGGTTCGAGCCTCGGCTGGGTCAGCTGCAATTCTTTGTGGAGTTTGCATGTTCACCTTGCGTTCGTGTGGGTTTCCTCCGGGTGCTCCGGTTTCCCCCCATAGTCCAAAGACGTGGTACAGGTAAATTGGGTAGGCTAAATTGTCGGTAGTGTATGAGTGTGTGTGTGTGTGTGGATGTTTCCCAGAGATGGGTTGCGGCTGGAAGGGCATCCGCTGCGTAAAACACGTGCTGGATAAGTTGGTGGTTCATTCCGCTGTGGCGACCCCAGCTTAATAAAGGGACTAAGCCAAAAAGAAAATGAACGAATGAATACACTCTGTTTTGTCTTCATTCAGAGAAAGAAAGTTCTGTGACAGCCAAAGTTTGATCTCAACTAAGCATCTGTGTAGAGATTCTAGTGTACCTGAAAAGTCTGAAGCAGGAGATACATTTGAACATCATCAGCATACAAATGAAAGGAGACATTATGATTTGCATGATTGAACCTAATGGCAGCATGTATAATGAAAATAAAACCACAACCATTTGTATATATCATTCAGATATTTTTTTTATATATGATATTAAACATTTAAAACATTACCATTGTTTTATTACATTAAAACTAAAACATATAGTTGCTGTATTTAAACCATGGCACAAGTCCTCAGAGGTTTTGCTACACTAACCTGAGCTTAACCAAAGTATTTCAAGAAAAATTGTGGTTATACAAACGTTAATACACCTGACAAAAGACGATTATTACAATTTTCTATATAGACTAATAAATCTGCCACAATTTTGCATGCATATATATATATATATATATATATATATATATATATATATATATATATATATATATATATATATATATATATATATATATATACTGGACTTACATCAAAGATATTTAGTGTGTGTGCCTGCATCTTGCATTTTCTGCTGATTCAGTAAACTTGCTTTGGTCTGCTTTATTTATCAAACGCAAGTGCCCTGTCACTAAGAATGATGCTGCTGACTGGCTGGTAAAGCGATCCTTGTGAACATAAGCAGTTTCTCACCGTCAAGGAATGAAGTGTCATCTGGAAGATCAATTTTTATGTGCTTATTTCTAATGTAAATCTGTGTAAATATTAAGAGCACAATGCTAGTTTATTATTTTTGTATTGTTTGGAAATTGATTATATTTGCATAATCAGTTGCTTTTTATGTATAGAATAACCTTTTTATGTAGTAAAAACATGGTTAATTTTCATTAGGACATGCAATTGTCTTTTAAACAAACTGAAAATGCATATGACAACACAGGAATAAACGAGCAGATCAATATAAGATATTATATTTATTGTCGTTAATATAATTTCAATTGTACATTCAGTATATTGCTCAGCCATTAAACTGACAAAAGAATCGTCTGTGAAAAATAGTCATAATAAAATAAAACATTTCTAAGGCTTTCATTTGACAAAGGCAATAACACTGAGGGTTTCTACTGAATAATAGCACTAGTCAGCACCAGTGACATGCTTGCATAAAGTCAAACCAGCTCATTAGGATAAATTAGCTTGAAGCTGACAAGCTTAAGTCCACAGCTTCTTGGATTAAAGCCTGAGTCCCTACCTTTGGTCAACCTGATATATACACAAAGGAGCTATTTAAAGGGCCCTGATAATATCAAACAGTCCAGTATTGTCGACATCCGAATAAATTAAGCTGCAATGCATTAGTTTTTTATACTTTAATAGAAAAAGTTGCATAAATAGCTTTTGCAAGACAGATAGAAGATAGTGATGTGCACTAGGTTTCGGCCTTTTTGTTGACAAAACATTACATTCATAGATATAAAGGTTATATGTATTGTTATATTAAAGAATAGATTCACTGTAAAACCCAGTAAGTTAAGGTAACTCAAACCATTTAAGTTCAAAAACTAATCCTAATGAGTACTGTGAACTTAATCCATTTGAGTAAACGAAGCAATTTGAGCACAGTAAAACCCAATAAATGAAGAGAACTCAAACCAACTGAGTTCTGTAAAACCCAGTAAGTTAAGGTAACTCAAGCTGTTTAAGGAAACAGATTGCTACAAACCATTTGAGTAAAAAAAACTAATCTATATGAGTACTGTGAACTTACTCCATTTAAGTTGAAGTAATGAAGTATTTAATTAACTCATTACCTTCAACACTGAGTTCAAAACTCTTCAAATGAGTAGAATTAACTTTCAGTAAATTTTGAGTTAACTACACTCATTTCATTTGATAAAGTTGACTGCTGGGTTTTACGGTGTTCTTTGTTTAGCATTTACCAGATGGAACAATTAACAGCATATGCCTTATTTGCTATAATCCACTGAAATATGTTCAAAAACCTTGGTTTTGCCTTTGAAGCTGGTGGCCAGCACAAAATCACGCTGGTCTGTGGACAGTGCTGTGAATGAGCGTGGCCACTGAACATACACATCCCTGAACTTGATGAAACTCTGGTTCTCCTCATCCCACCTGAAGATCTGGGAGAAAGAATAATCACTGCTCAGAATCAAATAGTGCTGCTCTTTGAACTTGACTGGCTGTAATACTGTGGCGCCGCGTGAAGGGAAGCCCTGCACTTCTTCAAAGTGTTTCCCAGTCCACTTCATGACTTTTGAGTCGCCGATGTAGCAGGCGAGGGCAAGGTGGAGAACGCCATTAATCCTAAAGGCCTTCACACTGACAATGTCCTCCATATTTGCTATCTCATCAAGAAGAACGAACTTCTGGCTGCTCTTGTTCCACTGGTAGATAACAGGAACCTGTGAGCGGCTCACCAGTATGAGGACTGATTTGCCATCTAAATCAAGAAACTCTGCATCAGTGTCTCGAAACCACTCGTGAAGGAATTGGTACGGGTAGAACCCGGTTTCGTTCCATTTAAACAAAGTGGTCATTCCAGCTTTGGAACTGTCCACTATAAGAAAGAACCAGTCATCTCCAATCTGGAAGACTTCAATGTCATTTGGCTTGGACACATTCAGCATTTCAACTGCCTGAAACTTGGTGAATTTATTCTGTGCTTGGTCATATTTGTAGACAAGAGAGCCATCAAAGAGCTGGAGGACAATGACAAACGCCTGCTCGTTGATCAAAACAGATCGGCACCCAACAACAGACCGACCTAAAACATAATATATTAAGAGAATGAAATAAACTTCTATACCTTTTCATCATTAAGACAAATGATTACGGAGTCAAACCTGTGATGTCATCAAAAGGCCTGAATTTCGTCTCGATGTGATCCCATTCCATGATGATGCAGCTGTCTGAATTTGGAACTGCCATAGCCACATATATATCATCTTTGTGAGTGAAGATGTCTGCTGACATTGACTGAGTATTCACTATCTGATGCTGAACAAAATCTGGAAAAAGATTCAGACATTTATTCATTGAACAATACACTTTTTTTCTAAACGTATCAAGATATTTAGTGGCAAAATGCAACTAAAAATAATCAGAGATATCGGAGGAATAGTTACCTGTGGAGACACACTTGCTGTGTTTTTCTGGGACATCCTTTAATAGGACACCCTTCATGGCCGATGGGCTGGCACAGTAAACATCTGAGATTGTGGCATTGGATCGCTTCAACCACAGCATCAGCCACATGGACTCACAGTCACAGTGAAACATGTTTCCTCGCAGGTCTCTGTTTATTGGGCAATAATTGATCAGAACAACATACAGTGCACAGCATAAATGAGCACACCCCATATATAGAATATATTTTTGGTGCATTTTAACAAAACTGTTTTATTTAGCAGTTATATTCATTAAAATAAGAGTTTTTGTTAAAAATAGAAAGTTAATACATTTAATTTTAATCAAAATATTGCAGAAAAAGTACAAACTACAAAATGTACAACACAATTGTGTATTTTTTTGTTACTCTCTTGATTTTTCCATATTTTTAAAATGATAACATGTTAATGTGCATGTACATATTAATATTAATTTGTTAATTTGCATGTACTAAACATTTTATTTCGCATGTACTAGTTTTTGGAAATTATTTTGCTAGATTAGCTTAGTATTGACTAATCTAATGTGTATGCACAAATATAATATTGTAAAGCATCCTATATGGAAAAAATTAGTTTAAAAGAGAGATCTGTGAGGGGTGTACTTATTTATGCTGGGCACTGTAACCATATCTACATTATTTAAAAGAATAGTTCACGCAGAATGAAAACTGCCCCAAAATATACTAACATTTTTAAAAGCCATCCTTGACTTTCTTCTTTTAGACGAACGCAGTTGGAGTAGTTTTATTTTTTATCCTGCCTCCTCCATGTGTATAATTGTGTTGAATTTTTTTCGAAGCTTCTAAGGTAAGGAGGTCTCGCGAAACAAATCGACGTGTTTTTGTGACAAAAATATTTCACATATTTAAACTCAAATCTCTGATTCATCTATGTATGCACTTTCTCGACAACTTCTTGGATGACTCTTTCCATGTTCAATTAGATGCTGGCATTTGCCTACTCTGACAATAATTTGTAGTCTTTCACTAATGTGTCTTACATCATGCATCGAGTCAGAGGTCAGCCAAGAAGTTGTTGAGAATGTGTAAGGTCAATGATTTGAGTTTATAATGTAAAAATTTTAAATATGTTTGATGAATAAACAAATCAATTTGCTTCATAACAAGAGTGTTAACCCCTTGGCGGCATATGGTTAGATTTATGATGGATGCATATTTGGAAGCTTAAAAAAAGGGCCTCTTTCCAACATCACTATCCAACACACACTTTCCAACATGAAAGAGCTTAGACAAAATTTGGAACTTTCATAAACATCAAGGATGGTTTGAGTGTAAGTAATATGGGATAATTTTCAATTTTTGGGGTGAACTATCCCTTTCACTTAGTTGTATTTTTCCCATAGTTTAGCATCGTATAAGTCATTTTATTAGTTACACCTGTTTGACTGCTCATTAATGAAAATTTCTAATCAGCCAATCACATTTCACCTTTTGTTTAAAATGCCTCAGAAATGTCTTGGTAATGTCAGAGAAACATTTGAGTTGACAGTAAGCAAACAGTAACTCAAATAACCACTCATTACAATCGAGATCTGCATAAGAGCAACTCTGAACACACAAAACATGAAAAAAAAACTTGAAGCAGAAGAGCTACAGCAGCAGAAGACAACACCTGTGACACTGCTGTCAGCTGAGAACAGCAAACTACTATCCACACAGGCTCATATTTATTAGAAAAGGTTTGCCTGGTCTATTTCTGCTGCTATGTTCAGATATTAGGATCAAAATTTGGCATACACAACATCCTGCCTTGTGTCAACAGTTCAAGCTGGTGTTGTTGTAATAATGTGACATTTACTTGGGACACTTTGGGAACCTTTACCTACTTAGTACCAACTGAGCATATAAACCACCACAGATTACTTCAGTATTACTTCAGTTTAGTGTGTTTTCATGACGCATCATAAGTTATCCATGAACCTAACAAATCTTGGTATGATCAATGTTTTATTCTTTACTACTCGATTGGACCAGAAAAAAAAACATTTAGAGTACTAAAGACCAATAAAAGTCATAACAAATCAAGCAGAACAGAGCATTTTAAAGTCAGTTTGTCATATATTATATACATGTTTTCTGCTTACAAAGTCATTTAGCAACTTCCACACATTTTTCAGTGTCTTAGACAGCATAAATAAGCAGAACAACGTATTCAGTAGTAGATTACTGTGCAATCCAATGCTGGTGTTTATTTCCGAGTATCTCCATCATGGCCACACATTCAGGTCGCAGATCTCAAAGCATTTCAAACTAGTTTCGTGAAGATGACAGTGAGTTTGCTATGCTCTTATGGCCTCCACAGCCTACGGATCTCTCAATCTATTAAAACACCTTTGGGATGTGGAGTAATGGGAGATTCTCATCCTGGATGTGCAGCAGACAAATCTGCAGCAACTGCATGAATCTATATGATCAATTTGGACCAAAATATCTGGGGAATATTAGGCTACCTTGCCAAATCTAAGCTAATAAAGAGGAAGCTGAAGCTAAAGCGGGGGTTGTATGTAATAATGATAATAATAAGAGGTGCATGTAATGTGGTTGGTGAATGTGCACATTTCCAAATACTGTAGTAAAAAACAGCAGAAAAACTCACAGTTCAATCAAAGAGCGCAGCTCAGAAAAAAGAGCTCTGGGCAGTGATTTTAAATTGTTGTTTGCTAATGATCTGTGGGAACAGAGAGAAAGTTCAAAGATGTTTAGGCACAATGCACATAATAATACTCAACACAACAGCAAGATGTCATATTATGCAGTGACAATTTGACATAAAATAATAATATATGTTTCATACTAGTCTTATAAATGTATAGTTTTACAACCAAATGTAATAAACATGCATTATTTTCCCTACTCACAAATGTGTAACATCCCGAAGTCCTCTAAAGGCATACTTGTTTATTTCTTCAATCTTGTTACCTTCAATAAATCTGGTCAGAAAAATAAATGTATATCAACAAAGTATTTTAGCCAGTCTGTCTGCAGGGATATTGATAAAGGGCTCTAGACATCAACAACTATACAAATATGGATGCCAGAATGTTAGGCCGAAAAAAATACCATAAAGAGGTGATGTTTTTGCTCATAAGTTGAGTAAAGCTGTCCATATACTTACAAATACTCCAGATGAGGAAGCCCTGAGAACGCATCCTCCTTTATTTCAGAAAATGAATTAGAACTAAGAAGGCTGAGAAAGAGAAAACGCCACGAACATGATCTTAACACCACACTGAAGTAACACAAACATGCCAACACAACAATGAACGCCTTGTAGTTAATATACATAAGTGTTAGTGTCTTCTAAAGCAGATAAACAGGAAATTGAATAGAATTGATGCTGCAGTCACTTACAGCAACTGCAGTGAGGGCATGAGCGAGAACATTGCCTCATTGATTTCTGGGAAACTGCAATTAACAATACTCCTAAAAATAAAAACAATCAATTATTAGAAACAACACTTCCTTTATTTGTTGAATTATGTACACGTCCAGCGTCGAAAACAAATCGTTTATAAATCGTTTATTATTAAACGTTAATCACACTATTTGATGTTTAATATCTTACAATTGTTAGCAATTCTAAGCAATTTTGCTCAAAAATGATGAGGTGAAGATAATCATAGACTTACAGAGAGTTAATATCACTCGGTATGGTCCGCGGGAGGAGAGAAGAGCCGATGCAAATGATTGAATCTGTCGTACAAGTGCATCCTGAAGGACATTTGAATACTCGCTTTGCTCGGCACAGCTGAAATGAACTAACGAACAGTAAAGTTAGCAGAAGACACTTTCGGATGGAGGATAATTTGCTGTTAGTTAGATCCATGGCTTTGAAGCGGAGTGTAAAAGCAGCGCTCCTATCCTCTGTCCCGCGCAGCGCACTGAATGCAGCATCAAGGACTGAGTTGAGAATCAGCTGCTCTGTGATGCGGTCAGTGCTCGACTGTCCCATTACAGGAGGCCTCATAACACAGCTGTCAGATCACACCACCTATACATTTATGTGTGTACTTGCCTTAAGACGTTTTTAATTGGCTCATTATTTAAATTACTTTGTTTCATCCCATCTTTTTTTTTAACCCTTAAAAATAAATTTTGACTGTGTTAATGCGAACAGCATATGATTTAGAATTAATTTTATGTTTATTTAAAACCCAATAGCCAAAATAATACATATCCTCCATATCTCCCCTAGACATCTTTTTAACCCTTCTAATTCGCCTATGTGTTTAAAATGTAAAACTGATTGGTCATGTAACATACTGCAAAAGTTTTGGTCTTTAGTGCTAGTGGGAAATGAAAAGATCTTCAACATGGGGTATATCGTTTGGGTATACCTAATGGACACAGTTTTTCATCAGCTAATAAGAACTTGTATAATATATTAACCTTTATAATATTTTACTTAATTGGATTAGTGTTAAATCTCCATCACTTAAAGGTTGGCACAAGATAATTTTTGAGTTAATTCGCCTGGAACATCTTAACCATGTTTTACACACAAACATAACGTTTTTTCAAAGTTTGGACTCCATATTTGTATGATTTGGAACCTCTTTGCCCTATCATGCTAAAAAGAATATCGTAACTGTATTACTATCTGAAAAATAAGCAATGTTTTAGCCCTTTTTCTCATCTGTTTTATTTGGGGTAGTCCGGTTTTATATATAAACTGAGCTCTTTTTTTCTTTCCTTTTTCCTTTTCTTTTTCTCTTTATTGTTTAGTGTTGATATTTTTTCTTTGCGTGTCTTTTGAAGATATTTCTGTCTGTATTTTTGTAAAAATTCTATAAACGTAATTATATATAATAAAAAAAAAACTATAGGCATTTCATCCTCATTCGTATGTCTATTTTGCATTCAGTACTAAAATTGTTACTTCAGGACAAACAAAATTCCCCATTCAAACCCATGCATTTAAACCACAATATTTCCTTTCAGTTCTATTTAAAGCAGGATTAGTTCACCAAAAAAGAGAGAAAATTCTGTTATTAAATATTTATTCTCATGCCCCAAACGTTCCCAAACCCTTGAAACATTTGTTCTTCTTCAGAACACGAATGAAGATATTTTAAATGAAACCCGGGAGCTGTCTCATCCTCCATAGACAGAAACAGTCCCGAGATGTTTAAGGTCTTTTGCGCAGCATAAAAATGTGTCTTTGTAGCTTCTTGGGATTACCCACTTAAGTCACGTAGAATGTGTTGACAATAGCTATATTTCCATCCAAAAATGCAAATTAACTTTATGCTCAAAACTGGAGTAAAATAAGTGCGAATAAAGCAACGTTTCTATCCAATGAGTCAAAGAGAACAAAATTGTCACTTGCTGATAAACTGGTGACAAAATATCAAGAGTAAAGATTGAATTTGCTGCTGTAGAAGAAGCTGTGTGAATCTTTTCTTAATTTAATAAATGACTTGTGCCTCAGAAGACGATGCCGACACGCAATAAACGTGTGGTGGTGTTTGAAGGCATCAGACGCAGAGCACAGACAGTTCTGAAGGTAATTGATAATATAATAACACTAATACTGAAATGGTTAAGGCATTTTACAATGACCAAAACAACATTTCAGATGTTTTACAATGTCCTCAGCCTGCTGGTTTGTCCATTCACACACATTTTCATCATCACATAATCTCTTATAACAAAATCACATGACTTTTTTTAATGCGCATACTGGAATTTGTTCAGTAAAAGTGTTTCCATCGCAGTTTATGCGCATCTTTTCTTATCAAATAAATGCATACATTTTTTATGCTCATTTTCAAAATGTATGCACATCTTGGGATTGCCTTCAACAAATTTTTTATGCGCATTTCCAAAATGCACATACAAATAGGTGGATAAAACAAAGCTAATGTTTTGGGTTCATTTTTCTGGACTTTAAACATCTCAGGGCCATTGCTGTCTATGGAGGATGAGGGAGCTCTCAGATTTCATCTGAAATATTGTGCTCCGAAAAATAAATAAATTTAAATTTTGGGGTAAACTAATAAGCAAATAATAATAATTATAAAATCATATGTATAAAGGATTACATTTTGGTGGAAAGACTTCAAACCATTTCAAATATTGGCACATTTTTCAAGTTTGGCTTGTGGAGTAAAACAACTTATTCTGTTTTCTGCTTTCGAACACAGCAAACAATTTAATTCGAATTATGTTATTAGAATATAATTATAATGCCTCAACTTAATGATATTTCCTATCTAAGATTTTAATTATTCAAATAAAATCTGGTAAGTATATGGAAATTTATTTCATTGTTTTTTATTATAAAAACAGAAGCATTATGTAAACAAGCTTTAATTTCAAGAGTTAATGCCCTTAAAATTAATATATCTTGGTACTTATCAGAATACTGGTGATAAAACAAAGTCAATTAAAGTATAAAATATACAAAAATTATGCTATTATATATTTTTTTGTTTTTTTTTGGTCACTGACATTTTTACCCTCTAAGGACCTCTGTGTAACTTTTTTTATATGACAGCAAAGGGTTTAATACGTTATTGTCCTATCAGTCATCTGCATATGTTGAGGAAGTCTGACAGTGCACATATTATCCTGGCAACCAAAACAAGTGTGTAAAGTGGAATCCTGCATCTTATGACTCAGCAGTTCACTGCCTTCAGTGTCTCGTGTTGAAGTATCAATCTACACCAACATGCATTACATTAAGATGAATGTGTGTCCTTCGTTTCTCTAAGATTATACTAGATGATGCATAAGTACAGCGATAATTCTGGCAACCAATAATAAACATCAATATATGGCTGCATATAATGGACTCCGTGCATTAATCATTTAGAAGCAGATCTGATTTCAGCATGTAAGTGCTTTGTCTATATGTGCGCAGGGAGGTGCTGATTGGTCTATGCAACAATCAGACACTTTTACTACACAGTATATATCAGTGGGTCTCAATTTGTTTTGATGCAGACAAAACTCACAGTGCCTCAATGGGTGGCAAATGACCAATTTAGACTGCAAATTCCTGGGTATAATGGCAGATCAATACAGACAACCTCATCAGAAAGATTAATTGAAAACTCTAGTTTGCCCAAAAATTAAGGCTGAGGAAATCCAGAAACCAGTCAGCACCTTATTTGTCTTTTAACTGAGATTTTATATGAGTATTTGGGAAATATTTACAAGTTACAACATATGCTTAAAACACATTGTAAAGCTTTAAAGATCATATTTCAGTCAAAGACAAGGCTTCCAGCTGTGGTGCCTGTGTCAAATAAAATGTACAAAAGTTATTTCACAAAAAGAAAACATATTTAATGCAGGTAAAGGCTTACAAAGAACTTTGTTGAAAATAAAATGTCAAAATAAAGGTGAAGTACCAACAAAATTACCATCCAATAATTTTTTTTTCAGCTTAGTCCCTTTATTAATCAGGGGTCACCACAGCGGAATGAACCACCAACTTATCCAGCATATGTTTAACGCAGCGGATGCCCTTCCAGCCGCAACCCTTCAATGGGAAACACCCATACACTCTTGCATTCACACACATACACTACAGCCAATTTAGTTTATTTAGTTCACCTATAGCGCATGTCTTTGGGTTGTGGGGGAAACCGGAGCACCCAGAGGAAACTCACACGAACACGGGGAGAACAGTTGAAGTCAGAATTATTAGCCCCTATTTGAATTTTTATTCTTTTTCAAATATTTCCCAAATTATGTTTAAAAGAGCAAGGAAATTTTCACAGTTTGTCTGATAATATTTTTTCTCCTGGAGAATATCTTATTTAATTTATTTCGGCTAGAATGGAAGCAGTTGTTAATTTTTTAAAAGTCATTTTAAGGTCAAAATTATTAGCCCCCTTTAAGCTATATTTTTTCGATAGTCTACAGAACAAACCATCATTATACAATAACTTGCCTAATTACCCTAACCTGCCTAGTTAACCTAATTAAGCTAGTTAAGCCTTTAAATGTCACTTTAAGCTGTATAGAAGTGTCTTGAAAAATATCTAGTAAAATATTATTTACTGTCATCATGGCAAAGATAAAATAAATCAGTCATTAGAAATGAGTTATTAAAACTATTATGATTAGAAATGCGTTGAAAAAATCTTCTCTCCGTTAAACAAAAAGTGGGGGAAAAAACAGGGGTGCTAATAATTCAGGGGGGCTAATAATTCTGACTTCAATTGTATATATATATATATATATAAATAAATAAATATATAAATTTTTCTATCCTATGTTGTATGGTGAAGGTCTAACAAATAAAATTTTAACTTTAATTATTACATCTACACAAATTTGTCCCCCATTCCCAATAATGAAGCGGTCCAGCAGTCAAAACAGGTAAAGATTTTGTTTTAAAATAACAAATAGTTTATTATTTTTGGTTGTGAATTCATTTTAAGGAAACAAATCAATTAAAAAATAGAGATTGTATTAAGATAAAACGTAGAAAATGAGAGAGAAAAAAACACCATATAAATAGAAAATAAATAAAAGGACATTGGGTGCATTTTAGGACTGTTGGGCCCCTTGTATACTGTTGGGTGTATATCCACCCCTGGCAGCAAGAAGACATTTTGGGGCCAAACATCAGACACAAGGTGACAATTGTTTTCAACATCTGTTTCAGCTATAATTCATTGAGGAATATTAATAATATCAACATTTGTAATTTTCTCTCCCTTATTGCCAAAATGTCATTGAACATGACCAAGTCATTCAGCCGTATGACATATAAAAATATACAAACAAAAAAACATACTTATTTAGACATATTAAAATATGGAAAATAATATATAATTGAATTGAATAGTAATTATATTTCATTACATTTTAAAATTAAGTGAATTGGGCTGAAAACTTGGTATGAATGTTTGATATTTAAAATGACAATTGATATATTGAGGCTGTTCAATTCAACATAACATTAAATAATTGTGTCTAAATATACCTGACAAGTTTTTTTATATAAACTATTATTACACTGAATTGCTGAATTAAATTTTACTGGGTATCCTCTGCAAATCATGGTCAAATTTTATGATAGACTTTTTTGTTTAGAAAGAGAAAATAACACAAATTCTGATGTGAAAACTAAAGGAGTATAATACATTTACACATTTTTGTCTATTTAACCCTTATGTACTGTTAGGAAGGTTTTCATCCACTCTGGGGTGATTTTAAGTCCTAATTTGGCCATAACATTTTCTGTTTCAGCTGGTAGAATGATTTTGGTGACAAATCTTATTTTGACACCATATTTTGAGAAAATGCTTTTGAATTTAAAAAAAACCTCAATGATACACTCTGGACAAATTTACTACCCTTTTGTTATGTTAGGAATGAAAACATCCACTAAATTAAACTGCTGAAAAAATGCATCTGATTTTTTTTAGTCCTGATCAAAACTACTAAATTGCTTAGAAAATTACACGATTTTAACTCTTTAATTGGCAAATTCATAAAGATGTGACTGATTTGGTGAAAAAACACACACAAAATGGTGAATTTTTAATATAAAAAGTAGTTGTGAACTGGATTTGTTTTTACCTTTTATCAAAGTCTTGGACATGTGAAACAACATTGCCTTTGATACAGTGTTTTGATCGATTTAAATTTTTTTCTCCCTAATTTACTGTTGGTGGCTGTTTTTGCCCATTGACTTCCAATATAACCATATTTTTTTAAATACAAAACCATGACACCATACAGTATAACCATGCATTTTTGATTATTGGTGGTTTTCCCTGTTTGGGAAGAGGCAAAATTTGTAATTTTTACTGTTGATCATTAATTTGCACCATTAACCCCTTAGATAGGCCTGTGCAAAAAAAGCTTAGTTTCTGGAGTATAACAGCAAATTAAAGCGCGTGTATGTGTGCCTGTGAGAGTGTAAGAGTGACTTTACACACTTACCTTGATGTGTCTGGAGTAAACAAAAACAAAGACTGTGTATTTATGCATGATCAAATATGGTTTTAATGGAAATCAATGGGGCAAAAAACAGCCACCAACAATAAATTAGGGAGAAAAAAATACAAATCCAACAATGCATCAAAGACATTGTTGTTACTAATTATTCACATGTCCAATCTGGTGATTAAAGGTAAAAAAAAATCCAGTCCACAATTACTTTTTATATTGAAAATATGTAATTTTGCGTGTTTTTCCCCTCACCAAAATCATTTGTGAACTTGCCAATTAAAGAGTTAAAATCCTGTAATTTTCTTAACAGTTTAGTAGATTTCATCAGGACTGATGTTGATTAACAGATTTATGCAAAAACAATATATTTATCTGACAGCATTATTTTACAGCAGTTTAATTTAGTGGATGTTTTCATCCCAAACATAACAAAGGGGTAGTACATTTGAACAGTGCACAAGGGTTAAAGAATGAGTGAATGAAAGACTGATTGGCTGACTGGTTGGTTTTCGACCAAATTACTGATCTCATTTTAGCAGATCTAACACACCAACATTCATAAGCAGATTATCCATCTCACTCTGCACATAACAAGCCAGAGATCCAGCTAATACATCCTGATTAACTGACATTTTCTTTCAGTCAGATGTCAGAGTGGTCAGCAGACATCCATATTGTTTCAAAATAATGGACACATTCTGCCACAGTCATATCACCCTGCAGCCCAAGACTGGTTACTCACTGAAGCTAAGCAGAGCTGAGCCTGGTCAGTACCTGGATGGGAGACCATATGGGTTGCTGTTGGAAGTGGTGTTAGTGAGGCCAGCAAGAGGCGCTCAACCTGCGGTCTCTGTGTGTCCTAATGCCCTAGTATAGTGAAGGGGACACTATACTGTCAGTGAGCGCTGTCTTTCAGATGTTAAACTGTCATTAAAAATCCCATGGTACTTCTACTAAAGAGTATGGGTGTGATGCCGGTGTCATGCCTAAAATTCCCTCAATTGGCCCTTACCCATCATGGTCATCTCAGTGATCCCCATCCACCAAATTTGCTCTATCACTGTCTCTCTGCTCCATCCATAGCGGGTGTGTGGTTGAGCGCACTGGCGCCATTGTCTTGTGGCTGCCGTCGCATCATCCAAATGGATGCTGCACACTGCTGGTGGAGTGGAGAGACCCCTACTCATGATTGTGAAGCACTTGGGTTGTATGGTCATACAAGATAAAATGCTCTCTATAAAAAATACACATTACATTTACAAAATAAATAATTTTTAAAAATCTGTAGACTGCAAAATGTATGTTTACTGCATGTTATTGGCATTGAACACCTCCATACAGGTATACCATAATGCATTAGTTTACTATAGTCAGTTCTACTTTGAATTCTACTCTATGCTATTCATTACTTTAATTACAAAATAATAATAATAATAATAATAATAAACGCCTTTGATTATCCATATTCCACACGCTTATATTCCTAACTCACTGCTTTCCACTTTCTACAAATAAGAAAATTCCAGAATGAAATCTTCATTGTGGAAGAGAGAGAGAGAGGGAGAGGGAGAGAGAGGCGGCAGAGGCGCGTGCCTGATGACGCAGTCACTCTTTTTGCCGAGTATCATGGGAAAATAACATAGCAGGCTAGCACGCGCAGGAAGAGAGGAGAAGAACCGACACCTCCGCGCACAGAAACTATTCCCGTGCGTTAATATTCACATTTACCTCCTCGAACAACTGCAAACCGGCGACCAGAAACCCCATTTAACCGTTCAGCGAGTCGTGAAGTGTTCCCGGTTGTTGTTGTCGGTTTCATTTGTCGGCTTGTTGGATATTTAGCGCGTGTCGCTGTCGAGCGAGTTCGCGGAAGAGGTGGGTTGTTAAATTTACCTTCATAAACCACCACAGGCATCCTGCTGTCTTTAAACCACAAACTATATGTTTACAACTATATGAAAGCTACACGTGCTGCACATTTTCAGAAAATACTGAAAAGTCTGTCAAATGCGGGCGATTTAAATGGACAAGTCGCGGTTTGCGAGCCGGTTAAGTTGAGAGGGGACCGTCTTTGCCGTCCGCTAGCCTTTATCTTGTCTCTCACCTCACTATGCATATCTATACATCTGCTCTTTGTGTTCGCATTAGGTCAACGTCGTTCCTGCTTCGGACGCCAAAGCCCAACGAGATTACATTCAGAAGATAAGCAGAAAGTTTTCATCACGCGAGGCTACAGTCGACGGCGGTGTAAATATGAGTTACAAGCCGATCGCCCCCGCACCCACCGGCTCCAACCACACTCCTCCAGGTGAGTTTCATTGTGCTCTGTTCATTCATTTTTACGTGCTGCTTTTATATTGTGGTATTTTACGTCCACCATCTTTTTAAACACACCGTTTTAATCCTGAGGAAAGGGGTCAGTGAACCTACAGTAAAAGAGGTCAGAGGCACGGATAAAAGGGGGAGGAGTTAAAGGAGCCATAGCCATCTGTCTTGCTCATTACATAAATGTGGTTTAACGTGCAGCTAACCGCGCCCTGCAGCGTTTATTTTTAAAACCATAACTGTTTTCCCTGTGTTAGTGTTGTGCCATCACATCTGTGTGTCCCAGTCTTGCCTCTGTTTCTGCTCACTTCCTTACACACACAAACACACTGGGTGGCAACATTTCATTGGTCGAATTTGGCCTTTTGACATTTCCTTGATTTGTGATTGGTCTTTCTCTTGTTCTCTGGTTTCAGGATCTTGTGGCTCTTCTCCATCACTGGCCTCCTCTTCAAACTTTAGACCAGCATTTAGTGACTTCGGTCCGCCATCGATGGGCTTTGTACAGGCATGACATTAGGGTTTTTTGCAATTAGCTGTATTACAACAGTGATAAATACCAAATGTTTATATTTCTGTTCTTTTTGACACGACCAGTCAAAAGTTTTAAGTTATTTTTTGGATGTTTTTGAAAAGTCTCCTCAGCTCACTGTGGCTGCATTATTGACTAAAATATAATATAATTGCAGTAATATTGTATATAGACCATTTCAATGTGGTCATGTTGTTGGCCCATGAACATTTCCTGCTTGTTATCAAACATACTTTCATAACTGTAACAAGAGGCAATTCAGTCATAACTTCATGTTAAAACAGCTATCGTAACATTTATTTGGATTCTCGGAAGCAATAGAAATTAAAAATGTCAAACAGGAAATATGTTGGGACTATTGTTTTGGTTTACATCCCTCAAAATGGTCTATATTATTGTTTAACATGTTTATATTACAATTTTATGAACAACTAATTAAGGTAATACATTTAATATAGACATTGGGGCATAAATGACGCAGTGTACATTTTGGTTTCATATGTTAAGAATAAACACACAGAATGTAAGTGTTTTTATAATTAAAATATGCAAAAATCAGTAGAAAAGTGTTATTACTTATTTACTTGCGTTATCTCAAATGTTTCGATGAAATTGAGAGAATTAAGCAGTTTTACCTTGACACAACCGTGTCCTGTTGCCAGTGGTTGAGAGAGCTTAACGTGCTGCAATTTAAGAAAATGTGTGCAATTACAATAGAACACCAGCAAATTGAGAAAAGATTTTCATCAGTTTGATTTTACAACGCAAACACATTTTTAAAAAACGCGCTGCATTTTCACACAACGTAAACATTTTACAAAAACGTGGTGCATTTTCTCACAACACAACGGAAATGTTTCAAGGAGACCCTGAAACGTGATGGACCCGGCTATTTAGGTTATGGTTATTAAGGCTTATAAATACTAAAGCAAGGGGAATTGAGATATTAAAATAAACAATCTCACGTTTCAAAGATCACCTACAACTTCACTGAGCAATAGTCATGGCAAAGCAGCGTCCGTCACATTTTTGGGTCACCTTGAAACATTTCCCTTGTGTTCCGTTCTTTTTTTGTTGTGTGAAAATGCAGTGCGTTTTTGTGAACTGTTTGAGTGTGAAAAAATGCAGTGCGTTTTCGCAAATTGTTTGCGCTGAGAGAAAATGCAGTGAGTTTTCATAAACTGTTTGAGTGTGACAAAATGCAGTGCGTTTTCGTAAATTGTTTGTGACAAAATGCAGTGCGTTTTCGTAAATTGTTTGAGTGTGACAAAATGCAGTGCGTTTTCGTAAATTGTTTGAGTGTGACAAAATGCAGTGCGTTTTCGTAAGTTGTTTGAGTGTGACAAAATGCAGTGCGTTTTCGTAAATTGTTTGCGTTGTGAGAAAATGCAGCGCGTTTTCGTAAATTGTTTGCGTTGTGAGAAAATGCAGCGTGTTTTTTTAAATTGTTTGCGTTGTGAGAAAATGTAGCGTGTTTTTTTAAATTGTTTGCGTTGTGAGAAAATGTAGCGTGTTTTTTTAAATTGTTTGCATTGTGAGAATGCAGTGTGTTTGTAAACTGTTTGAGTGTGACAATGCAGTGAATTTTTGTAAATTGTTTTGCGTTGTGAGAATGCAGTGCGTTTTGTAATTTGAAAATTTGTAAATGTAGTGCTTTTTTTTTTTTAAAAAAGGCGTGTTGTGAGAATTTGCAGCACTGCTGTCAAATGGATGAAGATCTTTTCTTAATTCGCTGCCGTTTTTTGTAATTGCATGCGTTTTCTTAAATTGCAGCACGTTAAGCTCTCTCGGCAACCATACATACACCCTTGATTTACGGTTTGCTTTTATAGAAAACTGAAAACGACAACAAAGGTGCTTTTATATGTTGCATATTTTATTAGACTAATCCGAGCAGCATTATAACAGATCACAACTTGGGGGAAAAAAGGAAGTGATCGAATGTGGCATAATAAAAGCTCTACTGTTTTTGTGACCTGTCACACTCATTTCTCATCAGCAATTGCTTGATTGCTTTGAAGTCCTAATTCCAAAATGTCATTTATTTCTTTATAGGCAAAGCAGAATTTTCAGAATCGTTATTTCAGTCATCAGTGTGACCTGATATTGATTATTTATAAAGCAGCATAATTACTTGAAATGTTTGTTTGTTTGTTTGTTTGTTTGAATATTAGTTTCCTAAACTGAAAGTGCAACCCATAATTAAGATTTTTAACATGCATTTGGAAAAAGATAGAAAGTCATTAAATCCCCCTAAAACTCAAAGTATTGAGCCTTAAACTTTAAATCTTTTTTTGAATAATTACAAACTTGATTTATAGTGTGTTTTACACTTTTTTTGTAAATAGGGTGTCAAACAGACTTCCTCAACGGCTGTCTTGTTTTGTTTTTTTGTAGCCGGTCAAAGTGTCCCAGGGATCTACCTATAGTGAGCTGCTCTCCGTCATTGAGGAGATGAGCCGTGAAATTCGGCCTACCTACGCTGGCAGCAAAAGTGCCATGGAGAGACTGAAGAGAGGTACTCCAAATCCTTCTGAGCACAGTACAGCATGCAGCACATTTGTAACAGTCAGTGACGTTTAGCCCCCTGGAGTAATGTGAGCCTAAGGGCAGTCGAGAGAGTTGTTCTCAGTTTTTCAGTTCTGTGTTCATGCAGTGTTGCTTTTGCCTGCTCTAAGAAAGGCTTTTGCATTTTACTCTGACTTATCATTGTTCTAAATGCTGCTTTTACCAAGTCTTATACACTACCTGATAAGTCTTGTCGTTGATCCCAGTTGTAAGAGCAGAAAAATAATAGCTTGACTTCTAGTTGATTATTCGGAAAAGTGGCAGAAGGTAGATTTTTCTGATGAATCATCTGTTGAACTGCATCCCAATCATCACAAATACTGCAGAAGACCTAAGAACCCACATGGACCCAAGATTCTCACAGAAATCAGTCAGGTTTGGTGAAGGAAAAATCATAGTTTGGGGTTACATTCAGTATGGGGCCGTGCGAGAGATCTGCAGAGTGGATGGCAACATCAACAGCCTGAGGTATCAAGACATTTGTGCTGCCCATTACATTACAAACCACAGGAGAGGGCAAATTCTTCAACAGGATAGCGCTCCTTCTCATACTTCAGCCTCCACATCAAAGTTCCTGAAAGCAAAGAAGGTCAAGGTGCTCCAGGATTGGCCAGCCCAGTCACCAGACACGAACATTATTGAGCATGTCTGGGGTAAGATGGAGGAGGCATTGAAGATGAATCCAAAGAATCTTGATGAACTCTGGGAGTCCTGCAGGAACGCTTTCTTTGCCATTCCTGATGACTTTATTAATAAGTGATTTGAGTCATTGCAGAGATGTATGGATGCAGTCCTCCAAGCTCATGGGAGTCATACACAATATTAATTCTTTTTCCACTGCACCATGACTTTATATTCTATACTGTACATTATTTCTGTTAAGTGACAAAACTTTTGTCTAAGCAAAGTCAGATCTTACTGTCCTAATTAAATAATTAAAAATGAAGGCATGATTATATTTTATTTTGGTAAAGTAAGCATAATCTAGAAGTCTTTGCCTTTCATATAAGCCACTTCTGATACCAAATGATCAACTACAAGTCAAGTTATTATTTTTTGTTCCTAAACCTTGGATAGGCGACAAGAATTTTGTCAGGTAGTGTAAATACATGCTTGGTGTTTAACAGTGATAGAAATGCATCAATTTATAAGGGCTACAGGCCTAGAGCACCATCTGCTGTTAAAAACTAAGCTCAGAATTGCTTTCAGACAGAATCACGACACATTACAAATATCTCAGAATTGATCCATGAATCAAAAGACACCGATTAGTTGTCTCAGCTCCTACAGTCTGTTCTGGAACTTTTGTAGTCTAAAAACTGCATTCTGGCAAAAAATATATAGCAGTAAGCAATATAAAATGAGGGTGCACAATGCTATAACATTTAAGCAAGTTGCATTTTTCCTACAATCAATAACATTGACAAAGCAAATATTTAAATATGTACATTAACACTAGTGTCAGGAGTAAGCGTACATGAACACTCAGGATTAGTTGTTAACCCTGGGTAAATTGTGAAGCGCTACTGTACCGGCAGATTAATGAAGTGTAATGTTTATCACTTATGTATAATACAGTAATAGGCTGTAAGGTATATATTGTATGCTACTGTAGGTATATATTGATTAAATATGGATTGTATATAAGCCGCCATCTAATGGCATTATAAATTTTTTAAAATGAAATTTCTAAGCAAATGGCCTGACATTGCTCAAAACATTAATCATTTAGAGTGTTTTTGTTAGCATGTGGTTTTATTCAATGTGGCTTAATGTGTGTTTGTGTTTTTCATCAGGTATCATCCACGCACGTGCTCTCGTCAGGGAGTGTCTAGCGGAGACAGAGCGAAGTGCTCGCACATAACATCAACACACACTCATCCTCCCTCCCTCTGGTACTCATCTCCCCATTGTTCTGTCTCTCTCTGCCCAGCTATTTACAACACCATCTCTTTCTGTCTTTCTTATTGACCTTTGTTCCATTATGCATAGCCATCTCCCCGACGTACACCTCATGTAGTGTTACTGCGATTAGCATAGACATTTTTTAAGCCCAATTTTTGCAATTCTGTATTTAAATAAAAAACAAAATCAAGCATTTTGTCGGATTTTTAATTCCAGAGAACAAGACGTGATAGAAAGGGAGATGAGTGATTTTTCATTCATTTTATTTGGCTTCAGTCATGACATACATGCAAAATATAGTTAAGCTTTATGAAAATGTTTATTTGTAGTGACACATATAGGTATGACAGTTCATTAACGACACAAAAACGAGGAAAGTGGATTTTTTGACATGCTATCATCACAGTGTTAACAACGTGTCTTACATCTCTCGACCTTAAAAAAAGAATATACATATACAATGAGGATAATATCACTAAAATTAAAAAACATGGTAAATATAAAAGAATAACATGAGAATTGATGGGCTATATAGTTGTATATAGTTGTAGAAATTCTTTTGAAGCAGTCTAGCATCTTCGGATTGTCTTTCATTCAGACTGCCCTTGGTCAACAGCACATTTAATGCACAGGTTTGAGTAATTCTTTCATCAGCTGTATTCAAATATACAAAGTAAGAAGGCAGTAAGCTGGTCTTCACCTCCTTTCCTGATTCACAGGAGTCTTAGATTCCATTGGTAACTCTATTAAAATGATGGTTCAGGAATTAATGGAGGGCCAGGCCACTCAAAACTAGATTTCAACAAAGCATGAGGAACAATAAGCAGGTGATGCTTTACATGAATGTGAGGGATACATTTATTAGAGTGCATGTGCTCCAACTCTCCTTAAACATGGAAAATTGGAAGTTCACCTTTGTTTCAGCCCTAAAAAGAGAGACACAGGCGCAAAATGTCACAGGTTACTCAAATGACTTTTATTTACTATCAATTATATGTTGTTGTTATTATTATTATTCCCCCTAATGAAACTCACCGTGGTAGCTGCAGCAGAGGCTTTCCCACTGTAGCCGAAAAGGTTTTTGTAGCGCCCCTTCTCCTCTTTCTCCTTTTCCCGAATGCGTTCCTCCATTGCTCTCAGTTCCTTTGTAACAGAGGCTTCAAGCGATGGGTCGAATGTGAGCACTTTGGCGAAGTCAGCTCTGGCCTCTGCTTCATTCCACACGGCTGCATGGGCCTTCCCTCGTTTGAAGTACGCCTTCACGTTATCTGACAAAGACAAGAATGAGTACACTGTAAAAGCGATAAGTTACTTTACTTAAAAGCCTTAAAAGCAACAAGTTGACAAAACGTCAGTAAAACTGTTGACTTAACTTGTATAATTATGCACATAGTTTGTTTACTTAATAAATATAAGGCAACGGCTTTACTTCTAAGTCAGTTAATCGCTTTTTACAGTGTACGGCTGTTAGAAACGCAAGTAATAATAATGAAGTGCATTTACATCCAATAGATATCTCTAGATATGCTTAATAAGCTGACAGTATGTGTGGGTAATGTAAACGAGTTAACCATAAGGACAGGAACTGACCGGTTTGTGGAAGTATGGATGCACTGGCAGGAAAGCATCCTCATAGCAACTCAATTTTTGTCTTTTTGACCCAAGAAATGATTAAACATGATCTAATCTCAGGTAGCCATAGGGCAATGGCACAGTTGTAGAAACTACAAGCTTCATGCTGACAACTGACTCTCATAACTAAAAAGCAGAAAATACAGACGCTTGTGTTTTGTAAACACATTTAAATAGTTGCTGTTGCGTATAGCAGAGGTGTCCGAACTCAGTCCTGGAGGGCCGGTGTCCTGCATATTGTAGTTGCAACCCCAGTTAAACACACCTGAACCAGCTAATCAAGCTCTTTCTGGGTGCACTCGGGAGGTGTGTTGAGGGAAGTTGGAGCTAATCTATGCAGGACACCGGCCTTCCAGGACCACGTTTAGACAGCCCTGGCATATAGAGTGAAACAGGATCTTTCATTAAACTAATTACCTTTTATTTCGATAGCACTTCATACAATGTAGACCAGGGATGGGCAACTTGATCCTGGAGGGCCGGTGTCCCTGCAGACTTTTGCTCCAACAATAGTAAAACACACCTAAACACACTAATCAGTGTCTTCAAAATCACTAGAAAGCTGCAGGCAGGGGTGTTTGATTAGGGTTGGAGCAAAAGTCTGCAGGGACACCGGGCCTCCAGGATTAAGTTTGCCCATCCCTGATGTAGACCGTGTCAACCTCTTTTCATAAACAAACAGGAAATATGTTTTTAAAAGCCATGGTAGTTAACAATATTGCCAATCACTTGGCAATTCACTTTAGGCACAGTTTGGTTAGGTACACATCATTTTTGTGGGCAGTTCTGCTGCATTCCATACCTAATACCTGGTACCTTTTTTTTGTACCACCTCAGGTGAGGTTTCAAGCAAGCCAAAACAAATTTACACTGCTGATCACTGATTGGTCCTAGAGAATCGTCACTACTAGTGCCATTAGAGACATGAGCCACCAAATCCAGTATACAATAAATAGTAAAAGCCACTGCTCAAGGACACCATTCCACTAGTAGCCACTTTTGTCTCGTGTGTTTGATGATGTCACAGAAGTAGAGGCAATACAACTATAGTGACAGTCCCACTCACTTTAAAAAGGTACTTAACTACAAAGGAAATGCAAACTGAGCCGAGCAAAGCTCTCTGCAGTGTAAAAGTGTCTGTTTACTCATGGTCTGAGCATGTTCATGCTATGTCTTGTGTTTGCATAGAACATAATAACAGTGTATTTACAAACCTAAAGTCAGGCTGAACAGAAAAAAAATATTCAGTTGTACTATTTAAAGAATCACTTTGGTATTTACCTTCATACTTGTTGATGATAGAAGAGCAGTGGTCCAAAACCTCATAGTACTGGCCCAGAAGAAGCTTACACTGGCAATAGTTGAGGAGGAGAGGAGTGATCATGAGATCTAGTTTGATCCAGTGCTCATCACCTGGACGCTCCTGTAAAATGGGGAGATTTATAATGTTCAACCATGATTATTATGTGCTAAAATGAGAATTGTGATAATTAACTGTTCTCATTTGAGAAGCGAACATTTGCCTGTATATGTCTATTAGACTCTAAGGCCTGGGACTCTAAGTGCGACAAAACCGAGTGCGTTATTGCCACACATTGGGACCAAAAAGCTGACCAAATGGATGACTGTTGATTAAAGTGAGGACATACGGTCTGTGTGAGAGGATGCATCTCTCCATGCCCTTCAGGTGGCAGTAGTCTGAATTGTCATCCCACAAAGGAAACCAGAACTAGTACTTAACACATTCAAACCATATACAAAGCAGCATCCCCACAGTACTCTTTTTCACCACAGAGGGATTCCCTCATGCAAATATGTCTGAATATTCATATAGTGTGCAAATATTTCAGAAAGGCCACAGAATGATAGCTGGCTTCTTTTACTGCACTTCATTCACAAGGGCTCATCCCTATGCCCTAATCCTTCGAAGGGTTTACACTCCAGAGTGACAGCTTTGAAGGGGTCAGGGCCATGGGGTGAGTTGAATATTTGGTGTCAAACAACACATTGCATGATGGAGACCCTAAATGTCCATCAGTTTGACTCTTTGAAATCCTTCATTCTAAAGCAGGGATGTCAAACTCAATTCCTGGAGGGCCGCAGCTCTGCACAGTTTAGTTCCAACCCTAAGTAAACACACCTGATCAAACTAATTGAGTCCTTCAGGCTTGTTTGAAACCTACCAGTAAGTGTGTTGAAGCAGGGTTGGAACTAAACTGTGCCTGAAATCACAGGCAAATCGGTGCTCGTGCACGCGAGTAACAATCACACAGCATAAACTATCAAGCACGCAATCTGAGACAATCGCTGATGAGTCGCTGATGCCCGTGAGATATTTGACGTGCTAAATATCTGGAGCTGTCGGCGATTCAAATCATGCCGTGTGAAACGTGTTCTGGTTAAAAATAACATCGACATCACCTACAGCCAATTAGAGAGCAGCATTCAATACTGGGTACCTGCAGGCCAGCGGGAGCTTTGGGGAGAAGTTAAAAGCGCTCATTTTCAGTTTATTTGGACCCAAGAAATTGAGGAAAAACTTCTGGAAATTTGGCAAGAGCACCGTGTCTGTTTGACGCGTCATCTGATCAATACGCACAACCGGGTCGAAAAAAAAAAAAGTTTAAGAGAAATTGCTTCCCTCAAAGTCAGGTGAGCAAAATAAGTACATTTTCTACCCCACTAAAGGCGTCTTTCTCATTATGTAGTTAATAACAAGATATATATAACGTGACCTCGGGTTGTTTCCATGTCTTCTGACGTGTGTTTGGTTGTGAAACGTAGTTTGGACAAAGTTGTCGTCGATTCTTCCTATTTTAAAAGTCATGCAGTGTGAACCACCCTGTCGCCGATACATCTTGCAGTGTAAACAAAGCAGCAACGGAACGCTACCCCAGATAATCATGCAGTGTGAAAACATCACAACATTAAGGTTCATTGTCATTGTCTTTCATCATACGCAGCGCGCGCACACATGAACCGCAAGTGAGACGGAGGAAATAAGTCATAATCATAAGACATAATCTTTAAATTAATGACTTCTATTAAAAATGTTGACAGAGGTTTTGTGATATAATAATAACAGCGGAGCATTAATTAAATGCACATTTTCCGGAGCGATCGATTTGAGGTAGCCTGCTATTTTTATTTGATGGAAGAATAAAACATGATTGGACAAACAGCCTATGCTGGTTCTTAAAAAGGATTCAGACGGTGTTTTCATTTTGTAATCTAAATCTGTCATTTAAGTGAAAAATATCTATGGCAGGCCTATTTATTTTATTCTTTTTAGTTAGTTAACTCTTTTATTTTCTATGCTGTTGGAAACCCTGCAGGTGCGTGAAGATGTTCTGTATGCTGCTGTTCGCATGTTAAAATAAATCAGTGTTTTAAAATGCAATATTTAATGTGTCAGACACAAAATAGACACGTCATTTTTTACATTTTTTTTATTAAATAATATTTTAATATTAATCTGATCAGTTAAGGGTTAATATTTGGTTAACGAGCATCGGTTGGCAAAATTAACTGAAATGAGCATCCCTAATTTGAACAGACTCCAGCCTAAATATCTGTCAGCTTTAGATTTAACTGCTCTTATTGATTGAGAAATGCTGCACATATTCATATATTCATGTGAATCTCCCTCTTAGCTTACCTTCATCTGTAAGCTCTTCAGACAGGCTATGGCGTTATAGTATTTCTCAGCAGCTCCTGAAATATCTCCACTTTTGAAGAGTGCGTTTCCCTCCTCATGTATCTGAGGTATGGCCCCCAGTTTCTCATCATCTGTCATTGCCCATATTTCCTGCTGGTAGGAGCCAGGACACAAAACCTGAATGAAGAAAACACAAAAGGACGTCACAAAAAAGCTTCAAGCAAACACCAAAAGCTACTTGTAATTGAAGTATGTTTGTCATCTTACTCATGAAAAATACAAATGATAAGATGTAACTGTTTCTCACCTGTAGCAATTCCAGGGTAAAGACTAGAGGCTGAGGATTGGTCTGCAGCTTATCCAGATCATGGTGACCTAAAGAGTGGTGCGAGTGAACCTGAGCGATCCCGCAGCAGTGTCTCTGTCCTTCCAGCGGGTCTTTTCCTTTGCTGATGTTTCGTAGTGACAGAGAAACCAGAGGGTAGAGAGCTGTGTGCTATTACAGTACAAACACAAACAAATCAGCACTGACACAATAAATAAACACATGCTGTGGAAATATACACTTATATAATCTAGTTTCATATTAACAGTGATATTTCTATAATTAAAAACCAAAGAATAGAACTTTTCAGATCAAATACATACAATTATTCACAGGCATTTCATTCTATTTCAAACATCATAATATATTTGAATACATTTTATTAAAGATATGTAGAACTTTACAAACAATATGGAATTTTTAGAAAGTAAAGTTTGATAATGCTTTAGGACAGTCAATATAAACATCTTTTTTAACAGTTGTTTTTTAGATGCGTACATTTAAAAATGTTATATGTTTTGGGTTCAGATCATCAGGTCAAAAGAATCTGAATATACATCAGTGTCTGAAAATTTCTGTAAACTATATGATCTTATAGTAATAATAAGCATAATAATAATAATAAGCATTCCCTATTGACCTCATTCTTCAATGCGGAAGTGAGCTCATTTTTGCGATTGTTTTAGAACTTCCGATTCAGTTGCCTATGGGAGAAATGACTAGGAATAATAAACGGCTGAAAACGGTCAAACTACTCGCTCTACAAACAAGTGTTTGCATGATTATACAGACAAAATAGTACAATATAATAAGAAAACCTCAGTTTGCAACATCAAGCAGCAGAACGAGCTGTTTTTAACATCTAAAAATGAATGTAAGTGAATGAGACCGGAAGTCTCGAGCCAAAATGATTCAAATGGCTGCTTGTACGCAGAGAATAAGGTGAATACAGGATCTTTACCACACCTTTTCCATGCTGCAACTACTTTAAGAAATTCAAATATATATATTTTTTATTATTTCTCTAAAGCAATACAGCACACACTTTTTTTTCCCTAATTAATCTGTTATATCAGTGTCAGAAAATGTTTTCAAAATATATTTAGCCTTTTATTCCTTACAGTATCTCACCCACTTTTGAATCTAAATTTTATTTATAAACTTATCCGTATGCCTATTGCCTACATACAAATCTTTTTTACATTTGAAAATGAATATTATGTAAATGAATATTAAGTAAAAATAATTATTTTAAAGTTTTGTTGCTAATAAATTTGTAGATTTTATAAGCAATAATGAGTCATACATAGGCCCATACGGAATCAAAGTTTGCAGAATTCCACATATGTATAGCCAATCATTGATTCTGTTTATTTCCTTGTGTAAATGTGTGTAAATTGATATTTGTTCAGTTTTTAAATTAATTCCAGTAATATTATTGACTAATATGAAAATATTTATATATATTTATAGTTCGTAAAGTCATATTTTCTGTCTTTTAGTAGAGATATTATGAGACTTGCTTTGTTTACCAAACAAAGTGGATCTAATTGGATTTGCAATGTAAACATTAAATACAAGTTAAAAATGTATTACTTTTTATTTCATATAATAAGGTTTTGGTTATGATACTCCCAAAATCATTCAGCATAAATCCGCAGATTTTAACAAAATTCTGCGCAGAAATAGCAAAAAATGTCCGCAGATTGCGTCTGGCCCTAGTCATACATTCAAAGAAATTCAATTCAGTTCCAGTCCATTCATATTTTTAGAAGATATATTTAAATTACGCAATTTTATTACGCAAATATTATTTTTATTTCGAAATTGTTTAATTAATAAAACACATGCAGATATACCATGGTAAAATGTTCACTTTTGTACAAGATGCTGTTTAAATACAATATATATGACTGTAGTTTTTTTTTTATATATTTTTATTGTTTTTAGTGCAAAAACATGTCAGAAATTTACATTGAGTAATAAGATAATATCCATCATTCATGTATTTTGAATCTTGAGCCCCACATAAAAAGTTATAATAAAAATAATAATAAATTAAATTAAATTGTAATTAAATAGACAAACAAATTAAATAAATAAAATAAAAAATAAGGACATTAAATACAAAATTATTTTACAAAAAGGCAGTTTACATTTCTTTTGTCCAGGCTAAGTCTAACAGACAAGCTTTTAGTCTCAGAGACTGAGGCCCCGTTTACACTAATATGTTTTAGTTTTAAAACGGTGTTTTAGAACAAAAGCGATCCATGTCCACGCTGACATTTCACCTAGCGTTCTCCGTCCACACTACACCACTGAAAATGCACATCACGTGACCACACACACACACACTCTGGCATGCGCTGCGGTGGTGTATGCACGTCTGAGCGCCAGGCAGTCAGTGGGTGCTTTGAGCACACCTCCCCAGATGAGAGCAGCGCACATTGGACAGTTCCTCAAGGATCTTCTGCTGGATCTCATCTCACTATAGTTGTTAAACATGATATTTAATTCATCTGGTCTCTATCTAATGGTCTTCTGAATCTATTACTTGTTCTCAGGTAACACGTTTTGGCTGAGCGCAAAGATAAGTTATTATATTAATTAATGTAACCATGTACACTGATTCTGCACATTTGACTGATTGCCTGCCTTTATTTTCTATATTGTAGGCTATGTTATACGTTTATAATGGCCATTATTGATTATTAAAACTTATATTCAGCAAAAGAGAGGGTATGTTTTATATTTTTAAAGAAAATGAAAGGAGGCAGTAATGCTATAGGCTCCATTTTGTTATTAATATGCATACAGTGAAGATGACGGTGATATAAATATGTAGCTACATGATGCCTCAACATTTTTAATGTCTGTTAAGTTAAAATCAAAATGAAAATAGGCATTTCCTTATATCATGTTTTCATTTTATTGCTAAGAAATTGAAACAATGTAGCCAGGGTGATGCAAATGAGGTTATAAAGTACACTGTTCTCTTTGAAGATTTACCCAATGTGTCCTCAGGAGTTTGCTTTCCATATCAAACTTCTGAAGTCTGAACTTAAGGAAAGAGTGCAAATCTGAACTTTGTGCACTTAATATTGAGGAAAAAGCCCCAATCAGATAGGTGATCTGCAGCCACACATCCATTTTCAGACGTCTCCATATTCTCCCATTCACACTGACACAGAGAAGCAGCTTTATAAACCCAAAATGGCCTCTTCAGCGTTTCCAAAATGCTCCGTTTTCAGGGCTGGTAAACTCCAGGGTAGTGTGGACAGAAGGCATAACCGTAGCAAAACCTATGCGCTTTAAAACTAAAACATATTAGTGTAAACGGGGCCTTAGAGGTTCCTAGACAATCAAAGAAAGGATCCCAGGTCTGATAAAATAGAAATATGATTATAGTTAAAAGTTTTCTAAATTAATTAATCTGCTCCAAACAGACCCAGAATACAGATTTTAAAAGTATTATGAGGCTAGAAAATAGATACAGCTAGACACGTCACTGACCTTGACATCACAAGTGAATTCAGCGATTTCCCCCTCTTTCATAGTGGTAACCACTTGCTCCCACACAGGAAGCTTGAACTTCTTCCCCAGTATGAGCTCCATGGGTTTACTGTGACCTCCCATCATCCTGGAGTCATCCAACAAGGTGCCATCACACAGGCTAGTGCGGTAATGAAACTTCACCTTTCAGGAGAAAAGGGAATACTAATTAACCAGCCATCAAAACATTCATTTTGTCAGACTTTGTGTAAATATGATGCAAGATGTTAGCCTTTAAGCATGAAAAGGCAAATCAGTTTTCAGATCCGCCCTCCCACAGAAATAATACTACTACACTGCACCTCTGATCTGTGTTTCTTATTCAAATCTGCAAAATGTTCATAATTCAACCATGTTTAATTTTCTAGTGCACATTTTAATCTTGAGGTGAACAATTAATCAGTGTAAATTAATCCACAAAAAATTATCCTGGTGATCTGGCCAATTGTTTACACTTTTTTTGTAACAGTTGACATGTTTTTATTAATATTTGTATACAATACAGAATATGAATTACATTGTCAATGTAAAAAGATACAAGAGAGAAAGAAAGAAAGAAAAACAAATAAAGCACGTGAAATAAACTTGAGGGTAAGACGTTTAATAATCAATTACAGTATATAAATTAAAGTCATTACAAAATGAAATAGTTCTGTTTGCTTTCTTATTTTCAGATAATAAATTTATGTTTAAAAAATGACTAAATTATTGCAAAAAACAGGAAAATATGGTTTGGTATTAGTAAATTTGCATTTGTAGATATGGAATTTACAAAGAAAATAAATTAAATTTATACCAAAACAAGCATTTCTTTTAGTAGAGGCAGATTCATAATGACCAGAAATAAACCAATTGTTTTTTTTTTTTGTAGCTTCTTTTTTTATTTATTTTTTAACAAAACAATCATATTAACCATATCAATGGATGACATCAAGTACAATAATAAACAAGGAAATTTAATTATAATAAAATAATAATAAAATAAGATAATAAAAAACAGGGTACAGAGGCAAACTATCAAATTAAAACATATTTACAAAGTCCTTATAAAATTTCACAGTTTTAACACTTTTTTGTGAGTAGTAATTAAACAATTTAAGTCACAAAGAAAATTCTGCAAATTAGGTAATAATGAAGAAAATTTACATTTGTAAATATAATATTTACCCCCAAAAATAAATAAATTGCCTATAAATTTTATGTTATGTTTGTCATGAGAAAAGTAACAAATTATATCACACATGGAAAAATCAATGTTAAACTTACTAGGCATGGGACGATAACCGTTTTCAAGGTATACCGCGGTTTGGAAAAGTCAAGGTTTTAAAACCGCCAAAATTTTCTGTAATACCGTTCCTAAGGTATGTGTACGATTTTTTATTACATTTTTTGTTCGTTTTTTAGGACAACAGTATCTCCAGCAGAAAAGATCTCTAAAGATGTCATTTTAAATTGTACAGAAATCAGTGTTTTTGAATCTAATGAAGACAGCAAAAGTCAATGATTCATTTGAATTATTTAACCTGACATGTTTACTGCTCCAAAATATTATAAATCTTTCACAAAATAAAATATATTGTGTACAAAGGGGAGAAAAATTGTTGTTTTTTACCCAGACATTTAAAAAGAATATATTTTAGCGCAGTAATCACAATACCGTAATACTGTGAAATTTTTATCCAAGGTTATCATATTGTCAGAATCATACCGGTCCATGCCTAAAACTTGCATTTTGATGTAAAAAAGACCAAAACGCTTTCACATTTGACAAAAAGATGATCAACTGATACAAAAAGACACAATTTGAATTAGGATTACCAAATTTAGATACAATCTCGTTTGTGGGGTAGATATTGTGTAACACTATTTTTTTTTTAATTGTTGGGAACACAAAATTTGTAAGGTAAGAGCCAAGCTTTTTTCCAATTAATTTTATCTATTAGACAATTCCAAAGAGAGTGATTATTTTCTTTGACTGAAACACATTTCTTACATTTGTATTACTACATTTTAGGTCATAAATGCATTTGTTTTCAATTAAAAGTTTGGCTCTTTTTTAACAATCACTTCAAATGACAAGTGGCATTTCAATAAATAAGCAAGGCCATTAGGTATGGCCTTAACCATAATATGAAATTCTTAATGAATTACAGGGAAATTATATTTAACCATAAAATCATCATATAAATAGAAGTTCCCTTGTGAATCAAGTAAATCACAAAGATAATTAATATCTTTTTCAAGCAATTTCTTATAAAAAAAAAATCGTTTTTTTCTTTACTAAGATGCTTTCGTTGTTCCGTAGCTTCACTTTCTGCCGGAAGAAATTGTGAACGAAAGATAATTTCCATGCCAAAAGAGCCTGTTCATGAAATTTTGAGAGTTTCATAGGGAGTTTGGATGGAGAAAAACTACAAGTTAACAAAAATTTGAGACCTCCAATCTTTTTAGAAATATTATGTGGGATAAAGTACCAACTCGAGTCTGTGGAATTAACAGTTTTAATCCAATTTACGTTGAAAGTGTAATTGATGTAAAAAAAAAAATAATAATAATAAAAAAAGCTTTGTTACCACAGAGAATGTGTTTCTTCAGATGCTGGTGTTTGTTTCCCCCCAATTGTTTACACTTTCGAACGGAAGTACCTCTATAATGACGTCAGTTTGACTGCTTGGGCGAAATATACTTAGCCACGCCCCTCCAGTTAATTAAAGACGTCACGAGCTAAAGGCGAGAAAAATAAAACCCCAGCCCCTACCCAATATTGACACTAGCAGAATAATGACAGTGAACAAGGATTGATAAATACCAAACAATGTAAATAACACAACCAGACATGCCCACATATGCCTACATTGTATTAAAATAATATTCCTTTCATATATAATTAAACGATTTTTTTTAGCATTTTCGTTCAGTTGGTTAAATAAATTGTTCTATTAAAAAATAAAAAGGTAGTTATTTCAAATATAGGGCTTTATAAAGTTAATAATACCGACTTCTTTAAAATGTATACTAACACCTACTCTGCGCTGTCATAGTGAAGGAAGAAACTCAGAATAACATACAAACTGAGCGACAGACATCCTGTTTTCAAGACCGCGTTATAATATAGCATCAGGTATCCATCCCGATGCTTAGCTAACGGCTAAATCTCACTACCTGGCGCGTCCTTATAGAAACAGCACCTCAAACAACTTAAATTCTGACAGGATTTTTAGCGACATATACTTAACATCTCACACTACACGGCCTGTGTATTATTTTCGGGAAACCCAAACCCGTACTACCCTTCACACTAGCGAATCCAGCTACGTTAGCTCGATGTGTCTAGACTTTAGAGATTGATTACTGTTACTTTTGTTCGCCCTCTCGATATAATATTGCAGTAAAATGTGTTCAGGATGTTATGTTACCTTTGTTCCATTAGGGAAAGTTGAAAGCTCTCCTTTTCCCGGAGAAATGACTTTTTTCTGGATACCCTCCGCTCTGAGCTTGATAGCAAGTTCCTCCATTCTTGTCGAAGATGTAGAGCAGTGTCGCCCTGTGGAGTGTAGAGGGCGCTGCTGCGGCGGCGACTCACAACCACGGGTGTACGTCATACACACGTCAGCAGTCTACTTCATAAAAACAAGCCATCAACCATTAACTCATAGCTTTTTTTTCTGGCTAAATTTTACATCCATAAATGTACATTTTCAAAGAAAGAAACACCCTTGCTGTTTTCTTTTCAGAAAGAATTTTGATTTATTTGTGAACTGTGCATTTAAAACTCTTGGTGGAAATCTTTTAAACTTGTATAATTTGCTGGGATTTATGTAATTCCATTTGTCTCTGTTCATATTGTGTCTTTGTAATTGCTCTTTCTTGAATAAAAAAGGGTGACACGGTGGCTCAGTGGTTAGCACTGTCATCTCACAGCAAGATGGTCGCTGGATCGAGTCCCAGTTTGCATGTTCTGGTTGTTCAATTGGATTTTTCTTTTAAACCCTGCTAAACAACAGAATGGATATGATATATTTCTGTACTTTGATAACTCATAAATAGGGCCAGATGGAATCTGCGGACGTTTTTTGCTATTTCTGCTGAGAATTTTAGTAAAAATCTGCTGAATTATTTTGGGAGTATCATAACTAAAACCTTAATATGTGAAATAAAAAATAATACCTTTTTAACTTTTATTTAATGTTTAAAATGCAAATCCAATTAGATTTACTTTATTTGGTAAACAAAGCAAGTCTCTCATATAATATCTCTACTAAAAGACAGAAAATATTACTGTACAAACTGCATTGTATATAATTCAGATAAACATTTTCTTATTAGTCAAAAATATTATTGTAATTAATTTAAAAACTAAATAAATATAGATTTACACACATTTACTCAAGTAAATAAACAGTATTAATGATGGCCTAAAAATCTGCAGAAAATCTGTGGAATTCTGTGCACGCAGATTCCGTGTGGGCCTACTCATAAGATAAAACACATCTTATACTATACGCAGTGACGAACTTAACCAATAAGCGGGGTAAGCAGCGGTAAGGAATTAGGGGGCCCCAACCAATGCCAAGAAGCCTATATTAATCATATACTGTAGCTCTTTTATTGATTTTCTATCATATGTTGTAAAATCTGTCTATAATTATTAAGATTTTAAAACCTGGGGCCCCCATGAATAGTTGAAAGTTTCTTTCATACTGCACATGCAAATATTACAATCTAATCATATGGCTAATTAACTGTACATATAGTTAGTTTGTGACCGTTTTTTTATTTATCAGTTTATTTAATTTTACATGAAGAAGATAAAGAGTCCACTTGAAATATATATTTAAATGCAGTTTATTTACAAAAACAAAAAACTAATCTACAGAGGAAAGGAGTATCTATAGAGAAAGAGAGTTTTAATGCTAGAGGCCCATACATGGAATTGCTTAGATCACCCAAATTACTAAGTCCGCCCCTTACTATATGTTACGTGTGCAAGTTCCATGTTTATCAAGTGAAATGGTCTGAAACCAAATTTTCCTCAGTATAAAATTATTTCATGCTGTGTTGTAATGGTTTACAGAAATGCACAAGTAAAAGACAATACAACCTTATTATTTGTAATAAGACATTTTAACATTGCTTCTCTATATTTGACTTGTTATGGACAGTTTTGGGGAAAGTAACTTTAGAAATGCATTACAACATTGAGTTACTCCCCCCAAAAAGTAACTAGTTGCGTTATTTATTTACTTTTTATGGTAAGTAATGTATACGTTACTTTTGAGTTACTTTTGCGTTAGTTTTTCTGACCTGAAGTTTGATCTCTTTCAGAACTTGCATGTTTTTTCTTCTTCTTTTTTTAAATACAGGAGCTCTGCAATTAACAACACACTGTATAACCTTCATTTACATTAAAAAAAAACATATAAAAAAAATAAATGAAGGATAATGTTATCTTCTGAGAACCGTATATACAGATTAATGAATGTTTAAAGCAATGTGTTTGCTACTTTTGTCTTATTAAAAAGTAAAATCACTGGTTATTCAAATAATCCTCTTTTCCTTTTCTACCCTGTGTTCAAAATAATGAGAATATTTCCATCGCAGAAATGTAAGGCTCTGCCATCTTCATTTCTGTCTGTTCCTGCATTCTCTCATTGTGTGAGGAATTCAACGCCACTACGTTCATTGTAATTTAGCAATTTATTTTTAAAAGCGAATGAACTTAACTAAAAAGTAAGTCACATTACATTTTTTTTAAAAGTAATAAATAATATTATTTAATTTTGAAAAGTAATGTGTTACTTTACTCGCTACTTAGAAAAGTAATATTATTACATAACTCGTGTTACTTGTAAAACACGTGAAGAAAAACGTATTCATCAATAGTTAATAACAAGTTATAAAGCAAAAACAATGTTATAAAGAGTGTCATGTATAAACAGTTATAGAGCCTACATTTACAGTTGAAGTCAGAATTATTAGCCCCCCTGTTTATTTTTTCCACCAATTTCTGTTTAACGGAGAAAAGATTGTTTCAACACATTTCTAAACATAATAGTTTTAATAACTCATTTCTAATAACTGATTTATTTTATCTTTGCCATGATGACAGTAAATAATATTTGACTAGATATTTTTCAAGACACTTCTATACAGCTTAAAGTGACATTTAAAGGCTTAACTAGGTTAATTAGGTTAACTAGGCAGGTTAGGGTAATTAGGCAAGTTATTGTATAATGATGGTTTGTTCTGTAGACTATCGAAAAAATATATAGCTTAAAGGGGCTAATAATTTTGACCCTAAAATGGTTTTAAAAAATTTAAAACTGCTTTTATTCTAGCCAAAATAAAACAAATCAGACTTTCTCCAGAAGAAAAAATATTATCAGACATACTGTGAAAATTTCCTTGCTCTGTTAAACATCATTTGGGAAATATAAAAAAATAAAATAAAAGGGGGGCTACTAATTCTGACTTCAACTATATATGTAAGAATTACCATTAGAATGTAAAATACACAATATGGTTTCATCATGTTTATATCTCATATAATAGATTTGCAAAGATGCGCAAGCAGTTCAAATAAGTCACAAACAAGTCATGTTTTCAAAAAGCCTGTTCATTCTATATTGTCATTTAGTGTTTCTAACACAATAACCAGATATTTAAATGCATTGCATCAGTTATTTTGCTGATATACAGGCAATGTATTTTGGTGTATTTAAAAAAAACAGATTTATTAAACAGATATACTTATTAAAATAATATTTTAGTCACCAAACATATTTAGAAATTGAAAGATAATACAAATAAATTCAAGTAAAATATTGAAAAAAGAAATTACATTTTCAATTTTTTGGTTCTCTTGATTTTTCCTCTTTTTTAAATTTGTATTTAATTTTAATTTGTTTTTGGACTGACTAATCTAATGTATATGCACAAATATCATATTGTATAGCTTCCTATTAAAAATATGAATTTAAAAGATAGATTTGTGAGGGGTGTACTTATATATGCTGAGCACTGTATACTGCAAAAATGAACTGTCTAGTCTATGCTAAAAATATCTATTAATTTTGGGGGTTGCCCAGTCCAATAACACAGCATGCCAGTCGCCCTCCAGCGTTTCCATTCAGCAAGCTTCCCACATTCCCACCTCTGCCCAAATCATCCTTTCCCTCATGAATGACAACAGACCGGCCGACTATTGAAAGTTTCCCAAAGAGAGTTGCAGGGGAGTCCAGTGACTGGCGAATCTTCTTATTAACGGGCACAAAGTTGCCAAAGTCCCCTGGATGTTGTGGATGGTTGACGTTGAGGGGATTGTAATGCCCACCTGTAGAGTCACAGCCCCTGCTTAAGTCTCCATACTCATGAATGTGCATGGCTCTGGGCTGCTGACTGTCCACAGGGAGACCATACAGCCTGAAAGTCACGCTCAGCTTTTCCTTTGGGCCAGACTGTCTGAATAAAATGTGACCGTACACACGAGGCATGCCAGGCGCTAGTCGAGTGTTAGGCTGCATTCTGCATACGGCCTGAAGGTAATCGCTGTTTGAAGCATATGCCAGACCTGAGCCTGATCCACAGAAGAGCACATGGCAACTGAGCAGGAATGCAAGAAGGGGTAAAATGCTGAAGCGTATCATCTCTTTACCTTAATCAGAAAATAATAAAACCAGGTCAAATGACATGAAGCATTCAACGCATCATCATCTTATTAAACTCTTTGCAATGTTGAACATGGACTACTACTTTCATTAAGACACAAACGTGTAGTTAATAAAACATTAACTTTAATGGTTGATTTAATAAAAAAATAAAATGCCACAATCCTGGCCATTGCTATTAAACAAACATTTGTTCAGTGACATTTTATGATGATGTAGTCTACAGTGAATTCATATATTTGTTGAGAAGATTGAATACAGCACTTACCTTTTGTGTTACGTCAATAAAATCTATTATTTTTAATGCTAAACGTGTTACTCTGTTGTTGGTCTTTTGCGTATGAAAAGCTTATGGTTGCTGTTTTATACTTGCATAACGCAGGGGCGTAAACATGGCATTTTTAGTAAATTACAGTGCCTGAACAAGTTGAAGAGATCAAATTTCATGCCTGCCCACAATTCGTGTGTGTTCTGAAATTACAGCTGTTTAAACATATGAAGAGTTTAAATGCAAAAACCTCTAAATGCCGTCTGAAATGTTCCTCTAAAGTGAGCATTTTTTTCAGGCTCCTGTGTGTATGTTCAGTAATATCACTTTTATGGCAGAGATTAAGCCCTTTTCCTGGTGTTTATAGTGAAATATCTCAACATAAACAAAGGAGGCTGAGAAAAATGTTTATTTTCAATGGAAATTTCAGACGGTTTTTGCATCAGAACTGTGAAAATCACGAATATAATACAGTAATTTTTTAGCTTTTGCACTCCAAAAATATATTAGAAGTGAAAATAGGTTTACACAAAAATGTGTGTGAAAATTATAAACGCAGGCCTGTAGCCATGCAGCCTCTTTTTTCTCAAAAAGTGGATTTTCTTTTTGCAGTTATTCACTCATTTTCTATTTAATTATTTAAATAATTTAGGTGAGATTTTAAGCACTATTTTTGGCTGAATTAGCTTGTCGGATGGTCATCATAACCAAAAATCGTTCCTAAATATTTAAAACAAAGAAATATGACAAATATTTATTATTTAAATACAAATTTATTACATCATATATCGTTAGAAAAAAGTTTTAAATTAAAAACTGTAGCCTATTGTAATTTATTAGGCAAATAACAAACTGGCCAGCACAATTAACTTTCCTCAGTCAGAATTTGGCCATAATTAAATAATAAAATTAAATAATAATAATAATAAAATGGCGGCACAGCAAGAAGGTCGCTGGTTCGAGCCCAGGCTGGGTCAGTTGGCATTTCTGTGTGGAGTTTGCATGTTCTCCCTGTGTTCGTGTGGGTTTCCTGCATGTGCTCTGGTTTCCCCGAAAGTCCAAAGACATGTGATATAGGTGAATTAAATAAGCTAATATGGCTGCAGTGTATGTGTGTAAATGCAAGAGTGTATGGGTGTTTCCCAGTGTTGGGTTGCAGCTGGAAGGGCATCCGCTGCGTGAAACATATGCTGGATAAGTTGGTGGTTCATTCCGCTGTGGCGAACCTTAATTAATAAAGGGACTAAGCCAAAAAGAAAATGAATTAATAACAATAAAATTAAAACATACTACTACTAATAATAGTAATTTAGAGCTTCACAATTTTTCTAGCTTCTCTTGTAAAAAAGTACATTTGAAAATTCATGGATAACAACAATAGTCAAAATAGTATTCAAATAGATTTTAATATGGGTCGCTTTTGGTGCTTCACACCTTTTTATTGGTCATGTTTACTTAATAAGGTTTTAGAAATAAAAGTTACTTGTCAAATGTTTCCTCTATTTAAAAACAATACAGTAGCGAAAGATGACTTGGCTTATGTCAGATGTTATTTTTGCACAGCTGTGTGTATAGTATGTATGTGTTGATAAGGATATTTTATTTTTTCTGACCATTCTCAGTAAACCCTAGAGATGGTAGTGTGTGAAAATCCAAGTAGATTAGCAGTTTCTAAAATACTCACCAGCCCATCCGGCACCAACAACCATGCCACGTTCAAAGTCACTTAAATCACCTTTCTTCCCCATTCTGATGCTCGGTTTAAACTGCAGCAGATTGTCCGGACCATGTCTACATGCCTACATGCCTAAATGCATGGAGCCATGTGATTGGCTGATTACAAATTTGCATTAACAAACAGTTGAACAGGTGTACCTAATAAAGTGGCCGGTAAGTGTATTATGGCATAGCAGTCAAAATAGGACAACTGAGCCCATGTATGGGACAAATTCTGGACCTTTGTCAATGAGGGGTGGGTCTTCCGAACCACCCAAACCCCCCTGGCTATTGGCCTGAAACGTGTGTCGAAAACTAACAACAAAAGTTATTTTAAATAGCATTATTTTTTTATGTGGACCTATATGATCAAAATATGAATAAGCATTTAAAATATTACGTTTAAAGTCTGTTTGCTGTTGTTTCTTGCTTGTTTAAGCTCGTTCAGTTATCTCGTTTGTTGTTTGGTCGTGACGTGTGAGCTTCATTTACATATCTGAAGTTTTCACTTCAGGACCTGGTAAGTCAGTATATCGCGCTATGGTGCTTCGAAATATATTGTATATCTCTTCGAGATTATATGTCACACTATCCTATAAGGTAATACCATGGAACAAAACATAAAGCGCTAATTCTCAATGTCACCGTCATACAAACGCATGGCTCACTTTCGCTGTGTATATATCCTGTGCCGCCCATTGCTTCAATGCGCATGCCTGAAAACTTGCATCCTAAGCTACGCACGGGGAACCTCGTTTCACCATCACTGCTTAGGGGAAAGTCCCCGGACACCGGGCAGAGATGTCCTGCATACAGCGCAGATAAGTGGCTTACATTGCGTATCCTTGCAAAGACGTCCATGTGACTGAGCAGAGCGCTTAGTAAGCCATGTTTGTCAATGAGATAGTTACGCAAGTGTCGTACACTCGTACTTCTACAGAACGGGGCTCATTCTCAGCATACGCATTGTTTTGAACTAAACTTATAATACTGGATGACATTCAGTTACACAACTATTCAACTTGTATTAGATCTGTTGAATATGTCCGGTAAATATGATCCAATGTACAATATTAAGAGGAATTCCTAACAAGGGTAGTTTAGTCCCTAGTTTAACATTTCTTTAACTGCCATTTTGTATTATACTGTCATGTTTTAAAATAGTTTTGTGCACATTTAGTCTACATTTATTTGATAAAAATACACTACAATAATACACACTAATACCATTAACAAAACCAGTATTAATACTGCTTTTATTAATGGTATTAACTGGTATCATTGTGTATTAATTTAGTGTATTCTTACACTATATTATGCACTATATTTTACACTATATTATTATTATTACACTATATTATTTTTAATACTGTATGGTGAAATGTTACTGGTAAATGAAAATGTGATAATTGTTAAAGTTTTGTTATTTAATTTTTGTCAATGAGAGAAACAATCTTACAAAGAGCATTTGTGCCATTAAAAAATGTAGCTTTTATTTTAATCAGAAATGAGCAATGTTGTTATATTCAAGATTTTAATTATAAATAAATATTAGAACTTTTTTTCATTAAATCAGAATCAGAATCAGTTTTATTGCCAAGTGTGCTTCACACACACAAGGAATTTGTTTTGGCAACAAAAGCTTCCAGTGTACATAAAGTGACAAGTGACAACACAAAATTAAATATGAGAAAAGAAAAAGGCGATAAACATTAAACAGAGATGCAGTTAGTCAAAAAGATCTGGATGTTGAATTGTATGTACAGATGATCACGAAAAGAAAAATGTACCATGGTTTCCACAAAATATGAAGCACAAATGACGTTTGTTCATAAGTAAAATAATAACTACACTGTAAAAAAATTCTGGTTGGCTTAAATTGTTAAACTGAATCAAATTAACCTTATAAGTCCATTGAACTTATATTATGTTAAACTGACTTAAAACAGCTTGTGTAACTTATAAAATTAAGTTAGAACTTGACTAACTAAGTTAAATAAGTTACTAGGAACTAAAAACATATGTTGTCATGACTAATTATTCATAATATTTTACGGTGTACATGAGAAAGCTTATATCAGTATATTAGAAAGATTTCTGAAGGATGATGACTGGAGTAATAATGCTGTTAATTTATTTATTGTGTCACAGGAATTAATTAAATATTCATAATTCATTCATTCATTTTCTTTTTGGCTTAGTCCCTTTATTAATCTGGGGTCGCCAGAGCGGAATGAACCGCCAACTTATCCAGCACGTGTTTTACGCAGCGGATGCCCTTCCAGCTGCAACCCATCTCTGGGAAATAAATATTCATAATAGTGTTTAAAAATAGTAGGCCAATTGGCAAGCAAACCAGACTTGTTCCAAAGCATTCATATTTACATTTTGACTAATAATGTAGCCTACATTTTACATTCATGTGTTTTATTGAGTTTTTATATTGTCAGTCTTTGTGGGCTGGGTCATTCTACTATTCAGTGCCATTTGTATTATATGGTACAGAATATTTAAAAATGCATTAAAAAAAATCCTTAAAGCTTATCTGAGAGGATTATCCTATTTCCACAAGAGGACACAATCATAAGTGTTACTAATTAAATTACATTTAAAATATTTACTGTAATTTCAGTGCAGGTAGCTGAAATGCCATGTCCCAGGTCACGTATGCTCATGTTCAGTTACAAATATAACTTATAAAAATCTAATAAATACGTTTTGAAAGATACATGTAAACAAAATAGTGTTCATGAAATCTTAAACCCAGTCTCCACTATACATGAAAATCGGGATATCTTTGACACCATTTGTGGCATTTCTGGTCCTGCAATTTCTGCCTGCATTAAAGTGTTGATTTTCGCCATTACATCATCTCATTATCAACAATACCTTCGCTAACCCGACGACGTTGCCATAACATGCTGTGCTCTTACGGTTCCGTCTCGCTTTTAATGAATCGAACCTCCGCTTCCATATGATCCGTGGACGCGCCCAGCTGATCCCGCGCTCCGCCCACATCCCAACAACACCGCCCCCCATTCGCTAAACCGCCTGAAAATGCAAAACGCGGCATTTTATGGGTTGATCCTGCGCGTGCGCAGTCTTGATAGTTTTGTTTGAAGGAGTTCTCGTAGCCAGAGAAGACTGAATTTGGAAAGAGTGGCTCTTCACAAGGTTGCCAACTAACAGCATAATTTAAAGGAACCTATGAGTGAAACGCACCAAATTTCAACCCGCAGTTCTTCACGAAAAGCCGCATAGCTGCTTGATGCATCACTATCACCATGTTAGGGCATTATCCGAATGTGGAAAAATCGCAGCTTGTCAACTACGTGGAGGATTATTTGGAATGTGTCGAATCGCTGCCTTTGGATATACAGAGGAATGTTTCATTGTTACGAGAAATCGACACCAAGTATCAAGGTAAGCGAAACGTTTGTAAGCGTTGCCAGTACGGTAGGCTGTCTGTTTATGCACATTTCCATCGTGTGCAGTTCACACTGCAGACCGGTTTCGTTTCATTTCCTCACAAAACGCGTTTTATTAAGCATTCAGCGGTACTTCCGACGCTGCCCACGCCCGTTTTGTTTAACTAGTATTTTTGTCTTCAGCATATTCAGCTATGTTTGTTCCAGCAACAATATCCTACCACCAGTGATCAGCCATTTTGACTAGTGCATACTCTGTACTGTTGTTTGGCTGTGCTCTTTCTTAACGCATCGCTTTAGTTGCCATAGTATCGACGTAATGGTGCTTTCAGTCGGCGTGTGTGTTTTGTTCGCGTGTAGCCGAAACATCTACAACAGCTCGACGCACTGTAATGCCGCCGAGTTGACTTTTACAGCTCGCACATGAAGGTTATCGTACACTTATTGTTTATACGAAACGGGAACCAATTCATTCAGTGCTGCAAAGCACCGTTTAGTTCCTCATGTTTGTATTAGCACGTACGGCTGAGCAGGTAGACTGTACGGTTTTTTTTTGTTCCAGGGCGGCAGGGGTAGCAGTAGAGCAACACCACAAACAGGCGACTGTACTATGTTAAAGTGCTGCTTTGTAAAATGTATTGAGCTTGTACAATCAATTTCCTAACATTCCTAACATGATTTTCTCACTCAGAGGTCCTCAAGGAGGTGGATGATATCTATGAAAAGTACAAAAAGGAGAATGACAGTGGGCAGCGCAAGCGGCTGCAGATACAGTTGCAGCGGGCACTCATCAGCAGCCAGGAGCTGGGGGATGAGAAGATCCATGTGGTCACCCAGATGATGGAGGTGGTAGAAAACCGCTCTCGTCAGATCGAAGCCCACTCACCTTGCTTCTTGGAGCCTGGAGATGTCGAGAGACCAGCGGAGAAGGTAAGGCATGACCCTGCGAGCACCTCCACCAATGTGATGCCCGAGCGCTCTTCAGCGAGGCGGCCCAGACGTCAGCGCAACAGTGAGAGCCGAGACACTTGTGCCAATGGAGCTCTGGAGGATCTCGGTGAAGAGCCTCCACCACAGCCTCGTGAGAAAAAATCCAAGTCCGCCAAGAAGAAGAAACGCTCCAAGGCCAAGCAGGAGCGTGAAGCCTCACCAGTGGAGTTCACCATTGATCCCAACGAGCCCACCTACTGCCTCTGTGAACAGGTGTCCTATGGCGAGATGATCGGCTGCGACAATGAGCAATGTCCTATCGAGTGGTTCCATTTTTCCTGTGTTGGACTCACCTACAAGCCCAAGGGTAAATGGTATTGCCCCAAATGCAGGGGCGACAACGAAAAGACAATGGAAAAAAGTGCTGATAGGGCCAAGAAGGATAGGCGGTCCAGGTAGTGCCTTTTGTGAAAAATATGCCTGTGTGGGGATTGGCGGTGTTCGTGTTTAACTTATGTTAAAAGGTTCTCCTCATGCACTTAGCTGAAAAGTTTCCGAACAGGTGCTGTTGTTGCTTTTGCGTTAGGATGGAAAACGACCAAAAGACATAATTAACCCTGGAAACACAGATGTTTTAAGATACTGCCACTAATGTCCATAAGACAACGAAGAGTTCTTTTCTTTTTTTTTCCCAGTAAGACTCAAGAGGTTATATATGTTCGGTCAGCAGCACCCAGGTCAGGGTAATGCTGTCAAAAATAAACAGGAAAGTGATTCAAGTGCACAGGGTTTGATGAACAGTATGTCAGCATCTTTTGCATTTCTTGTTCTTTTGTTCCACATTTTAGAAAATATATATGAAAACACACCTCTGAAATGTCTTCCAGTGAGAGAACAAATTCATTTTCTTTGTAAATGTTTTGGAGTGATGTTTTTGTTAAAAAAAATCCCTTTTTTAAGTTTCAACTATTTAAATAAATCAGTGCTTGTTATGTCTATACATTCTTGTTGTTATTGTCACATGTATGTAAAAATTGATATAGCTAGATTTAAAAACAATAACAATTCACATGCGCTACTATACGGAAGCTTAGAGACGATTAGATTGAGATTTTAAAAATATTTTGATATACAATCCTGTTCATTAGGCATGAGCCGGTATAAGATTCTGATGGTATGATAACCATGATAACCTTGGATAAAAATATCTCGGTTTCATGGTGTTGATTAATTCTTTTAATATATCTGTGTAACAAATTTTTCCCCATTGAACACAACATATTTTATTTTAAGAAAAGTTTAAAATATTTTGGCATTTTTATTTTAAACATGTCACGCTAAACGATTGAAATAAATCACTGACTATCTTTAGTTTCAAAAACACAGATTTCATAACTCGAAAAGGCATCTTTGCATAGCTTTCTTTTTTTGCATATAAAGTCACTGAACTATTCAGGTCTATAGCATGCTTGTATGTTGGTGTATAAGTGACTTTTTTTCAAACAATTCCTGAATCGTGGGCTGAGCAGTAGCTTTTGATCTGGAGGGTCCTTTTGCTGTAGATAATGCTGCCTTAAAAAAAAACCTAATGAAATAGTTAAAAAAAAAAAAAAAAAAAAAAAAAACACATACATATACCTTAGGAACAGTATAAAAGAATGTTTGCGGTTTCAAAATCGTAACTTTTCCAAACCGTGGTAAACCTTGAAATCGGTTATCGTCCCATGCCTACTGTTCATAAAGTAAAATTGGTAAGAATTTCTGTTTTTTTATTTATTCTATGAAAACGACCGAGCCAAAAATTTTAATTCATTATATAAAACATCCCAGAGTGTGCAGAGCTAAAATAGTCAATAAGTAAACATTTATTTTTTAAATTTGTGATGTTTATCCTATTTGTGGTTTTTGTTATTCTTTAAAAAATCTAGAAAATTGCAAATATAAAAAGGTTTGACTGTTATCTTAGAGACAATAATTTTAATATTTATGCTGTGGAAGTTTTTCCTGTGAAAATCTTGCTATAATGAGGTAGGTTAATATATTAAGTTTCATTTTAAGATGTTGATCATGAGGAAATATGTTAAAGAGATGGTTCACCCAAAAATAAAAATTTCCTCACTCTTTAATAACAGTCAAGTGGTTCTAAACCAGATATGCCCAAAATTGGCCCATTCAATTCAATTCATCTTTATTTGTATAGCGCTTATACAATGTGGATTGTGTCAAAGCAGCTTCACATGGAAGATTATAGTGAATTGAAACAGTGTCAGTTCAGTTTTCAGAGATTAAGTTCAGTTCAGTTTAGCTCAGTTCAGTGTGGGTTAATAATCACTACTGAGAGTCCAAACACTGAAGAGCAAATCCATCGATGCGCAGCTCTACAGATCCCGAAGCATGCAAGCCAGTGGCGGCGAGGAAAAAACTTCACCAATTGGCGAAAGCGAAGATTTAAAAAAACCTAGAGAGAAACCAGGCTCAGTTGGGCACGACCATTTCCCCTATGGCCAAACGTCTTGTGCAGAGCTGCAGTCTAGGCGTTGTAACCTTTGATTTTGCCCACCATCTCATCTAAGAGTGAGAATGATGGGGGCAAATGCCTTTAACGCGGAGATTGTTTGTAATTTAACATGACATTCATTGTTTGTTTGTTTTATTGCTGAGCTACAAAAAGAGCAATCTGAAATGAAATGTTTCAATTAAATTTTGTAAATAAATCTGATTTGTAAAAATGTAAATACCGTCACTCGATGGAGAGAGAACTATGCAGAAGACATCGGCGAGCAAATGAAGGCAAAAACTAGTGTAATTCTGTTATAAATGAGATTTGTTTTTGTTTTTACTGTAATACCTTTATTATAAAATGTAAAAAATATACTGTATTAGTTAATATAAAGCCATGTTTTCTAGTAATTTCTTGTAAATATTATTAAATAAATTAGCAAATCACCAATGGCAATTATATTTATCTTCGGCTCACTAGCCTCAATCAAGTTTCGTAAGAAAAGTTTGGGCACCCCTGATCTAAACTTTTATGAATTTCTTCTGTTAAACACAAAATATATTTGAAGAATGCAGGGAAAACAGACTATAAAAGTGAATAGCTTTTTCCCCCAGCATTCTTTAAAATATCTTCTTTTGTGTTTAACAGACAAAAGTCATGCTTGAAGCATGTGAAAGATCAGTTAATGATGACAGAATTTTCGTTTTTGGGTGAACTATCCCTTTTAATGGTTAAGACAAGATACAGATTAGAAACTTACAAAAGGATTAAAGCTACATCTGTAGTAGCATATACATCACGTTCTGGATATTAAAAAGCATTTACACTGCTTAAATATTGAAGCAAATCGCTGACCGCATCAAATCATGTATTATTATTATTTTTACATCTAACTAAATGTCCTGCCACCAGATGTCACCATAAAGGCATCAGTGGTTCAGCTTTGGCTTCAGAACCCAGATTGAACTTTTCTGAAGTTTAAAAGAAAGAAAGTACTTTTATTTAAGAGCTCTGTTTACTGTAATGCCTGGAAGAGAGGCTTTAAAGTACAATGAAAAAATGATGTCTGCAAAATTGTTGCAAACAATTTATATGCATTGAATAGAAACATATTAAATTTGGTAATGTTCAATTAAATCTGCTTGTTTAAATTCAGCCCAAATTAATTGTTTACAACCACTTAACTTAAAACTTTTTAGTAAATCCAAGGAATCATCTTTGAATCATTTTTTTCAGACATAGGTTGTTCAGGCACCAGCTCGCTCAAGCATTATAAATAGTGATCATTAGTTGTCAATGTATATTTATTCTGGGTTACACAGTAATCAGGATTACTCTATAACCCAGCATTTGTTTAGTTAGCATTTAAATTATCTATGAATTCAGTTGTCAGTTAATAAGTCTCTACTCAAGTGTTGAACCTTCTAGTGTGAAACACAATTTGTTTCCATCATCCTTGCGAAGAAATGCCTTTTTATCCAAACAATTGCAACCCTGAGTCAGGATTTTAAAAACAATCCTATCTTGTTCTTTCTATACTCAAATCGCTAAACAAGAGGAAACATCCTGGGAACTTGGGAACCGAAAGCTGACACCAATGCTTGGGTGCCCTTGGTCTATGTAGAAGTTATTTGAACAAGGCCTTAGAGAAAAGAACCTCACACGAATCCAAACAAGGCCAAATTCTTTTCAGATAACAATCAACAAACCCATGAGCCCTTTTTGTCCAAAAATTAGACACTTGTGATGTAGAAGTTATACAAAAGCTACTGCTATCAGCTACAAAAAGATTTTTTTAGTTAAAGGATGTCTGCCATGTTTGACCTGGAAAATCCGTCGACAATTGATTAACTAAATATTAGCATATTTACAGAAAAATACATTTAGCTTAAAAGACTATCATGCACACATTTGTATTTGTATTTATTTACACAAAGTAAATGATCATGATTTTTTTTCTTTCAATTTCTTCTTTGCTTTTTTTTTATATACAAGTACACTTGCTATACATATAATCATTGCATTCTTAAACTTAATAGCTTAAATGGACAATAATAATTAGGGCTGCACGGTATTGGAAAAATCTGACATTGCAATATTTTATTTTGCTACGATATATATTGCTATATGACTATAATTCCACCATATGATTTGATTAGCTATATTGGGGAAGAGGTCATTTAGATCAAGTCTGGGATGATCACGTGCATCTATAATAAAATACTAGCATATGAACAGTTCAGATGCAAAAACCTCTAAGCGCCATCTGAAATGTTCTTCTAAAATTAGCATTTTTCTCAAGCTCCTACGTCTTGATTCAGAAATGTCACTTTTATGGCGAATAATAGGTTATTTTCATCATTTTAAGCATGGAATAACTGAACATAAACATAAGAGGCTAATAAAAATGCTCATTCCAGAAGAAAATTCCAGACGGCACTTGGAGGTTTTCCCATCTGAACTCTTCAAATACAACAGAGCAAAAATAAAAATTAAATAAACACTGCTTTATGGTTTTCTTCTGCATCTAACAATACTCAAGTACAAAAATTGAACAATCAAATGTAAAATAACATGGCCATCATTGTATAAATAATATTTTAAAACAATATTTCATAATATCTTTATATCACATACCCCCGGTTTCACAAACAAGGTTTAAGGCTAGTCATGGATTTAATTGCATGTTTGAGCTGTCTCAACTGAAAATAACTTGCAGTGAGATGTCAAAAAATATGTCGGTGTCATTTTTTGTCTACAGGTGCACACCAGTAATGTATTTTTCTAAGGCTGTTTTTATAAATGTGGCTTAAATAGCCTAATTTAACTAAGATCTAGTCCTGGCTTAAGCTAAGCCCTGTTTGTGAAACTGGGCCTTAATGTTTAACAAACAATATAATCTTGTGATGTGACTATTGCGGATACACACATTGCAAAATCGATGCTCAAACTTGTAAAGGTGGCCCTACCTCAAACCCAAAATTTAACTTTATTCCAGATAGCTATAAGCCACAGACTACAACTATTTGCTAATTTCAATCGGCCCATAATCAGCTCATCTCCACTCAGTTGTAATGTGGCATTATCCCAGTTTGTATTGAACATTATTAAGGCACCTAATTAAAATGAATGTTTCATTTTAATACGATTTTAAAATGTTCACAATTGAATAGTAACTTTTTATGAATTACATGATTACATATTCACAAAATAGCAGCAAATAATTGATTTTCCCTATTTTTTTTCTCATTTAGATTTCTTATTGTGTTTCAGATTTAGCTTTCACAGTACAGAATGGCATGCAAATGCTGTCAATTAATCTGAGGTACATGTTTCTGAATTTGGGCGGATATCATCCATTAATCATTAAAAAACTTTTTAATTTTATTCTTGTAATACAGGATTTCCTATCTGTCAGTCCCCTTTAATATTATTATGTAATATGTCATAAGTAGGGCCAGACAGAATCTGCGGACATTTTATGCTATTTCAGCGAAGAATTTGGTAAAAAATCTGCAGAATTATGTGAAATGATTTTAGGAGTATCATAATTAAAACTTAATATATTAAATAAAAAACAACACCTTTTTAACTTTGATTTAATGCTTACAATGCAAATCCAATTAGATCCACTTATTTGGTAAACAAAGCAAGTCTTCTATACAATGTATCTACTAAAAGACAGAATATATGACTTCACAAACTGTATTGTAAGTAAATAATATAAACATTTTAAAATTAGCATTATTATATCACAATAATATTAGTAAAATTTAGTTAAAAACTGGATAAATATAAATTTACACACACTGTAAAACCCAACAGTCTACTTTATCAAATGAAAAGAGTTTTGAACTCAGTGTTGAAGGTAATGAGTTAATTAAATACTTCATTACTTCAACTTAAATGGAGTAAGTTCACAGTACTCATATAGATTAGCTTTTTAACTCAAATGGTTTGTAGCAATCAGTTTCCTCAAACAGTTTGAGTTGCCTTAACTTATTGAGTTTTACAGTACTCAGTTGGTTTGAGTTCTCTTCGTTTATTGGGTTTTACTGTGCTCAAATTGGTTCATTTATTCAAATGGATTAAGTTCACAGTACTCATTAGGACTAGTTTTTGAACTTAAATGGTTTGTTGCCATCGGTTTCTTCAAATGGTTTGAATTGCCTTAACTGATTGGGTTTTACAGTGTAGTAATGTGAACACTAATAAGAAGTTAACACAACTAATTATTTTGACTTAATGGTACTGAAGTTTACTCTATTAAAATGTTGTAAATACAAACTGTTTTGAGTTATGCTCACTTAAAATTAATACACTACTGTAAAACCCAACAGCCAACTTTATCAAATGAAATGAGTGTAGTTAACTCAAAATTGACTGAAATTCTACTCATTTGAAGAGTTTTGAACTCAGTGTTGAAGGTAATGAGTTAATTAAATACTTCATTACTTCAACTTAAATAGAGTAAGTTCACAGTACTCATATAGATTATTTTTTTTTTACTCAAATGGTTTGTAGCAATCGGTTTCCCTAAACAGTTTGAGTTGCCTTAACTTACTGGGTTTTACAGTACTCAGTTGGTTTGAGTTCTCTTCATTTATTGGCTTTTACTGTGCTCAAATTGCTTTGTTTACTCAAAATCAGTAAGTTGACACCACTCATTAGGATTAGTTTTTAAACTTAAATGGTTTGTTGCAATCAGTTTCCTCAAATGGTTTGAGTTGCCTTAACTTATTGGGTTTTACAGTGTAGTAACAATTTTCATCAAGCAATTTATAAGTAACAGATTGCAGTGTGTGTGCGCACAGGGAATGAACTGGTTAAACAAAACACAGACAAAGCCTGACCTCTCATGGCCTCTTTCGGGTCCACCCAATCATTCTCCTTCCTTGAAAAGTGTTAAAGCTGCTCTGTGACCGCCAGCTCTCTCTGCTTTCCCCATTCTCCCATGTTCACCTGTTGCGAGGAGGCTCATGTACTGACTGTACTCGCGATGTTTTGAAGGCCGCCTGTAGGTGGAGTCAGGAAAACATCTGGTGATCCGCGCGCTCTCCGTCGACACGTCCAGTCCATAATCCGCCGCACCGGACACCAGGCGCACGGCGTTAGAGACGAGAGCCCGACGCCACCGGAGACGAGTTTAGAGAGCGCGGCGAGCGGGACAACAGAGAGCGCACGGACGGCGTACATGCAGTGTACGAGACCGACTGGGAGGCAACCTCGGAGTGCACCAAAAAGCGAAGACATGAATAAGAAGGGATGAAGTCGTTTTATGTGCGTTACGTCCAGCGATCATCACCGATGAATGCAGTGATCGATCAAGAGGCCCCGGTGCTGGAGGAATCGGTGTCGCTCGCTTTCGGCCGTGTGCGCAGAATGTCGCGGGAGAGATGTGTGAAGCGGCAGGCTAAGGTCTATTAATACAGACACACAGAGCAGAGGCATTGGTCATTCAGCTCAGCCGCTCTGCCCATCAGCGCAGCGCCTGGTTAACATTGCCCACCGGAGCGCTGGCATCGGGCTATGGGCTCACCGCACGGAACGCGTGTTTTTGATGAATAAATGACATTGGCGTCTCTGTCTCGCGTATCATGCTGGTGGACCCTCCGCCGTCACGCGCTGCGCTTCGGCTCCTGGAAACAAACTGAAATACGTTGCAATGTGTTCGTTTTGGCAGTTCAATAAGGTGCGCAATAAAACGCCGTGTGAGTGCCGCGGAGCGTCGGACAGGGTCGCGATCCCCGCTGTGGCCTGTGTGTGAAACGCGCCGGAGAATGGAGAAGTTCCTGCAGATCGCGCCTCATTCCCTGGCCATCGTGCTGTCGCGGGTCAGCGGGGAGGAGGCGGCCGCCGCGGTCACCGAGAAGCTTCAGCACCATCACACCGGCTACGAGATATTCGCCGACTTCAAAGCGGAGAACATGCAGCACTTCTGGAACAAGAAAGTCACGGACGCCATATCGGAGACCTTCTTCTTAGGCTGGATAGACGAACACGTCCTGCTCATTCAAGGCAAGGAGGATCACCTGGAGGTCCTGAGGGAAGGCTGGACGCGGAGGGCCCTCAAACCACCGCGGGGCTTCGAGATCAAGTGCATAGGTAAGCCCGAGCCACTGGATGCGCCGACAGTTGTGTGAAAGAAAGCAGTTGGTTTTGAGGAATAATGTGGGTGAAGGTGGTATACCAGTGTTGTGCTTTTGACACACTCTGATGTGTTGGTGTTGAATCTTGAGAGAATAGGCAAACATTATGGTGTGAAATGCAGAATTGTGATGTATTGTGGCTGTCCAATTGTGTGAGGTTGTTTATCTGCTGAAGTAAACGATTTACATTTTAATAAGGATGTGAAAATACTACAAGAAAGTCACCTTACAGTTTACAGGTTCTTTATTGTGATTTTTGGTTCAATGAACCTTCAACATCCACGAGACCCAGATGTTCATCAGATTACAATTAAAAAGGTTCAATCTTGTTTAAAATAAGCTGAATCTGTTCATTGATGGGTTCTTTTGGTTAATTCACTTGGAAAACCTCTTTTTGAAATGTTATTTTACTGTATAATAACTTATATTTAATATTATTATAATAAAAAGTTTAAAGACAACATGTTTTACTTTAAAACATTTTTAGAAGTAAGAAAAGTAAAAAAATTAAGTTTATTATTATTTATTACTTATTATTTGCACAATTAAAATTGCACATATTCATCGCACCACATTGCACTAAATCTTGAGTTGTACAAACTAACTGTACATACAGTTGAAGTCAGAATTATTAAACCCATGAATTATTAGCCCCTCTGTTTATTTTTCCCCCAATTTCTGTTTAACGGAGAGAAGATTTTTTTCAACACATTTCATAATAGTTTTAATAACTCATTTCTAATAACTGATTTATTTTATCTTTGTCATGATGACAGTAAATAATATTTCAATATATATTTTTCAAGACACTTCTATACAGCTTAAAGTGACATTTAAAGGCTTAACTAGATTAATTAGGTTTACTAGGCAGGTTAGGGTAATTAGGCAATTTATTGCAAAACCATGGTTTGTTCTGTAGACTATCAAAAATATAGCTTAAAGGGGCTAATAAATTTGACCTTAAAATGTTTTTTAAAAATGTAAAAACAGTTTTGGTTCTAGCCGAAATAAAACAAATCAGACTTTCTCAAGAAGAAAAAATATTATCAGACATACTGTGAAAATGTCCTTGCTCTGTTAAACATCATTGGGAAATATTTAAAAAAGAAAAACAAATTCAAAGGGGGCTAATAATTCTGCTTTCAACTTTGTAATTATGTTCATATCTATCTCCATACCTCTGATTAATAATAGGAACCTGTATATATATTTATCTATTGTAAATCTCTGTTCATAGTTTATACAACCTGTATATAATGTTCATAGTACAACCATCTGTAAACATCACCATAGTTTTTCTATAATTGCACTTTATACCTTTAGCCCTTTAACTGCCTGCTCTACCAACTGGTTGACCATATTTTGACAGTTTAATAATGGTTTACACACACAGCATTGTTGGTTTACAAAATAATCAAACAAACATAATCCTGTTGCACTACTACACTTGATTTTGGTTTTATTGTAAAAAAGAAACCATGTTAAATGAGAATCTGAAATATTTTATGGCAAACTTCAAAAAATAAAGATGATTTAGTATTCAAAAATGTTTTATTTTAAATATCTTTTAATTTTTAAGTATTTTTTACTTTGACCATAAACCGACATACCAACATTTGGTAGAGGTTGATATTTCAGAAATTATGGGTTGTGTTGAAAGAAAATGCATTGAGTGTGTTAACTAGCGACATTAGGAATTAAGAAGTGCAATCCATTTTTTTTTCTTGGGATATCCACTTGCTGCTATTACACTCCTGGTTAGACCTAAACAGCATTTCCTTGCCTTGTACTTGTACATGTGTAAGGAAAATAATGTTGAATCTAATCTAAAAAAATAACACCTAATCTATTAAGAAAAATCTATTTTAAAAGGTCATTCAAAAGGCATGATATTTTATTAAAATAAGAGTGTTTAGTTTGCACTTCATTTAGTCAGCTTTATATTAAACTATTTCAGTGGCCTGCTGGTATTTAGTCTTTAAGTCTATAAAATGAACATCATTTTAATAGCAGAAACTGGTTGATGAAAATAAAGATGTAAAGAATACCTATAACCAAAAAGAGATTGCTAAAGAATAACCTATTTTGCTTTTCCAAAGAACCTTTTAATGAAAAGTTATTTTCTATATCGCAAAGAAGTTTCATAAGAATCTTTTTCATTGTAAAGAGCCTTTTGTAGCTGAAAAAGTTTCCATTGATGTCAAAAAATCTTCACAAAACCACTGAAGCCAGTAATTTTTAGGAGTTATTTTAATAGACTTTATTTTTAAGAGGCAGCTGGTTTCCAACATTCTTTCCAATTTCTTCTTTTGTGTCCAACAGAAGAAAGACATTGATCAAAGATCCACATCAATGTGAGTAAATGGTGAGGAAACTTTTGGGTGAATAATCCCTTTAATCATTTTCAAAAATACTCCTTTTTTATCTGGCAACCTTGGACTAAATGAATGTGACAACAGGAATTTGCAGCGAGATTTATATGAAGAGGTTCCATAAAGGCTACGTAAGGATGTTTTAATCCTGTGTTTTAAACATAGTTTCACGCAAAAAAAAAAAAAAAACATTATCTTGTTGCATAAAGAACATGAATAAGGCCACTGTTGTCTACATGCTTTCAGACCATGAAGGCTTCACCCATTTTAATGCCCTCATAAATCGTAAGTTCTTCTTGAAGGAGAAACAGGTTTAAAGTTGAAACATTCCACTGGATTTGTCATAGTTCAGAGACAAAGTATGAAAAGTTGAGCTTCTCTGCGGACACTTCCTATTCTCCAGTTTCTCAAATAACACATTAAAACCGTCTTGAAATAAACCGATAGCAGGAAAATGAGAATTAAACAGTGTCTTTTTGGGAGTTTGCATGTGAGACACATTCTATATTCCACCTGCGGTTGTGTTGTCTGCTTGTACATGTTCAAGGCTGTGCAAACAAAAACATTTTTAAGGGTGAGATTGTGGAGAAATGGGCCTTCAGTTACACAGAATGCAAATATAAAACATACCTGTACGTATTACTGCACTTTGGGCTCAAAGGGAAATTCTTCTCATTCCAGCACCTGGTACACGATGGCTTGTTTTGGAGCATGCTGATATGTCTAGTATTCGCAGATTTGATTTGAGGCTTTTTTTTTTGCCTTGAATTGGCAGATCTTCATTATCATTGTAGCTGATAAATGGTTGATTCATCATTTTTAATGTTTAGTTTTTATGTTGGTGCTCATTTTTCAGTTTGTGTCTACAGCACTCATTCACTTCTTTACATAGAAATAAATGTAATTATACTGTTTATTGGTTCTTCTTTATATACACTGTAAAAATGCTGAACTTAATTGTTTTTACAAATGTAAGTGAATTGAACATAAAACAATTAAGTTGTCAAAAAACATGACAATTGTGATGTTTCAGCTCATTTTAAATAAGTAGATTGAACAAGTAGCAAATGTAATTTTTTGAGTGTATATATTATTTTGTTAGCTTTAACACAGCAATCAACTCGTGAACATTTGATCACAGTTCATGTTAATTTTGTGAAAATATAATTGATCCATATATGATTGACTATTATTTCCAACCCCGGCTCATTCTGAAAACATAGTCCCGTGGACTTTTCTGGAGACCATGAAATACGTCCCGGGAGGAACGTATTTTTGCAGTTTTTGTTTTCGTGAATCCGTTAGAGGCCGATGTGTACGCTTTTTCATGTCTCAAATTTCTCTCACCAGTGCTGTTCGCGCCCACTGTTCTCGCGTAAACCCACCAGAGGTTGCTGTCGACTGACTGTCTGTCTGACTGACTGACTGACTGGCCGGCCGGCCGACCAATCGACAGACCCACCCTCCTCCTTCCCTAAACCCAACCAATTTTATCGATTGACCCGCCCACCCATTTACTTTCCCTAAACCCAACCAACGGTTTACAAAAGCTGTCCAGAAAAAGAAAAGCCCTCGTCTGATTTTTACCACGTTTTTGAATTTTACCACATTCTCACCCTGTTATTCATTTGTTCATTTTATTTTTTGGATTCTGTTTTTGTCTTACCTGATTTTTGGAACCGCTCTTCCCTGGACTCGAACCCCGTCGTCGTGGTCAACTCCTCTTTGTGTCTCAAGTCCGCCAACGTACATGACAAGCTAACGGGACAAACTGGTTGCGGCGGGAAAGCCCTCCACATGGAGGTAAGCGGTCAGCTGGTAAGCGCGATAAGGAATGTTGTCATACCGCCCCGTAGTGTTAGTTTAAAAAAAAAATAATGATATAAAGCCATACGTACCTTCGGCTTCATAATTCGCGGTCTCCAGAAACGTCCACGGGACTATGTTTTCAGAATGAGCCTGTGTTGCTTATTTTTTTATTTTTAGCTCTATAAAAATTTGTTTAAATCATTATTGTAATTGTAAAATTCGCTATTAATATTTTGAGAATACATACACTACCTGACAAAAGTCTTGTCGTTGATCCCAGTTGTAAGAGCAACAAATAATAACTTGACTCCTAGTTAATCATTTGAAAAAGTGGCAGACAGTAGATTTTTCTGGTGAATCATCTGTTGAACTGCATTCCAAATCTTATTGGTACCCGCATGGATCCAAGATTCTCACAGAAATCAGTCAAGTTTGGTGAAGGAAAAATCATGGTTTGGGGTTACATTCAGTATGGGGGAGTGCGAGAGATCTGCAGAGTGGATGGCAACATCAACAGCCTGAGGTATCAAGACATTTGTGCTGCCCATTACATTACAAACCACAGGAGAGGGCAAATTCTTCAGCAGGATAGCGCTCCTGAAGTTCCTGAAAGCAAAGAAGGTCAAGGTGCTCCTGGATTGGCCAGCCCAGTCACCAGACATGAATATTATTGAGCATTTCTGGAGTAAGATGAAGGAGGAGGCATTGAAGATGAATCCAAAGAATCTTGATGAACTCTGGGAGTCCTGCAAGAACGCTTTCTTTGCCATTGCTGATGACTTTATTAATAAGTTATTTGAGTCATTGCAGAGATGTGTGGATGCAGTCCTCCAAGCTCATAGGAGTCATACACAATATTAATCTTTTTCCACTGCACCATGACTTTATATTCTATACTGTACATTATTTCTGTTAAGTGACAAGACTTTTTGTCTAAGCAAAGTCAGACCTTACTGTCCTAATTAAATAATTAAAAATCAAGGCATGATCATATTTTATTTTGGCAAAATAAGCGTAATCTAGAGGCCTTTGCCATTCATATAAGCCACTTCTGATACCAACTAGATGATCTAGTGATCAACTAGAAGTCAAGTTATTATTTGTTGTTCTTAAAACTTGGACAGGTGACAAGACTTTTATTTAAAATTATTATTCCTCCTATGAAATTAATCGTTTAAATGGAAATTAATTTATAAAATTTAACATTTTAACATAACACATTAAAATGATAGTTTTAATGACTAATTTAAATTAACTAATGTTGTTTTTCTTCTTTTGCCATTATGACAAAAAATAAATAAGAATAATATAACAGGAAATATAGTAAAGAATATTTGAAAAAGAATTAAAATATCACAGGAGGGCTAGTTTTTAGTCTTTAGCTTTATATATATATATATATATATATATATATATATATATATATATATATATATATATATATATATATATATATATATATATATATATATATCTTAAATATTAATAAATAATTAAATTTAATGATCTTAGTTGAATATTTTTAATACATGTTTTCAGTACATGTACATGTACAGTACATGTTTTCAGTACTTTATAAAGTAACCCACTTTATAAAGTAACCCCCCCCCCCCCATATATATATATAAATGGGCACATCCAGAGAATTATTAATAACTTGGTCTTGTAAGTGGTCTCTTATTTTTTTCCAAATCTGTCTTTTTTTTCATAATTTTTCCTAAAAGAATAATAAAAAAGGCACATTAATCATGGAATATAAACAAAGCATCTTGTACAAAGCCTGTTCAACATGATGGTACCATGATGGTACCTTATATTACTGGTATTACATGTCACACAAGCTAAAAACAAGATTAAAATACAATGTTAAAACCTGGTTGCTTTAACTCAGGTATAAAAACTTAATTAAAAGATGCTTTTTTATACAGCATCTTTAGTTTTCACAATCTCCATGTAACTTCAATCAGAAATCCCTACGTGCTGTTATTAAATATAAAAGAAAGCAGGGTTGTTGGCAGGGTTACAGCTATTCTATTTTCCCTTCTATTCTAGTTGTTTCCTCCCATGCAGCACCGACAAAAGTGAAGACTCAAAAGTTACAAATGTATTTCCGCAGATGTATAACCCAGACTTCACCCCTGCTATCTAGACAGTTATAAAAGATTCTATTAGTTCTAAAACTGTCTTGACACAGCACAGGCCCCCTCAGGTGTGAGATTATCATAAGCATGACAAACAAGTAGTGTCAAGTAGAGTTCATACCTGTGTGTGTGTGTGTGTGTGTGTGTGGTGGGGGAGTTATTTGTGTTCGGCGATGTATCTGGGGAGAGGTGACATTAACTTGCCTTAAGTAAAGAGTCTGTTCTTAAATCTTTGAAGCATGTCTGGTAAAACTTAATTGCAGGCATGAAGTTTGACTGAAGCTTATATCAAAGCTTGTGAAAGAAAAAGCCTGAGACTTTTTACATTCAAGATGGAAGATGTTTAGACATATCAGTTGGGGAAGGTTACTTTAAAAAGTATTTCACTACAGATCACAAAATATGTGCTTTAGAAAGTCATTAGTAATCTATTTTGTTAGATTTCTCAGGCTTTGTAATAAAATCTAAACACTTTATGACAACACCAAATCAGAAAAAGTTGTGACATTATGGAAAATGCAAATAAAAAAGAAAGTAGTGACTTTCAGATTTACTTTGACTTGTATTTCACTGCAGACAACATGAACAAAATATTTCATGTTTTGTCTGGTCAACTTCATTTCATTTGTAAATATACATCCTTTCCTCTCATTCAAAGTTGGGACAGGAGTAGTTTAGGGCTAGTAAATTGGTTAAATAATGATGTTATCAGTGCCAAGAGCCTAGTGGTATTGTGCGCCGACATATAGCACAAATGTGCTCACGGTGACCCGAGTTCGATTCCCGGCTCAAGGTCCTTTGCCGATCCTTCCCCTCTCTCTACTCCCAGTACTTTCCTGTCTGAAACCTCTACTGTCCTATCATAATAAAGTTGAAAACCCCTAAAAAATAAAAAAAATAATGATGTGATTTAAAGCAGGTGATGTCAACAGGTGATTGTAATTATGATTTGACACAAAAGCAACATCCAAGAAAGGTCTAGTCATCTAGGAGCAAAGATGGGCTGAGGATCACCAGTTTGCCAACAAAAAAATATTGAAGTGTTTAAAAACAATGTTCCTCAAAGACAGATAGAACCACTACCTTCTTTTTTATTTGTGTTTTCCACACTGTCCTAATTTCCTTTTATTTGGGGTTGTACTTTGAAACACAAATGAATTGGGTTCTAAATTCCAAGCTTCAAAACTAATCCAAACACACCAAACATATCATAAAAGCAGCCTGACAGAGTTTTCAAGCTCCACAATAGATTTGTTTAATGAATGGTGCAAACTTTAAGCGATTACTTCAATGATAATCCTCTCTGTGAAAAGTGAATGGCACAAAAGAATCGCTGAGTCAAAACTGACAGGGAAGTGATGGGCACAAATGAATCGATGAGTCAAAATTGACGTCCAAAGCAACTAGAGCTGCAAGTAATGTCATGTCTCTTCAATGCAATTTAACAAGCACAGTTTGCAAATGATACATTAGGAAAACACACCAGAGATCCATGCAATTTGTGAATCGTTCATTTTAGTTTAGTTAAAAAATAGAAATTATTCATTTCAGATTGACTTAAAAGTATCATGTGTTCATGACGAATTGGATCACAAACTCGCAAGACTTCAAGTTCATCTGTAAAGCACACAAAGTTAACTTTTAATTCATGTATGGTTTTTATAAATCTGTAAACTGAATGCAGAGTCAATTGTAGGAGAATTCTGTGTCATTTTTTTATTTCAATTCTTAGAAATATGAAACGTAACGATAATCATTCAACATTCAGAATTTGAGAAAATTGAAAAACAAAAAGAGTTACTGGATCATTTTTTTCAAAGATGAGGAATTACCACATAATGCTTTTTCATACTGAATGTTGAATCCTTGAATCCTGATAAAAGTTTAGTTGCAGATAAAAACATGTGTCTTTTTCAGATTTATGAGTAAAATGCTCTTTCATTTCCACGAGGGGGATGCATTTCACGAATGCATTTCTGTGTTGTAATGTCATTATCACCTATTTAAAATGTAATGTCAAACAAAATACAGTTACTTAAATGTTGTATTTTAAATATGTCATCCTGGGCATATTTTTTGTCAAAATGTGAAATGTGCACATTAGAAAGATTCATCTTCATCCAATGTCTGCGCTTTTTCTCTCCGAAAGTTATGCAAAATATTTGTATAATTTTTCAGAACAGAGTGGCAAGCATCATTAAATCCTTTCACACATGCATTTGTATACTCACTCTCTTTTTTACTTTTCTTTCCTTACTTTTCTTTTTCTATCTATTTTTTTCAGTGTTGACACATTATGGACAAACTCAGTAGTGCAAAAACAGTATGTATTAGGCTTAAATGGACTCTTCACTCATACATTAATTTTGCTTTAAAGGGTACCTATTTTACCCCTTTTCAAGATTTAATATACATCTTCAGTGTCTCCAGAATGTGTCTGTAAAGTTTAAGCTCAAAATACCTATCAGATTATTTATTATACCTTTATGAATATAAGTAATATTAGCTGTTAGGACACTGTAGCTTTTTTGTTGCCTGTGACTTTAATGCAAATGAGCTGATTCTCCCCGCCCAACTCTGTTGAATGACGTAGCGATTTTACTGTATTTATTGCAAACATGCACTGATTTAAAACCGTTTTAAACTTGTACAATTTATTCTTGAGCTGCAGATGATCACAGAGCGCTGAACAGATCTTTTAATAGTCATGGTAATACGCAGGGATTTGGATCCTATTGTAATGTCAGGAAATAAAAAAAGAGACTTATTGTGTTTTTATCACCCCAATATGACTGTGAACACACTATACTTACACACAGTTATGTCCAAACTGTTTACAAAAGATGATTTTCATCATAGGTGCTCTTTAATTTTTTTTATTCAAGAAATATGTCACTTTTTTTCTTCAATAGAACATTCAAAAGATCTTTGGTGATTAATAAAATCCAAGTATAAATAAAAGTCTAAGCCTACCACCACTTTTAGAGTAAAAAAACTGCAAAATGAAGAATACAATAATGCTTTAGGTAGCAATAATAATAATAATAATAAAAAAAATTTTTTTACATTATTTCCTTAAATTCACAGCCTCTGCAAACAGTCTTGAGAATGTCATTATGTTGTATTTAGACCTCAGTATATTGTCAGGAGCCACTGTATTAATATTGTTTTGTCTATATGTTTTTTGGCCAATGATTTGCATTTTATTAATTGACAAGGACTACATTGTCAGGTTAAATCTTTGTTAATGTTCTACTAAAGAAAAAGGTAACTTTGGATGGCCTTAGGGTGAGTTAACTAACAGCTGTTTACATTTTTTCGGTGAACTATTAATATGAAGTTTTAAGATAAATCAAACAGAAAACTAATGATAGTAGCAGCTAAGTAAAAACACTACTCTTTAATGGTGCTGTTCTGCTTTATCTTTCACATACAGTTGAAGTCAGAATTATTCGTCCCCCTATTTAATTTTTTCCCAAATTTCTGTTTAACGGAGAGAAGATTTTTTCAACACATTTCTAAACATAATAGTTTTAATAACTCATTTCTAATAACAGATTTCTTTTATCTTTGCCATGATGACAGTAAATAACTGCTATACAGCTTAAAGTGACATTTAACGGCTTAACTAGGTTAATTAGGTTAACTAGCCAGGTTAGGGTAATTAGGCAAGTTATTGTATAACGATGGTTTGTTCTGTAGACTATCGAAAAAAATATAGCTTAAAGTGGCTAATAATTTTGTCCTTAAAATGGTTTTTTAAAAAATAAAAAACTGCTTTTATTGTAGCCGAAATAAAACAAATAAGACTTTCTCCAGAAGAAAAAATATTATCAGACATACTGTGAAAATTTCCTTGCTCTGTTAAACATCATTTAGGAAATATTTAAAAGAGAAAAAAAAATCAAAGTGGGGCTAATAATTTTGACTCATATATGTTTTTGTACAAGATGTAAACTAATCTGTTTTCACTTTGAGAATCTATCTGTGGAGACGTTTCCATCATGAACAATTTTTTACAAAGTGTGTAAAACAGAACCTACAATTATAAGTTCTACGTTATTAGAAATCTGAGATGTGCAACTCAAAGCCCCATATTTTCTCCTGGACGTCAGGATAAAGCGGTCTAAAGATTTATATTCTGGGCAGATTGGGATGGCTACCTCTGAGGTTTGTGTATAACTTGGAGGTTGCCCAGAGACCGTGAAGTTTTACATTTCACAATCTCACTAACCACTTAGACCTTATTGGTAACCACACTCTTAAGGAGATTCCTGGTGGCGTCTGCAGAATAGTAATCATTTGCTGAAAAGTGAGAATCCCTCAGTGTCTGGTGTTAAGCCAGTAATGGAATGAGGATGATAGTCCATAGATCATCTTGTCACAGGCCGGAAATGTACAAGGACCACGACAGTACAATGTCCCTGAAGGTCTTGTATACACACGGGTTGTGGTGGCATGTCTGCATTTGGTGCGTGTAGGAAGGAAAGCTACGGGACAGAAAAGGGAACTCTGTGGAAAGTCCTATACAAGAACTTTCTTCAATTGGAGGAAAGGGAGGAGTGCAGAAGAGAATGAGGGGAAATAGCCAATGGATCAGCAAATCAGCAGCATGTGTTGATAGCCTGTTTTTTTGTGTGTGTTTTTGTTTGACAGCAACACCAATTAAATAGTTTACTGAATTACCTTTTTGAACTCAAACTTAGGAGGAAAATGGCTTTGTTCAGGAATACTATACTATACTTGATTTTGAGTTTACTTTCTATATACGTAGGGTTGGGTACCGAAACCCTATGTAACCAGTATGCACCGGACCGAATCAGCATATGAATTCCTAATATGCTGCGAAATGGAAACACGTCAACTTAATGAAACATTGGAGGGCACATGGAATCACTGTCTTTGACAGCTTGTGACATCATCTGGCACTTTCCCTAAGTATGTTGACATGGACACCAATACTCCAATTTTAATATGATTAAGACAATACTCTGATTAAGGGTCTACCATGTAAACAACGATTTTTGATTACCTTAAAGGACCACAGTCACGAAATGTACCACTGTGTCACGAAAAAACAGAGGTTTTTTCTTTCCATTCAGCGTGCAGTATCAAATTCCATTAATACAACACTCTTCCACCAGTCCTTACTTTATATTCTCATCCAATACCTCAGTTTATCACGGGGCATGAACAATATGTTGCTAAAGAAAAGTGAAACTGCCCCACTGCAGGGTCAAAAAATTAAAAATGAAACACCTGAAATTACATGAAACATGGATAGCGTGGTGATACAATGACGTTAATCGATCTATGTGTTATAAAATGTGAAACGGGATCATGAAAGAAACATCTAAAAAGCAACTCATGTCGGCGCCAGTGGTGTAGTGTTTAGTGCGTCGACACATGCACTCTGGTGCTCACGGCGAACCGAGTTTGATTCCGCCCCACAGTCCTATGCTTATCCTTCCCCTCTCTCTGCTCCCTATGCTTTCCTGTCAGTTCTCTCTACTTTCCTATCCAATAAAGGTGAAAACCCCGAAAACATAATTATTAAAAAAACAAAAAGCAACTCATGTAAACACCTTAATCATATTATTGTCTTATTCAGATTAAGGCAAATAATTAAATTACTGATGTCCATGTAAATGTAGTCAAAAGCCCCAACCCTAGAAAAAGGTGTTCCCTGATTTTGATGACAGCCTTTCCACGGGTTAGTAGTAAGCTAATGTAATGCTAATTGCCTAATGCAAATCTTAAATTCATGCTAACAAACAAATAATCAAAGGAAAGATATTAATGGAAATCTATTCAAATATATAAAATATGAATTGATGTATACTTTAAACTTTAATTATAATGTTCAATTAAAATGATAAATATATATATATATTAAAATATATATATTATTTTTTTGTCAAATAATAGATTTTTGTAGAGTAATCTATCATAATTTTGTGGCTCAAAAGTATCGGTTCAGGCACCGTTTTGGCACCGGTACCTTTTTATTAGTATCGATTTAGCACCCGTATCAAAATAACCCCAAACAATACCCAACCCTAATTATGAGTGAAACTTTTAGTTTAGTTTCTATTTTCTTGTTATGCTTACTCATTTTTTTTCATTGATTGTGCTCACCTGCTCCTTATTTAGTTCATTGGTTGCTCTGTATTTTTGTTCAAAATGACCTCATACTCACGTTCACCATTCTTTAAACTAGTCCACTTGCAAGTGTGAATGTACATAACTGTGTGACTTGATATACTGAATGGTTTGTGCCAATATAGCTTATTCATTTATTCATTCATTTATTTTATTTTCAGCCTAGTCCCTTTATTAATCCAGGGTCGCCACAGGGGAATGAACCGCCAACTTATCCAGCACATGTTTTACGCAGCGGATGCCCTTCCAGCTGCAACCCATCTCTAGGAAACATCCATACACACTCATTTACACTCATACACTACGAACAATTTTAGCCTACCCAATTCACCTGTACCGCATGTCTTTGGACTGTGGGGGAAACCGGAGCACCCGGAGGAAACCCACGCAAACGCAGGGAGAACATGCAAACTCCACACAGAAACGCCAACTGACCCAGCCGAGGCTCAAACCAACGACCTTCCTACTGTGAGGCGACAGCACTACCTACTGCACCACTGCGTCGCCCCCATTAAAGCTTATGTAATGATAATTGTTTTGATGAATCAGGAATCAATACTACTCAATATTCCAGAAGAGATTAAAGAGAGATTAGAAATGCGTTAACTCTATTTTTTTATAATCACATTTCGTAAAAACCGGCTGTATAAACACTTTCATTAATATCCTCCCTTTGTACATATCATTGGAGGGGAAAGCCCTGTTCATTAGTGACGCCCATCTCTCCCTTATTACCAAAAAGAGCCCTGAGTGAGAAGCAGCTGTCCATCATTAAAGGGCCATGAACCCCCCTGTCTCAGCAGTGTGCTTTCACACCTCTAGTTTGAAAAAAGTCAAGAAAGCTTTTGAGTCCAGCTTTGTTTAGGTGGGAGTGTTGAATGGCGAAAGAGGGAAGGGTTTGCAAGAAAAGGGGAGTTTCATTACTTGCACATGCTGATTTTCATAGCGGCAACACAAACACAGATGCAGAGGAGATGGACAGTGATTCAGAGAGCAGCATTTACAGTGGATCTGAGAGCTGTGTGGAAGTAGAGGATTTTCAGTCCATAATATTGTAGTGATATTACTGTAAACTTATAAATTTTGACTAAGGTATGTCTTTAAAAACTAAAAGAGTACTGCTGACGATACTAACTAACTTTGCCATCTGAATAAACATAAACGAAGAACACACACATTTGGCAAATTCGTAGAGACAGGACAATCAACACCAACTGGAACCGCATATTTTTTTAAAAGAAGACGAGTGGCAAATCCGGATTTCACCATTTCCAGATTTAAAAAGCTCCTGGGTAGAAAATTTTCCTTACAAACATACTTTTGTTGCGTGTTAGCAGACCACTGTAATCCATCAGGGGTAAATGAAAACATATCCCTTGTTGCGGCACATTTATAAACGCAACACCGACGACCCATGTCTCCGAACAATTCTTCTACTACTAGTTTGAATTACGGTTGGCAACACAACGTGGCGTCTCTCTGAACACTGTAACAGGTAAAAGAGCCTTCAAGGCTATATCTTGCATATTAATGAAGTTGCATCTCGTTCACAATAGAGCGTTCTGATTGGTTCGAACCAAGTTTTTTATGAATTAATAAATAGATGTGCTGAAAACTCAATGACGTCACTTTGTACCGGCCGGTACAGACACCCAATCTCCATGCTGGAATTTACACAAAGATCTCATCAACGTGACATTGCTTTAAAATTTGTTTTTAAAGCAGAAGAACAAACAGTTTCCACTATTTATCTTTGTTTGCAGTACAAGGGTAAATAAAAATAAATAATTGTGTTTGGGTCATTTTTTTTTCTCAAGAAATACTCATTGCTATAATAAAATAATTTAAGAAGAATGAAGTTGTGTCTTGTTGAGCTTGTGTGTGCCACCACTTGCTCCTTGTTCCTCCCTTGGCCTGAAGGGTTGACGTTTTTTCAATGTGTCATCAGGTGTGTTTATAACACCTGATCATCCACAGGGAGTAAATCATTGAGTGTGTGTCTGTCAGAGAGGTCAGCAGTAAGTCATGTTGAGTTGTGCTCTCTCTGTGGTGTCTCACTGCATATTTGGCTGATGTGGTGTTTGGGACGGTGATGCCTGTGCAGGTTCTCTTTCAACACCTCATTGTAAATCAACCACTGTAAATCTGGCCTTTAAAAATCTCACACAAGAGTCAAGTACAGATGCATATAGGTTGTCATGCATGTTCAATTTCAAGCGGCATGTTCAGCGACTTCTGCTGCAAAATATAAACAAACTAAACCAGCACCTAAAACTAACTTTTTGCCAAACTTGCCAATGACATGAGAATTTTTACCACCCAAAATAATAATCAGCACTGTCATGTCCCCTGTCCTAAAAGAAAACCAACCCAGGCTCATTCTGAAAAAATACCGCTATATACATTTCTGTAAAATGCCAAATATGTCCCAGGAGCTACGTTTTTTTTTGCAGTTTTTGTTTTCGCGAATCCACCAGAGGCCGCTGTGTACGCTTTTTGAGATCTCACATTTCTCTCTCAAGTTCCATTAGTGCCTGCTGTTCTCGCGCATATCCACCAGAGTCTTCCATTCCACCACATCCCAAAGGTGCTCTATTGGATTGAGCTATGGTGACTGTGGAGGCCATTTGTGTACCGTGAACTCATTGTCATGTTCAAGAAACCAGTCTGAGATGATTTGCGCTTTATGACATGGCATATTATCATACTGGAAGTAGCCCTCAGAAGATGGGTACAGTGTGGTCACAAAGGGATGGACATGGTCAGCAACTATACTCTGGTAGCTCTGGTGCTCAATTGGTACTAATGAGCCCAATGTGTGCCAAGAAAATCTCCCCCACACCATTACACCACCACCACCAGCCTGAACCGTTGATACAAGGCAGAATGGATCCATGCTTTCATGTTGTTGATGCCAAAATCTGACCATCCGAATGTCGCAGTAGAAATTAAGACTCATCAGACCAGGCAAGGTTTTTCCAATCTTCTATTGTCCAATTTTGGTCAGCCTGTGCGAATTGTAGCCTCAGTTTCCTGTTCTTAGCTGACAGGAGTGGCACCCGGTGTGGTCTTCTGCTGCTGTAGCCCATCCGTTTTAAGGTTGGATGTGTTGTGCGTTCAGAGATGCTCCTCTGCATACCTCGCTTGTAACAAGTGGTTATTTGAGTTACTGTTGCCTTTCTATCTGGCCATTCTCCTTTCCTCTGGCATCAACAGGGCATTTGCACCCACAGAACTGCCGCTCACTGGATCTTTTTCTATTTCGGAATAGAAAATCCCAGTAGATCAGCAGTTTCTGAAATACTCAGACCAGCACGTCTGGCACCAGCAACCATTTACCACTGTACAGAGTAACCAATGAACTAAATAAGGAGCAGGTGAGCACAATGACCTTACTATTAACATTGAGTAACCATGACAAGAAAAATGAAACTGAAATAATGTCAATTCATAGTATATAGAAAGTTCATAAAGTAAGATATAGTATAGGATTCATGAACAAAACTCTTTTGCTGCTTAGTTTTGAGTTCTGTTAAGATGTCATTTTATCATTTCAGTATCATGTTAAAATTCAAGTCACACAGGTCACACATTCCAGCGAAATATCCAATTACTTTTTTCCGTTCAGCTCCTGAATTGATTGTTTGATGTTGATTATACTTAATAACATAAACTTGACGCATGGTCTTAAAACAGCCAAACAATATTATGTTATATGATTTGAAGTTCTGCCTGCGCTCATTAACTATTCATGCTAGTCTGTCAGTCCATATCTGAGCTTCCACTTTGGGCAAACAAACTTTTGGTTAATTTTGCGGTGGAAAGCGCAGCGGTGGCTTTGATCTTTGGTCTGTAAGGAGATCTGAGAGTGATCTGTGTGATCTGTTGCTCCTTTAGCCTGAAGCTTAACCTGCACTCTTCACCTTCTCCCACTTCACTCGTGTGTAGAAACTTTGCTGAGTGTCGTCTCACTATCTGCCATTCTTGCACACTCTTATCAATGTTCAGTGTGGGGGTGTGTGTGTGGAGATTCACATGAGACTCTGAGAAGTTTCTGCACAAATCCATCTCAGTTCATTTCACAGTTGTTTGCTTGGTCTGGCTTTTGGGCCTCAGTCATTCCCTAAAGTTCCAGCCAACACATTATAAACGTGCTAATGTCTTTGATAGTTTTTTCCCCTCTGTAGCTCATTCATGATTTAAACGTCATCGTTTTGAACACCACCTTCTTGCTTTCTTAAATTTCTGTTCTCTACTCTAGTGAAAAGAAAGAGCATTTATAGCCATGCCATTCAGTCAGACCTGTACTCTTAAATGAAAGACTGCCTGTGGAAATTCTACAACCTGGCAAGTTCCCACTTGAAGTGTTTTCTGACATTTATAGAGGGCTTTTAAAGGGGAAAATTACTGTGATAAAGACAACCGTCAGCAACTCTTCTGTCAGTTTGGTTCTTTGATTATTGGAAAGTCTTAAGGCTTTAATGGAGTGCTGTACATCCTATATGTATTTTTGTATCATACTTTTGCTTCAAATGCAATGAGAATCTTTTTTCACATTAACCAAGACTAGATCTCGCTGCCTATATTCAGAGTAGATTGTCAGATTGGATTCTTTTTCTTTTTAAATGTCAGGGCAAAACAACATCCTGATAACTATATTGAATACAAAAGCCTCAGTAAAATAAATATATAACTAAATGAAAATTATGAAAAGATAATCTTACACTGATAGAAATTAAATACAGTTTCTTTGCTGGCATTGATGATTCCATGAAGAACCTTTAAAGCAGGGGTGTCCAAACTCTGTCCTGGAGGGCCTGTGTCCTCCTGAGTTTAGCTCCAACTTGTTTCTAGTATGTCTAGTAAGAGCTTGATTAGCTGGTTCGGGACGAGGCTGAATCAAGCTTCTTATTTGCACCTTCTTATTGATGCTATCCGGTCTGTTAGTAGCCTGTTGTGTAATATTAGAGACAAGATGGTACAGTAATCAATAATGCAATAGCTCATTCAGTTCAATTCACATTTATTTGTATAAGGTATATAAAAATGTGTATAAAAATGGCATTGTCTGTAAAATTTCTTTGAAACAATAGGTTTAACAAAACTAGAATTGTATTTACTGGGGTGGGTGTCAGAAGGAACAACTGAAATCTAATACAAATTGTAGTATTTGCAGTTAAAACATATGCATTAACTTTTAAAACTTGAATTATAAAAAACAACTTTGTATCTGAAATCCTTGCAGAGGCAGGCACTGTCTATCCATAGGTGGGTCATGTGAAGTCTTCATAAAGGACTATATTTCGGGAACAAACAGAAATGTACTGTACTCAAACGATGGCACTGTCAATAATTAATCAATGATGTAATTAGATTTCATGCTTGCAGCCCGTTTTCGATCATATATCAGTTTCATTTAACATTTTTTATGTTTTCAGAATTTTTTGTTCTTCAAAAAGGAACAGAAATAAACACGGTCATTAAGTTGAGCGCGAATAAGAAGCTGAAAAACGGAAGCGTCGCGGTTTTTAGGGTGGACCGGATAGCGTCAATAAAAAGCTGCGAATAAGAAGCTAGATTCAGCCTCGTTGGTTCAGGTGTGTTTGATTAGGGTTGGAGCTGAAGGCTGTTTCTCAATAAGCATTCTTCAGCGATCTTGCGTCCTCGTGTTCTCGTGTAAAGTCTTCATTAGCTCCCAAAGTTCAGTTCCAAAACTCAAGACTGCAAGAACGGAGGTCGTGTGAAAGTTCTCAGATGTGTTCCTGATATCAAGGATGCATGGATGCAGACTTGAGCTCCGAACTCGCTCTAGAAGGCCCAGATGTCATTGCGGCCGGAGGTGGGAAGTGCAGCATTTTCTATAAATTTATGATTAAAGTTCAGAGATATAACTTATTTATCTCAGGAGTTTCCCTAAATGAGACGGGGAAAGGAAACATTACCATGAAAATCTTAATAAAGGAATAAACATATTAAGGGTGTTTATTTGCTGAAATTCGTATTAAAATCTGTTTTATTTGTATTGTGCAACGTATATCTGTAAGGTCTACATGCATAGTATACATCGTGAAAAGGGGAAAAACAATAAATCGTTGTATTAATGCTATAATGTTTAAATCATTTAACATTAAAAACGTATAAAGGTCATGTGACCATCAGGAAGAACCATAGAAGAACGCAGCATCTCATTTCTCACAGGATGCGTTCTTGTGGAGACTAGTCTTGCCAAGTTACCTTGGAAGAGTAAACTCGGGTGACCCCGAGAACACAGAATGCTTCCTCTGAGAAATTAGATGCTGCGTCCATCCTGATGGTCACATGACCATCACGCATTTTTAATGGAAAATTATTTAACCATTACAGTGTTTATACAATGATTTATTGTGTACCCCTTTTCACGATATATACTATGCATAAAGACTTTACACATATACGTTGCACAAATCAAATAAAACATATTTTACTATGAATTTCAGCAAATAAACTTAATGTTTCATTTCCCCGTCTCATTTAGGGAAACTCCTGAGACAAATAAGCTATAACTCTAAACTTTAGTAATAAATCTATATTAAATGCTGCGCTTCCCACCTCCTTTATTCGGTCGCAATGATTTCTGGGACTTCTTGAGCGAGTTTTGCGCTCAAGTCTGCATCGATGCATCCTCAATACCAAGAACACATCCGGGAACTTTCACGCATTCTCCGTTCTTGCAGTCTTCAGTTTTGGAACTGAACTTTGGCAGTTGATGATGACGTTACACGAGAACACGAGGAGGCACGATCGATGTAGAACGCATATTGAGAAACAGCCAAACTCTCTAGGACACTACCTCTTCAGGACCGAGTTTGTACACCCCTGCTTTAAAGGGATAGTTCACCCTAAAATGAAAATTCTGTCATTATTTACACACCATTTTTCAAACCTCCATGACTTTTTTTTTCTTTTAAACAAAATGAAGATATTTTGAAAATGTCGGAAACCTGTAACCATTGTCTTTCATGGTATTTGCTCAAAACAAAATAAAGTAGTTTAAACTCCTGCACATTTGAGATAATATATAATATTAAAATCTCATTACTTTTATAATACACATTTTTTAAATATTTGTTTCTATTTTAGCACTCACTGCAGGGATAGATTTCTTGTTTGTGTTCTACTTGTTCAGAATCTGGTTTAAGCTTTACATTAGCCTTATCTTAGGGTGTGTTCACACTTGGCAGGTTTGGTTGGATTAAAACAAACTAAGGTGTGGTGGCTCTTTGTGTGATTGTTAGTGTTTTTTACTTGAGTAAGTGTAAACGCTGACAACTGAGTTTTGGGGCACACCAAACAAGTGGACTGAAAGATGGGTCTTCCAAATAAAGTCAGAACAAAGACTTCTAAGCCAAATAATCAACAATAGGACATGATGTCATAAGATGTGACCAAATAAAAGAAATAACAGTTTGTTGCATATTTAGTTAATCATAGACCCTTTTCACATCCCTGTTATGATGTGTTTAACAGTCATCAGCATCTTAAATCCTTGAAAGTTTTTAATATTTAGATTTTGAAAAAAATGTATAGACATTTAGTGAAGTTTCACAAACTAATTTCGAGAGGAGCATGTGATATAATTGACCGCAGCTGGTCTCTCATCTACAATCATTAGTTAGCCAATCAGATTACTCCAAACTCACTATAAGTAGCCTAGCAAATATTACTCCCTTATCTTCGTTTTCCGAAGAAACTCCCCATCCACCCCTTCTCCACCTTTCTTTCTTCACCACGGGGAGCTCTCGAGAACTACCTGATCTAGTTCTCCCTGTACATGCTCAATTGACCAGGCGGGAGCCCTGGGCTCAATCATCTCCGAGCTCAGGGTTCTCTCCCGGGACAGCATGCCAAACCTGCTAATAGCGTCAAGCAATATCTAAGTGTGAACTCTTGAATATGTATTTATGTATGTATTATATGAATTTTGCTTCAAATTACAAAAAAACTAATTACTGCTTGTGCGACGCATTTCTAATGCAGCGTCTATGGGGCAGTAAATTTGTCATTCTCTCCTCTGGCTGCCGTCATCAGTCTCACAATATTTTTTCTTTTTTCTGAAAGTCTTGATAACACCATTGTGGAGTTTTTCTCTTATTATTTAAGCAAATAAGATTGTAAAAAAATTATTTGTTGTACTTTCCTATTTACTGCGCTCTAAGTTTTCCCAACTATGACGCCTTCTGCTACTGAGAAACCCAGAAATGTGAAAAGGGTCTATTATTTGAAGTTTAATTTTAGCTCTCTGCAACTGTCACATGGTCACCCACTGAAGCTAAGCAGGGCTGCGCCCGGTCAGTACCTGGATGGGAGACCACATGGGAAAGCTAGGTTGCTGGCAGAAGTAGTGTTAGTAAGACCACCAGCGGGTGCTCAACCTGTCTGTGTGGTTCCTAATGCCCCAGTATAGTGAAGGGGACTCTATACTGCTTAGTGAGCAGCGTCTTTCAGATGAGACAGTAAAAAAAGGTCCAGACTCTCTGTGGTCATTAAAAATCCCAGGATGTCCTTCAAAAAAGAGTAGGGGTTTAACCACGGCATCCTGGCCAAATTTGCCCACTGGCCCTTGTCCATCATGGCTAGAGCGCAGGTCACTTTAAGAGTTCGGAAAATAAGTGATGATGTTGATGTTAGACGGTGATCATCAGTTTGTGTGAGAGTTGTGTGACCCGAAAGTGAATCACAACAATAAAGTATAAAAAGTTCAAGTAGGTTACGAGTCGTCTTTACAGATATAACAATGGACAAGCATATCATTATTTTCTTGACATATACAAACACACTTAAAGGGATAGGTCCCCCAAACAACTGAAAATTCTGTCATCATTTACTCACTCTTCTCTTGTATAAACTCCTGAGCCTTTACTTTTAAATGGATAACTGTGAAAATGTAAAATGTACCGACTATCTACTGACTCTCAAGTGGTTCCAAATCTTTATAAGTTTCTTTATTCTGTTGAACACAAAAGAAGATGTTTTGAAGAAAGCTGAAAACCGGTAACCACTGACATCCAAAGTAGGAAAACAAAAACAATGTAAAACATTGGTTACAGGTTTTCAGCGTGTACAGCTTTGAAAGTGCATTAGGGTCAGTAAATAGCGAGAACATTTATATTTTTTGGGTGAACCATCCCTTTAAAAGTAAACGTTCACAAGTTCTCTTCTGATAAAATAACATATGCGTTCATGAAAAGTCAAGCTCACAGCATGTCCAGTAAGTTTTGTCATAAAATTGACATTTTAATGTTTTCTGTATCTTTAGGTTTGTTCTTTAAAATGATACTGTGTACACTAAGTGAACTAAGACCAAATGCTTTTTAAATGTATCTATAGTTGAACATATCAGTCAATCTATTCACAAAGCATTTATTGAAGAACTGTAAATGATCTTTCAGCAAGCCTACATTCTTTTGGGGCTTAAAAACAGTTGGACATCATGGCGGTTCACCAACATTTTCTGGATTCCTTCTTTTTTTCTACACTTTAGCTAGTGGTAATCAAGGCTCGTCTCATTCCCTTTTAAAATGGAGGGAAGACGTTTGTGAGCAGTTTTATTTTAGGCCTTTTTAAAACTCTACAGTTGAAGTCACGCACCATTAAGAGAATTTTAACTTGGATTAGAGAGGTTTAGTGGACCTGTCTGTGCCCTGTCAGTCAGTCCTGTTTGGGGGAAAAAAATAAAAATGTGTTCTTGTTAGTTTTAGTTTAGTGTATGTGATATTTTTTACATTTGTGCAGTAATTTACATAAAAACTCTGTCACAATGTAGTATGTTCACAAATTTCTGTCAAAAAACTTATAAATAAACCTAATAATAAAGTAAAAACTTGTATATTTTACAAAAATAAAAGACTATATATATATATATATATATATATATATATATATATATATATATATATATATATATATATATATATATATATATATATATATATATATATATATATATATATATGATGGAATAACTGTGGATTGAGGAATTGCTGCCATCTAGAGGTGTGGAGTATAACTTTCATCAGCATCCAGCCTTCTGGTAGCGATTTAATGTAAATTATAGACATTTTGTATTGTGATCTTTAGGTTGAACATTTTTATATAGTAAGTAAATGTGAATTATAAGAAAAGTAGAAGTAACATTTTAATGAATTATTAGTGAATGATTTAAAGAGAAAGTTCCCTCAAAATTAAAATTCTGTCATGGTTTACTCGTCCTCCACTTGTTCTAAAGCTGTTTGAGTGTTTTTCTGCTGAATACAAAAGTATATATTCTGAAGAATGCTGGAATACACAGCCATTGTTTCTGCTATGGATGTCAATGGCTGCTTTTTTCTAACAATCTTCAGAATGTATTTTATTGGTGTATTTAACAGAAGAAAGAAATTTATACAATTTTAGAAGCACTGTAGTGTGAGTAAATGGTGAGGAAATATTTGTGTGAACTATCCCTGGTTAATGGTTTTGCATTTATATAACGCAATATAATATAGCTCATGTTATGATGCTCTAGTGGAGTTTTTTTTCTAGTGGAGTATCCTAGATCTAAGCTGTTTTCATATTTCAAGTTTAGACTAAAAAAGTAACCCAGTTAGAAAAATGAAAACTGTGAAAAGGTGAAACAACATGATATTTATAGAAATATTACGACTGTCATACATGTTTAAAATAATTTAACTAAAGATACCCACTAAAATGTCATTCTGTGAAACAATAGTTTATATATATATAAGTATACACTCACCAACTACTTTATTAGTTACACCTGTCCAACCGCTCGTTAACGCAAATTTCTAATCAGCCAATCACATGGCAGCAACTTAATGCATTTAGGCATGTAAACATGGTCAAGACGATCTGCTGCAGTTCAACCTGAGGATCAGAGTGGAGAAGAAAGGTGATTTAAGGGACTTTGAACATGGCATGGTTGTTGGTGCCGGACGGGCTGGTCTGAGTATTTTAGAAACTGCTGATCTATTAGGATTTTCACACACAACTATCTCTAGGGTTTACTGAGAATGGTCCGAAAAAGAGAAAATATCCAGTGAGCAGCAGTTCTGTGGGCACAAATGCCTTGTTGAGGTCAGAGGAGAATGGCCAGACTAGTTTGAGCTGATAGAAAGGCAACAGTAACTCAAATAGCCACTCGTTACAACCGAGGTATGAAGAAGAGCATCTTAGAACACACAACACATTCAACCTTGAGGCAGATGTGCTACAGCAGCAGATGACCACACCGGGTGCCGCTCCTGTCAGCTAAGAACAGGTAACTGAGGCTACGATTTGCACAGGCTCAACAAAATTTGTTCTGATGAGTCTCGATTTCTGCTGCGACATTTGGATGGTAGGGTCAGAATTTGGCGTCAACAACATGAAAGCATAGATTCTTCCTGCTTTGTATCAACGGTTCAGGTTGGTGGTAGTGGTGTAATGGTGTGGGGGATATTTTGTTGGCACACTTTGGGCTCATAAGTACCAATTGAGCATCGTGTCAATGCAACGCCACATCTCAGACTAGTTTCTTGAACATGACAATGAGTTCACTGTACTCAAATGGCCTCCACAGTCACCAGATCTCAATCCAACAGAGCACCTTTGGGATGTGGTGGAACGGGAGATTGGCATCATGGATTTGCAGCCGACAAATCTGCAGCAACTGCGTGATGCTATCATGTCAATATGGACCAGAATCTCTGAGGAATATTTCCAGTTCCTTGTTGAATCTACGAAGGATTAAGGCAGTTCTGAAGGCAAAAGGGGGTCAACCCGGTACTAGTAAGGTGTACCTAACAAAGTGGCCAGTGAGTGTATATTTACAAGCATGTTTAGTAGAAAATAGTAGAAAATATATGCAAAATTTAGTAGTATTACTTGTTCTTTTTTATAAATGTTAATATGCGCAGGTCAGAATTAGTTTCTTGTTTATTTTTACATAAATATATTTAATTACAACAGAACATTTTCACAAATATGTTGATATTTTAGTTAAAGGTAATTGAAACTAATAATAATAATAATAATGATAATAATAAATAACAATAATTTCATCATATTCAATTTTCCCCATAACCTAAAAGCCTCCCCAAAAAAGCATGGAGCTCCTCTTTTACCCCTGTGCATATGCTCTACGCCGTTCACCTTTTCTTGATGTCCTACTGCAGAGCCTATGAGCTCATCAAGCAACGTCGCCATGGTTACGGCTGCTGTTGCAGCCCAGAAATAAGATGGCTGGTGTGTGTGTGTGTGAGTGTGTGTTTTTTTTCCTCCCTCTTCCTTTTTGTATGAATGAACCAGGCCAGCTACCCCTTTCCCCCTCCCATCCTACTTGACTCTTTTTCTTCTACACGCAGTCTCTTTAATCCAATCTCCTGTCCTCCAATCGGCAGGCAGGCAGGACAGTTAGTGATCTGAGCTGATGAGCAGGAGGATGGGGATAGGAGGATGGTTTGGGGACGAGGTTAACAGGAGGACTCTGATAGAACTCAACCTGTTCCTCAATGAACTCTGACTATTTGACATTTTTATAATACTAGAAGTTTGCGTTGCGTTTTTTTAAGCAGTATTTAGTGCAGTGTTTTGTTTTTACACAAAGCTATTGAGGTTTCATTAGCCACACATATGCTAATAATGTTATTATATGTTCTGACTAGTTTTAACTGTCATTGTATGAGTGTTTTGATGGAAGAACTCATTCATTCATTCATTTTTTTTTCGGCTTAGTCCCTTTATTAATCTGGGGTCGCCACAGCGGAATGAACCGCCAACTTATCCAGCACATGTTTTTACGCAGCGGATGCACTTCCTTGATGGATGAGTTGCCTATTATTTTTTTTTTGTTAAACTCATGGGTGACGTTGGCGTTTCTGTGTGGGGTAGGGCTGTGCGATTTGGTGAAAATATCACGATTTATTTATTAATTTTTTTTATTTTTTTTGACAGATATTGCATTTGCGATTTGATTTACGATTTAATTCAAGCCTCAAGCTGATTTCAGTTTAATTCAAGCCTCAGCTCAATATTCTGTAAGCCGTGGCAACAATTGTGCGACAGCAATCTATGACTCTGAATCCAAAATATTCCCATATTATATTTTTCTTTGATAATAATTTATTCATTCATTTTCTTTTCGGCTTAGTCCCTTTACTAATAAGGGGTCTCCACAGCGGAATGAGCCACCAACTTATCCAGCATATGTTTTACGCAGCGGATGCCCTTCCAGCTGCAACCCATCACTGGGAATCTTTGATATCAATTCATCTATTAAGCAGTAGACACCATAATTCCACTTGTCATCGATTTCCTGTTTGTTTTCTCTTTTTTTTTATTGTGGGTGTAGTGTGTTCACCCAATTGGTCATAAAGCCCTGGTCAGATCACACAATTTCGACATGATTTCCTTGATGTAGGGTGTCGTGGGGAGACGTAAACGACAAATGGACAACGTGACACATGATTTATTTGTTTCTTCTCGTGTAATGTGGCATAGTTCACGACAACCAATACCTTGTCTGCGATGCCTCACGACACCATCGCAGAAAGTCTAGCTTGTTTAATTTTCTGAAGCATAGTGGACTGGTTTTGAAGATGTTATTCGTCATTTTTGTTTACGTGTATATTTTATGTTGCAGCCTCTTGCGATTTAACTAATCATAACGTTTCAAATTGCAATTGTGTTTCAATTTTAATTAATCGCACACCCCTAGTGTGGAGTTTGCATGATCTCCCTGTGTTCGCATGGGTTTCCTCCAGGTGCTCCAGTTTCCACCACAGTCCAAAGGCATCTGCTATAGGTGAATTGAATAAACTAAATTGGCCGTAGTGTATGAGTGTGAATGGGTGTGTATGGATGTTTCCCAGTACTGGGTTGGAGCTGGAAGGTCATCCGCTGTGTAAAATATATGCTGGATAAGTTGGTGGTTCATTCCGCTGTGATGAATAAAGGGACTAAGCCGAAGCAAAATGAATGAATGAATGAATGAATGTTAAACCCATGTGAACTGTATACTGCTAAATCTTGGCCAGGACGCTCTCGTAAAAAAAGATTTTTAATCTCAATTTTTTTTTTTCAAAATTAAGGCTAATTTAATAAAACTTATATTATAAGAAAGAAAATTGCATTTATGATTAATGACTAATACTATTTAAACAGCATTACTTCAGCAGATTAAGTATCCGGAATTCAATATTTAGTGTTACTTTTAGTTTTGGTTTGAGTTTTAATATTACTAGAAATTTGGTTAATTAAAATAAATCTGATAAAAGGTTACAGTCAAAGAAAATATGTTTATTGCAAACAAATAATGATTTTTTCATACTGTTTGGAACAAGAAGATACAGTAGGCCAGGGATGCCCAAACTCGGTCCTCGAGGGCTGGTGTTCTGCATAGTTTAGTTTAAACTTCCTTCGACATACCCGATTAAAGTTTCTAGTATACCTAGAAAGAGCTTGATTAAAAACTGGTTCAGGTCTGTCTAACTGGGGTTGGAACTAAACTTTGCAGGACACTGGCCCTCCAGGACTGAGAATTAAGCTTAAATCATGTTTGTGTGTGTTTTAAAACATGAAAATTGTCGATGAGAAGAAATGTTTATTGAGCAGCACATTAGAATGGTTTCTGGAGGATGGTGCAACATTGAAAAATGGTGTAATGATGCTGAAAATGTTCCAATGTGTTCAAGTATAACTCTTTTAAATAGATATTTTAATCTCATTAAAATGAAATGTAACTATTTTACATATTGTCAGAGAAGTGGCTAATGTGTATGAATTCATAAGATTTCATACATTCATTACGATTTCATGCGCCTCCAAACTCCACCCCTAAACCTAATCGTGATTGGGTGATGATGAGCAAATCATACTATGTGAATGTGTGAATGTGACATTCATTCATTCATTTTCCTTCAGTTTAGTCCCTTTATTTATAAGGGCTCGCCACAGCGAAATGAACTGCCAACTTATCCAACATGCAGTATGTTTTACACAGCAGATGCCCTTCCAGCTGCAACCCAGTACTAGGAAACATCCATACACACTCATTCACACACATACACTACGACCAGTTTAGTTTATTCAATTCACCAATTCAGTCTTTGAACTGTGGTGAAAAACGGAGCACCCAGAGGAAACCCATGAGAACAGGGGGAGAACATGCAAACTTCACACAGAAATGCCAACTGACCCAGCTGGGACTCGAACCAGCGACCTTCTTGCTGTGAGGTGACAGTGCTAACCACTGTGCCATCATGCCGCCCCGAATGTGATATTTCAAAATAATAGTACTTTCTGCATTTTTATTAAATAACTGCAGCCTCAATGCCAATTAAAGAACATTCTTTATTGAGAGTGTTGTGTAGCATTATTTCATTGGGTTATTGGGTTGCCTATTTCAAAAACAAAACCTTTTGCCAGTTTAGATAAACACAAAAGCAATCTGATTAGTAATAAAGTGATGCAATAAAACCAACATTCATATTCTGTCTTTTTCCATCCATTGTAACTAAGTAGCACTATAGTAGCACTTGTGTACCACTAGAGGGTATGTTAGGATTATACTCATTGCAGGAAGATCAAAACACACTATGTCATTAAAAACATTAATCATTATCCATACTTAAAGTGTGTATTGTTCATAGGTTTGTGTTTATAGCATGTTGTTTAAGGCACAATTCATAAACTCCAGAATTATTTTACTCATTGTATCAGAATATATGTAGCAGCAGCTATAAGATATTTTATTGTGACACATTTGGGACCCGTAGCTTTTGCAGTGTTTGTCTGTATCTTGGGGTTTTACATTTTATACTCTGGTTCTGCATTTTATATTGTTGGTGTTGTTGTTTGAGTCATCTTGGGAAGTATGATTAAATGGCAAGAACTAAGCCTTGAACTAATTGAAGAGTTCAGATGCAAAAACCGTCTGTGCTGTTTGAAATTTCCATTAAAAATAAACATTTTTCTCAGCCTCCTTTGTTTACGAGATATTTCACTTTTTAAAGAGCAGTAAAATGACTTATTCTTTGCCATAAAAGTGATATTACTGAACATAAACATAGGAGCCTGATAAAATGCTGATTTTAGAGAAACATTTCAGACGGCATTTAGAGGTTTTTGCATCTAAACTCTTCAATTGCATCTGTACACTTAGAAATAGTTGGCCATAGTTTGTGAGTTGTGGGTGTTTTCTGTCTATTTATGCTTTTAAATTCCACTATGGGACTTTAATCTCTGCTCTGGCAACATGTGATGTTCTCTGCAGTTTAACAGAATGACTTCTATTAACATTTTTAGTAGTTCAAAACAATATATTTACACACTATTTACTCATGAAGTGACTCCAATGCTTTATTTAAGTTTCTTTATTCTGTTGAACACAAAAAGAAGATATTTTGAAGAAAGCTGAAAACCTGTAACCATTGACATTCTTAGTAAAAGAAATACTATGGAAGTCAATGGTTAGAGGTTTCAAGCATTCTTCAAAATATCTTCTTTTGTGCTCAACAGAATAAAAAAACTTATAAAGGATTACAACAAATGAAATGATTTGTAAATGATGACAGAACTGAAATGTTTGACTGAACTATCCCTTTAAAACTAGTTTGACCAAATAGTAGCGGAGTACCAAAGGGGTAATGTCCGGATTGAAAATAAAGTGATCAAAGATTAAGCTTTATAATGCAATTTGCAGTGTAAAAATGTAGAACATTTATGAATTGCAAACTACAGCCAACTTTAATTAACATATTTTTTTGTATGGGATATCTGTAGATCCACTGTATCACAATAGGACTTTGTCTTATAAACATAGTCATCAAGTTAGGACTCTGTCTGAAAGGGATAGTTCACCCAAAAATGAAAATGTACTCACAGTTTACTCATCTTCAAGTGATTCCAAACCTTTATTTAAGTTTCTTTTATTCTTGAGATTTTGAAGAAGCTGAAAACCTGTAACCATTGACATTCATAGTAGAAACAAATACTATGGAAGTCAATGATTCAAGGTTTCCAGCTTTCTTCAAAATATCTTTTTTTGTGTTCAACAGAATAAAGAAACTCATTAAAGATTAAAAAATAGCAAAGGGTGAGTAAATGATCACAGAACTAAAATGTTTGGGTGAACTATCCCTTTAACAACTTGTTTGACCAAATAGCTGAGTAACAAAGAACTGTTCAGACTGAAATTAAAGTGATCAACCTCTGTTCTGGTAACGTTTGATGTTCTCTGCAGTTTAACAGAATGACTCTTGTTAATATCGTTAGTAGTTCAAAACAATATATTGTGTCTATCTGATGAAAATGTGCTTTACAAGACTGTATTGTTTCAACATAGCTTCTTATACTTATCGACATCAAAATATGTGGTAGCATATGTGTAAAACACCCATGAATTGCAAAATACAGCCAACTTTTAATTAACAGATTCTTTTTTACAGCGTATTAATGTATGGGACCTATATTTCTGTAGATTCTGAGATCCAGTTGTATAATCATCACAATAGGACTTTGTCTTATAAACATAGTCGTCACATCAGGGCTCTATGGAGCCAGATCAGTCTCAAAAATACTAAATTTATAATATAAAATTCATACATGCACAGCACAATTGACATTTACAAATCCAATTGGTAAATTCAAAGCACAATTCATAAATACAACACACCATTTCTGAAAATCATAAATATTTTCGCCAAAAGAATTGGATTTGTGTATTTTTAAATTGTGTTTCGAACCTACAAATTGTATTTGTGTATTTACGAATCTTGTTTTGAACTTATAAATTGTATTTGTGTATTTACACATTGGATTTTGTAAATGTGACTTGTGTGGTGGATGTATGAATAATAATTTGTGAATGTATTATTTTTGAGACCAATCTGGCTTCATAGACTGTCTGAAAAGGATCGTTCACCCACAAATGAAAATGTACTCATCAAGTGATTCCAAACCTTTGCGTTTCTTTATTCTGTTGAACACAAAAGAAAATATTTTGAAGACAGCTGAAAACCTGTAACCATTGACATTCATTGTAAAAAAATTGTCAATGGTTACAGGCTTTCAGCATTCTTCAAAATATCTTCTTTTGTGTTACACAGAATAAAGAAACTCGTTAAGGATTAAAACAAGCAAATGGTGAGTAAATGAGGACAGAACTACAATGTTTGGGTAAACTATCCCTTTAAGAACTACGTTGACCAAATGGTAGCTGCTGAGTACCAAAGAACTGTTCGGATAGAAATTAGAGTGATCAATCTTTTTATAAACAACTTTGAAAAGTTATGTACATTTTTGTAGAAAGAAAAAATGACGACTAACATTTTTCAAAAAGTTTTTGAAGCCAGGCCCCAATAATCTATTTTTATAAACAAATACAGCTAACATTCTAAAACCCGAAAGGCACAATTTCAGATCTCCTATTACATAAAAAAGTCTTATATTTTGTACTGTTCAAAATTTGGACAAAACCGCAACGCTCCAACTTTTAATGCTGACTCACAGAGGTCATGTTCACAGCATGTTGTGTCACACCCCCTGTGCTTATTGTTAGCCTTTAGCCTCCGTAAACGCCTTCTTGCAGGGAGTTTGTGCTGTGCTCACGTTCTCCATTATTTTAATAGCAGAGGGGGTGTGAGCAGCTCGAAGGGAACAACGCATTGGAGTTTTGTCATGCTTAGTCGACCTCTGACCTCCTCCTCCTCTTCATTTAAATCCACACAAAACAAATTCTCCCATACATGGCCCCTGCTGCTATCAACAGTCCCTTGTGTTCAAGTTCAATTAGGATTCGATTTATTTGGATATTGAATTTTTCTATATTGACTATTTAGGTTTGACCAAAATGTTTTGTATGTAATTGTGTCAGTCATGAAAGTGGCTAATAATACAATTAAAATGTGAATAATTCTGGTCATGTGATCCAGCATGTCAGCCTACGTAAGATGATTTACTAAATGTAAATTATTATTATATTCATTCAAAAAAATATTTTTTTTGCTTGTTCAAACTACTTTTTTAAAATGAGCTGAAACAACACAATTCTTGAGATTTCGTCGGGACAACTTAATTTTTTTATGTTAATTTGTTAAAAGTGTTAAGTTAACTTAATTGATTTGTGTTGGGACAACATGAATGTATTGTGTGGAATCCAGCATTTTTTTACAGTGTTGTTATGGTGAATTTGCAGAAATTGTGTTTTACGTTGTAATCATCAACTAGAATTAAAATGATAAAAAATCATTACATATTTACTTGAACATGCAGTAAAAAATTTATTTCAACTTATTTTACAGTCATGTTTGACATGTACATACTGTGTATTTTTTATAATCCTTACATAAACTATGTAGTGACCAGTTCAATCCTTAAAGCTACGCTTTTGAACCCAACCTTGTCTCATAGTTACCTTATATAAACCGGAACTAGTATTCTGCGTCTGTAGGTACACAGTACACACTAAATACACATAATGTACAACACAATCACTAGTTGCCAAGGCAGTATTTTTCTTTATTTTATTTTTGGTTTGAAGTCAAAGTACTCAAAATAATGATAAGGTAAAGTTTTGGCTTAGGTTTATTTGTTTGTAATCATGCATAATTATCATACAGTTAACACTACCCAGCAAACAATTTTGTGTCTAATAGACATCTAAACATAGATAGCTTGGCTAAAACAAGGCTAAACTTGGGCTGTCAGAGAAAATCTAATAGACATCTAAGAATACCCCAAAATTAGACTAGTGGTCAAATGGACAGATTAGACAGACTTTATATGTGTAGTCATTCATTTCTGTCTATTTGATGACTAGTTTTGGTCTATTCTTAGACGTCTATTAGATTTTCACTGACAACCCAAATTTAACCTTGTTTTAGCCAAGATGACTATGTTTAGATGTCTATTAGACATCTATTAGACGTCTTTTAAAAACAAAAAATACTTGTTGGGTATAGTAAATACATGTTATCATATACCTGTATATATCATTTAATATTGTATACAGATGTATATTAAAATGTTACCTTTTTATTAGACTACTTATGTAAATGTGAATTAGTATTCATGGCAGTCTTCATGACTTATTTTAAATATGATGCATCATATTTGCTAATACAATATCTGCATTAATAAAATGGTGTCATGCTTTTAGTACAATTATTTTGATGAACAAATGAAAAATACCAATCTGATTTCTGTTAAGTTTGCACAAAAATCTCAATTTTGTTGTTTAGCTGATTGAGTGTTAAACACAAAAGCAGATATTTTGAAGAATGTTGGAAAACAGTAGCCATTGACTTCTATTGTGTTGTTTTAGCTACCGTTTTCCAGCTTTCTTCAAAATATCATCTTTTGTGTTTAACAAAAAAAAATGTATTAATATTATTATGATAAAATACTTAAGAGTGACTTTATGATTTCAGTTAGAGGACCTATCCTTTTAATATACCTTTTAATATACCTTTGCCCTAAATTTACTTGCGTATGCTAAAAGCTAAACGGTGTGCTGAACAGGACAAATAGTCTTGTACAATTATTATTGAAGTAAATCAGGTCATGCATAAAAGATACACATTTGTGTTTTTATCAGTTTTTACATTGTGTTTTTCTATGGGCACCTGCTGTGGTCATGTGTGTTTTCCCCTTTATAAACCTGGCTGTTATTTCCTTTCCCCCATCTTTCTTTCCATCCACGCTAACTCGCTCTCAATTCCACTGTGAAACAGGCACGCTCACGTACAGCCTCATCCGCGAGCTCACACACTCCATCGCTTGCTCTGCTGCTCTTCTGCCTCCCCCCTCACTCACTCACACACACACACACACACACACACTCTCTCTCTCACACACACCCCTTTCATAAGGTGCTGGCAGCAGCAGTGTTAGCAGCAGCAGCAGCAGCATTGGAAGAGGAGGGAGCCTCCGAGACAAGATGTAGTCGCGTGAATGTGCGTGTATCCTCGCAACCGCCGTCCTCCTTCACTGTGGAATTACGGAACAAAAGAGGAGGACCTTTCTTCCGCATCTGCGGTTTCCATTTTTCCACCTTCCCTCTTGTCGCGGTTTTTCTGCCCTCCCCTGGCGCGTGGCGTCGTTTTCGACGGAGGCTAGTGGCAGAGCTGGAGAGGAGGGAGGCTGACACGGGCTTGTCTGCGGACTGAGATCACCAAAGCATCGAGGTCACCTCAGAGGCCGTTCTCTCCTTTCTTCTTTTTTTCCTCCCCCTTTGCGTTTTCTCTTTCCCAGGCAGGCCTTTTGTTTTTCAGCGGACTTGTCTGAGGGGCTGCCGTCGCCGTGCTGAATTGGGCTATTGTTGGACAGGCAGGCCTCTCTCTCTCTCTCTCCCTCCACAATACCTTATCCTCCCTCCCTCCCTCCTCTATCATCTTCCACCGCTCCATCCTTTCATCCCCATGCACCTTGCTTAAACTCATATGTGTGTTTGTCGGTGTGCACGTACTGTCCGGAATCATCTTTGCGCTGCTTCTTGTCCTCCATTCTCGCCCCCCCTGTTCTCCCATCCCCGCAGTGCCTGGCGACGTAATGTGCCCTTCGTGGCACATGAATCCGGATGTTTGGCAGGGGGTCGGTGGGATTTGTTCCAGCCAAGGGTGATGCCTCAGAGGACAGCCCAGCCCAGCGCTCCCACGCCCACCTCCAACCACTGAGCACGCTTGCCTGCGCCGCCACGTGTCACCCCTGGTTAGCGTGCGTACGTGCGCGTATGTGTGTATATGCGTACACACGTGTGTGTGTGCGAGAGCGCCCTTACCATGACTCTGGCCTGATACCTGGACTGGGGTGTCCCCTGCCAATGTGGGGGAGGGACTGAACCTCAGGTTACTCCCCACCCCCTCCCTCCCCTTACCCCCTTCCCTCTTTCCCCTCTTCCCCCCCATCCACGGGGTAACCTGCCAACATGAAGAAGACCCGCAGCACCAACCTCAGGCGGGCCTGGCCCAGCTCGGATCTATCGGAGCGGGCCTTGGAGCGCATCCGCTCTCGCAGTGAGAAGGACTACCACCACCATAAGCACTTTCCACCGCCCCCTCCTCCGTCCCACATCTCCCCTTCTCCACGGGGCTACATGACACCAGGTGGGTCCCCCAGGACCTCTGATTCACCTTGGACCAGAGGCTGTAAATCAGGGTTCCTCAAATGTGGTTCTGTTGAGTTTGGCTTGAAACTGACCTGTAATTTAGATTCAGAGTTGGTTTAAGGAACTCTGTTGCAAATGTTTGTCAGTATGGCGCATTAGTAACCCATCATTCTCCAGCATCAGTGGCGGTTTCATGTGAGGTTTCTGTTTTTAATGTGCTGATTGACATAGTGTCGAATGCATCCACCATTTTGGTCCAGTAATAGTTTTATTGCATTAAGTTTATAGCATTATGAATCACAAATCTGGCAGCTGGTTTCCCTGTTGTACGAGCTTAATGAGAGAGATTGTGAGATGGCCTCAGAATTCATGGCTGCTTTTCTCCATTTGGTTGTGAGTCTTCTGTTATTGTCAGACCTGTTCGGTAGTGAAATGGCAAGGTGACACACAGCACAAGGACGAATTGTTTTTTGATTTGTGTTAGCGATAAAGTTTCCAGTTCATATTTGTGCTGATGCAGTTATCTCAAAACCAGTATTTGTGCTTGTGGTCATGTGTGTGAGTGTTCATGAAGTGTGTGGAGTTTGAAGACTTTCTTTTCTTTCACACAGCACTCATCATTAGGATTGTTACATTATTGTAAAGCATTTAATGCAAAGAGTGATGTTTTGTTGGATATCTTTGATAAAATAATATATGAAATCTATTATCTTAACCAACCCGGCCCCACTACAAAGCTGATAATCTTCTTGACTGCATGTCACAATTAAAATCATGTTGTAATTTATAAAAATCTGTTGTGATTTTACATAATCTGCTGAAACAAACAAACAAATAAACAAGCAATTACTACTTTCTATTGCATGACATGAAAACAAGTACATTTTTTATGGCATGAAGCATTCATCTCTGCTACATAAACATTTTGACAACTAAACTAATAGATTTCAATCTTAAATCGGTTTTAAGATAAACCAGTTAAAACATGTAATAAATGAAATCTGCACACTTACTACACATTGTGCTATAGCAATTTAGGTCCCACTTTATATTAAGTGTCCTTAACTACTGTGTACTCGCATCAAAATATAAATGCAATGTACTTGCTGTGTTCATAATGTATTGCAGAAGACTTCTGGTCCTCTTGAGGTGGGATACAGGTCTGGTTAGGGACAAGTTTGGTGGTATGGGTAGGTTTAAGGGTGGGTTAAGGTGCAAGGGATGGTCAGCAGTGTAATTATAAATGTAATTACAGAGGTAGTTACATCCATGTATTTAAACAATCATAAGTACAATGTAAAAACATGTATTTAGACAATAAGTACATTGTAATGATTTATTCAATTCAGTGTAAGTATATATTAGTTAAGGCCACTTAATATAAAGTGGGACCGCATTTAAAAAAAAAATACTGCATTTATATTTTGATTATTTAATATTTATTACTGAAAACTAATCAGGGGTTTAAACTTTTTTTCAAAGTAGAGGTTTCTTTTTATTTAAAACGTATTAATGTATTGCCATCTGTCCTTCAGTAATTTTAAGGTATAGTTCACTTAAATATAAGTAAATAAAAAAAAAAAAAAAATTATATTAAAATATATATATCTATCTATCTGTGTGTGTGTGTGTGTGTGTGTGTATATGTGTGCTCAGCATAATTAAGTACATCCCATTTTGAAAATTAATATTTTGAGCCATTTCTCAGTGAATATAGGCAATGTATTTTGGTGTATTTAAACAAAACAGATTTATTAAACAGATATATTTATTAAAATAATATTTTAGTCACAAAACATATTTAGAAATTGAAAGATAATACAAATAAATTCAAGCAAAATATTGCAAAAAATTATTACAACCTACAAAATTTCAACAAAATTTTTCAATTTTTTTGCTTTTCTTGATTTTTCCTCTTTTTTAAAATTTGTATTTAATATTTTTCTGTAACATATAAATTTGGGTTTGCTAGTTTTTAAAACCGTTATTGTAAGTTATTTTGTTAGATAAGCTCCAGATTTGGCTTCATTATTGTATAATATTGTATAGCTTCCTATTAAAAATATGAATTGAATAGATAGATTTGTGAGGGATGTACTTATATATGCTGAGCACTGTATATTATAGAGAAAACACACATTAATGCACCCTACATGGATCAGCGCTGCAAAAACTCTTTTGTTGCCTTGTTTCTATTTCAGGAGGGCATCATTTTGCAGAACAATTTTACTGTGTAGTTTAGGTGTCAAGATTGTCCTTAAGATTGTGTTACTTTTACTTGTCCGCGCAGACTAACTGTGCAATACAGACTTATTCTTGACTAGGCATTGGCCGGTATATGATTCTTACACTGTGATAAACATGGATAAAAATATCACGGTTTCACGGTATTGTGATTACTGTTTTAAAATACATTCTTTTTAAATGTCTGGGTAAAAAACTAAAACTTTTTTCCCTTTTGAACACAATATATTTACTTTTCAGAAAATAGTTTTTTAAATATCTTTTTACATTTTGGGACAGTAAACATGTCAGGCTGAATAATGAAAATTCTTCATTAGTTTTAAAAACACAGATATCTTTACAATTGAAAAAAAAAATGGCATCTTTGCATATCTTTTCTGCTGGAGATACTGTTGTCCTAAAAAAAACGTGATTAAAAAAATCGTACATATAGCTTAGGAATGGTAAAGCAGACATTTTTGCGGGTTTAAAACCTTGACTTTTCCAAACCGCGGTATACCTTGAAAACGGTTATCGTCCCATGCCTATCCTTGACTAACCTCACAGGCCTTACTGCTGTTATTATATGTGAAGACCACTGTTAGTCCTAAATTGATTGAATAAATACATTTATTTGTAACAATGTAAACGTCTTTAATGTGACTTTTGAAAAATTGAATGCATCACTTGATAATAAAAGAGTTAGAGAAATTAGAAGTAATCTAAGAAAATAGTTCCAGTAGTGATATTTTATTTTATTTTATTTTATTTTATTTTATTTTATTTTATTTTATTTTATTTTACAAGTTGGCGAGTTTACAAGTTGGTTATTCCGCTGTGGCGCCCCCTGATTAATAAAGGGACTAAGTCTAAAAGAAAATGAATAAATGAATATTATATTATATTATATTATATTATATTATATTATATTATATTATATTATATTATATTATATTATATTATATTATATTATATTATATTATATTATATTATATTATATTATATTATATTATATTATATTATATTATATTGGGTGGCACGGTGCCGCAGTGGGTAGCACTGTCACCTCACAGCAGAAGGTCACTGGTTCGTGCCTCAGCTGGGTCAGTTGGCATTTCTGTGTGGAATTGCATGTTCTCCCCGTGTTCGCGTGGGTTTCCTCCGGGTGCTCTGGTTTCCCCCACAAGTCCAAAGACATGCAGTATAGGTGAATTGGGTAAGCGAAACTGTCCATAGTTGTATGTGTGTGAATGACAGTGTATGAGTGTTTCCCAGTAATGGGTTGCAGCTAATTTAAAGATAATTTAAGTGTTTATCTACAGACCATATTGAGGGATGTAAGCAAAAACAATAGTCCCAACGTATTTTCTGTTTTACATTTTTAATGTCCATAGCTTCCGAGAATCCAAAAAGAGCCACATATTGATAAATAATGATACGATAGCTGTTTTAACATGAAGTTATGATTGAATTGCCTCTTGTTACAGTTATGAAATAGTTTGATAACAAGCAGGAAATGTTCATGGGCCAATTACATGACCACATTGAAATGGTCTATAACTTAAACACAAACTGGTTGAAGTGTTTTCAGCTAAAAAAAGAATAGCTAAGGGATGTTAGTGGAAATCATTTATTATAGTGGAAGTCATTTTAGTGACTGCACCTTGACACATAAAAAAGACAGCCAATCAGAGTTGTTAATTCACATAGCTTGCACCAATAACTAATACCTGCAATATGCATCCAAAAGGTGAGGCACGGTTATTTCTATATATGTCAACTTGTCTAAATGTTACATCTTTGTTTCTCACTAAACTGCTTTTGACTTGATTTTAGTGGCACAAAGTATATACACGCGCCTGCACGTACACATGCACACACACACCGGCCCAGCTGTGACAGAGTCCCTGATTTAGGCGTGGGAGAGAAACGAGGCCATGCTGGTGCAGTAATAGCCTGGCCTCTGTAGTAATGCGCGTAGAGGAGAAAGAGAGAGATAGAAGAGGCTGTGCCTGAATAAATCGCTAGTCTCCGCCTCCAGTCAGCTGACACGTTTGTAGAAATCATCCAGCCACTATGAGGAACTCGCTGAAGCCTTTGGGAATTTATTTTTTGCAAATCCGTATGCGTGCATTAACCCTCGATCAGTGCATTTCCCTTTTCTGACAAACACAAACATCTATTTTAATGTAGACCATCTCAACATGTCTTCGCAACGCAGATTCGCTCTCTCTCTCTCTCTCTCTCTCTCTTTTCTACTCATACTATCACTCGTTGCACCAGGCTAAAAATATCCACCCCAGTTCTGGACATCCCAGATGCTGACATCACTAGTGGGACTGCATGCAGGATTTGCATGGGATGATTGAGAAGAGAATGAGAGCACGAGGGAGGGAGGGAGGGAGGGATGGCGAACGACGATCAGGCCACCAAAATAGGACTGCAAGATAACATACTGCACAAAGTGAAGATTCTGCACTGACCCCTATTTAAAGTAGTAGTCCTTTATAGTCTGACCTATTTAGCGATATTTGACCTTTATGTCTCCATTTGGTCTCCATTTTGCTCCAGGCGGGGAGGTTACTAACATGGAGGGTTTTGCATATAGCATGACTGAATCTTCATCACCTGTGCGTTCGGTTAATGTGCGTGTAGTCGTGTTGGCTATGGAGCACGATTGCACTTCTTTTCTTTAGATGGAAGTGGGTCAGCGGAGAGTCTAGGCCTAGTCTGAAGGGACCACCCTGAGCAATCAGCTCTACCCCCTCTTTCTGTTTTTGGCTACAGCCTGGATCACTGTGTTGATGAGAATTGAAGTCTATAGTTTATCTAAAGGGTTAGTTCACGCAAGAATTTTGATTGTTTTATTAATTGCTCACTCTCATGTTGGTCCAATCCTCTGAGAACTTTGTTTATGTTTGGAACACAAATTAAGGTAACACTTTATTTTAATGGTCTGTTTGAGTATTAGTAGACTGTCTGCTTAATATCTGTTGATACTGCTGCTTCAACAGACATTTAACTGACTATAAGAAACTTAGCAAGTACATGTCAACTTACACTAACCCTAACCCCAACCCTAATAGTCTACTTATAATCTAATGAGAATTAGTTGGCATGTAGAAGCAATGTAACTTAAATTTAACAAATGAATCATCAAAATAAAGTGTGACCTAAATGAAGATATTATAGATGAAACTTGAGAGCTCTCTCATCCTCCACAGACAGCAATGATACTGATACATTCATAGTCTATTAAAGGTTCAATATGACTTCAGTGGTTAAATCTTTATCATGCAAATCTCCAAGAACACTTTTCTTAATCGATTACTCGATCGCGACAATCATGGTTGATCATGTAACAGCGATTAAATCACTGGTTATTACAGCATGATTGGTTATCTTGCCACAGGATGCATCAAAATACGTGAGAAGAGAGAGAATCATGGCCTCATTGACTACGTTTACAAGGACATCAGTAATCTAATTATTTGCCTTAATCTGAATAAGACAATAATATGATTAAGGTGTTTACTTGAGTTGCTTTTTGAATGTTCCTGTTTTACATGTTATAGCACATAAATCGATTAACCCCATTGCGTCACCACGCTATCCACATTTCCTCCAGAGTTTCATGTAATTTCGGGAGTTTCATTTTTAATTTGTCAACTTTAACTGAAGTTTAAACTTTCACTTTCATTCAGGAACATTTCATGCATGCCCCCTGTGTCAAACAAGATATTGGATGCGAGTATGAGCTGCTGGAGGAGTGTTGTTTTCATTTAATTTGATACCGCACGCCGAATGGAGTAAAAACACTCAGCATTTCACAATGCAGTTGTCTGTGGTCCTTCACTGACTTAGTTGGTGCAGAGAATAGGGTCAAATAGCCGTGTGTGTATAGACTGTTGCAAAATGCGACAAACAACCTAAACAACGATAAAGGTTTGATTTAAAGAAGAGAGAGAGAAAAGAGGGAGAATGATGCGGATGCATCAAAGTTTTATGGTTAAAAGCTCACTGAAATTAAATTTTTCATCTTGATGGTATAAATTAATCAGATTTTGTTTAAATGTGCATACTCGTTCGTGACAACCATGGTTGATTGTGTAAATGGCAATCAAATCATTGATTGGTTAAAACGGTAATAGTTTGATTAAGGTGTTTACATGTCTGGACATCACTTCAATAATGCGACTAAAATCAGCATACTCCACATGTCTTAATCCGATTTCTGTTTAGTTCAATTATGACTTTATTTGGATTAAATTAATCAAAAATCACTGTTTACATGGAATACTCTTAATTAGAGTATTGTATTAATCTTATTAAAATCAGATTATTGGTGTCCATGTAAACGTACTCAATGTCACATAGTGATGTCTTAGTACTGATCTAGTGATGTCTCACATAGTGATGTAGTTTCATGTTTTTAAAGCGCAATTCGAGTTACTTTTTCGATAAAGCTCACACTGCATTGGCAAACTTATTTCAAATGAAAGTTGTAGGCTAATATACAACAGATTGATTAATATTAACATTTATTACATGGTGAAAGCACTGCATATCTGTGATTAGTTTCATGCGCAGTGCCCAAAAAAAAAAAAAAAAAGGTCTACTGAAAATATCAGATCATGGTGTATGATTACTACGGGCAATACAATGTTTATGGGTAGTGCTGCCGACTCTAATGGCAATATGTTGTACTACCTGTTAGGGCTGCACAAATTCAGCATCAATAACGCAATGTGATCATTCACAATAGTCACATCACAAGAATATGCAATATGCATCGTTTAAGTTAGTTTTTTGAATTGAGTTAGTTTGAGTAAGTTAGTTTTATTGAATTGAACTGCCAACTACTCCAGCATATGTTTTATGCAGCGGATGCCCTTCCAGCTGTAACCCATTACTGGGAAACACCCATACACACATACTTACACTCATATTTACACATACTCATACACTGCGCCCAATTTAGTTTACCTTTATCACATGTATCGATATCGCTTTGGGGGAAACCGGAGCACCCAGAGGAAACCCACGCCCACACATGGAGAACATACAAACTCCACACAGAAATGCCAACTGGCCCAGCCGGGACTTGAACCAGCGACCTTCTTGTTGTGAGGCAACAGTGCTAACTTATGAGCCTCCGTGCCACCCATTATTCAATTACTGAACTACTGTATATTTTTTATTCGATTTTATGCAGATTCGCTTATCCCAATCAATCTAAAATAATAAATCCTTTCCAAATAGACATGATCAAGTCATCTGGTGGAATTGTATTCATATCGCAATGTTAGATTTTTCCAATATCGTGCAGCTCTACTACCCGTGGTAAAAACACACCCTGACCCGATGTGGAAGAGGAAACATAGGCAGTCATATTTACACTTTTTTTTTGGCACACAAAAGTGTTTTTGGAGCTTTCTATGATTACAGTTGAACCAGTGAAGGCACCTGTAATATGTCTTTGGTTCATTTTCTGGACATGTCTCAGAACCGTTACCGTCTAAGGAGGATTTCCCCTAAAATATATATTATTTGTGTTCCAAAAATAGGTCTCAATGGTTTGGAATGACATGAAGGTGTGTAATTAATTACAGAATTCAAATTTTTTGGATGAACTAGCCCTTTAAATGAGAATATTTCTTACTATTATAGGATGAAAGCTTGTTTAAAGTTTTGATTGATTCTGTTGACTGTGCATGAACCACTGCAAACAGACGAGGCATTTTTAGATGGTTTTAGATGGTTAGTTGGGGTACTTGTGGTTTATACCTTTAGGAAGTAGCTGTGAAATGTTGTATATTGCTGGAACAGCACTCAAAACTTGTCTTGTGTTAAGTCGCTCAGTTAATTCATTTCTGTATGTATACACTGATTAGGTCAGTGATGCAAACTAGGGCCATCCCATCTGAGAAGAGAGGGAGAATGTGCTGATGTTTTATTGTTAAAAGCTGACTGAAATTAAATGTTTCAATTCAATGGCGTAAATGAATCTGATTTTTTAAAAATGTACATACTGTCACCCGACAATGCAGAGACTTTGGTGAGGAAATCAAGTCATAGGCAGATTCTGCTTGACTAGTGTATTCAGCATTGAACTCCACGGTGTTATAAATGGGATTGTTTATGTGTTTATGGCATTAAGCTCTAATTTTAAAAAGTTATACTGCATTAATTAATACTCAAGTAATGTTTTCTATTTGTTTTGAAATATTATTAAATTAATTAGGAATTTACCCATGGAAACTTTAATGTAATATAGTTTGTTTTATTTACCTTCAGCCTATGGCTCTCAATGATAATTTTTGGCCCTGAATTAGGTTGTGGGTCAGTTTGACAGAAAGACATAAAAACTAAACCCAGTATTAAAATGCCCAAAACCCAGAAAATATTGTGATCTTGGATTATAGACAACTTTTTACAAAAAAGTCAAAAGTTTGGAAACAATTTATGATTTGTGAAGAGGTCCCTTCTGCACACCATACAATCAATAAAACAGCAATATTGTAAAATATTATTTCAATTGAGGATATCTGCAAAATACCATAGAATCTGATTGGGCAGTATAAATGTAATCATAAAATTAGATCAGAAATTTAGAACAAATGAGCATTGAATTATTAGAAAATAATGCACAATTAATTATTACTTAACTGTACCAAATAGCTTGAATTCCTCCATTTTTCTATGTTAAATACGCCCGTTCAATAACTGTTGTCTGTTTTTATCACTTTTCACTCTTTACTCTTTTAAAGCAGATTATTTTTGTGTTTGACATATCGATAATGATTATTTGTGAAAGACATTGGAGTTATTTATTAACATATTTGCAGTGTACATTGTCACTTTTTAATACTCGATCAGATGCCTGTCTTATTGAGGACTTACTGAGTCTACCCTTCTTGTGCCTTATGCAGATATATTGTTCTGTGATGTGCTAATGTTGGGCACCACATTTTCTGTTAAATCCTTCCTTTGCCCTATATGGCCATGGGTATTTAAGTTTTGCAGTGGCATTATCCTTATATCCTTACTCGTTTGTGCTTATGCTTGGGAAGGGTGAAGTTTACGTTAGGTTCCTGACCTGAATTCTTATAGAGCACTTGGTCTTTTCATGATCAGATACTTTACGATTTCTGCATCTCCATCCCCAGAATCTCTTCAGAGGATGGCCTGCTTTTGGCAAGGGCTACTCTTGCCCTGGCTAAATTTGGAAACCAGTGGCACAGCATCTGCCTCAGAGACAGATTTCTCTGAATATCAGGATCATAGGATTATACGGCTCTTTTTTAGATGGTAGATGCGGCTGTATGATGGGGGATTTTCTATAGAAGGTGCTAGACTTTTTCCGTAGTGGTTTTTCTAACAGTAATGACAATGATTTATCTGTATATTCAGTGAAGATCAAAACTAGAGAACAATTTGGAAACACTTACATTTTTTTAAATAATGTGTCATTTTCATTTAATTAGAACAATGTTTTACAAGAATTCAACACTTTTTGTGTAAACAGTAATCATAATTAGAGAACAGCAATGAGTATGAAGTATAGAGACCCTTGCTCTAAATGACTTGAGCACATCTGTGGCAGGACATCCAGAGTTGGGTGTAACGTGTTCCGCAGTAACGTGTTACTGTATTCTTATACATTTTTGAGGAATGCAGTAATGTAACAAATTACATTTTAATTTTGTGTAATTTGATAACAGTTACTAAACTCAATGTAATTGCGTTACTTACATTACAAAAATAGTTTTTGGAAGAAAAAAATGCTTCTTTTAAATAATGTTTTCAGCTGCAACGTCAGTTAATAAGCATGCGCTTTTTTAAATAGTTGGAGAATGCGAGCTAAAATGGTTGCTGTCAAGAGTGGTTGTTTTTTCAAGTGGGAATACAGACATTACTTTAATTTCATTGAGCGTAAAACACTAAAATATGGCTGTGAAATGCAGTCTATGTCCAGTCTCTAAAGAACTTTCCGCTGCTTTTATCTCGACCAGCAACTTGTTCAGAACTACACAGGAAGCATTCTACGACAATACTCGTCCCCAAGTAGGACACTGGTGCCCAAAAACACGGCGGTCCAACTCCGCCTAAACAGGCTAAATTAAATTTTTTGTGCAGGATCGGGATTGAAGGTATCTTCTGAATGTGAAGAGAAGCGTAGCTGCATATGGGGCCTTTCACATATCGAGTCTTTCCCAGGTTCACCCAGTTGAAAACCACGAGTCACGTGACAAGATCTGAACGTTCAGCTTCATACTTTGAAATATACACATTTCGGTACACTTTTTATCTCAGATAAACACAGAACACCCAAACACTGCAGTGCTTATTAATATTATGAATGTCAGTAGTTACAGGTATCCAGTTTTCTTCTTTTGTATTAAAAAAAGACAAAGCGGTTTGGAACAAGTGAATGATGAGAGAATTTTAAGTATTGGACAAACTCTTTAAGTCTTTTGAATATGTCAAGCTGTTGTGTTAAACCCATTGTAATGTTTTTTAGTGAATATTAAATTACTGAAAGAGCTGCAGTTTATTTAGTATAAATATAGGTATAAATATAGTATTTTATAGGTATTTTTTATATTTTTAAAAGTAACTTCAAAGTAAAGTAATTAGTAATCTAATTACTTTTTTACATGAAATAATTACTAATGTAATCAGATTACAATTTTCCAGTAGTAATCAGTAATTTGTAATTGATTACTTTTTTAACAGTGAAGACATCATAGTCTCTAACAGGACATTAATAGTCTCTAACGCAGGGATGGGCAATTTCACTCCTGAAGGGTCAGTGTCCAGCAGAGTTTTGCTCAAACACACCTGAACAAGCTAATCAGCATCTTCAAGATTACCACAAAGCTACAAGCAGGTGTTTTTGATTAAGGTTGGAGCTAAACTCTGCAGGACACCGGCCCGCCAGCACAGAGTTTGCCCATAACTGCTCTAACTAATCTCTCAGACATCACTAGTGTCAGAAGACATCACTAGTCTAATCTCTCAAAGACATCACTTGTCTCTAATAGGAAATCACTTGTCTCTAATTGGACATTGGACATTACTAGTCTCTCAAAGACATCACTAGTCTCTAACTGACATCACTAGTCTCTCACGGACATCACTAGTCTTTCACAGACATCACTTGTCTCTAATTGGACATCACTAGTCTCTTTCAGACATCACTAGGGTTTTTTCTGAATTCTTATTTGTACTTCCTCGTTTCCTCTCCTTGTTTCCTTTCCTCGCCTATCACTAGTCTCTTTCAGACCTCACTAGTCGTGGCCAGCTAGAAAGAGCTGTCAGCTGTAGACCATAATTTATTTTAGCTCATGGTGACCTTGGCTGTTAAAAAACAAAACAAAGAAATGCATTTTTAAAAATGATATGTTGGCCCAGATCACTTGCATGTTTAATTGAAGTTGAAATGAAAAGGCAGGTTTAAATGCAGTGTACTAAGGATAAAAGTCTTCTTATATAAATTTCATACAATGCTTGTGGCACATGACGCAGATTTTCAGGATGAAAGTGTGTCAATGTAGAGAAGTGTAGTGGCCTACAATCTGTATACTCTTAGGGCATAGGTCTCAAACTCAATTCTTGGAGGGCCGCAGCTCTGCATAGTTTTGCTCCAACCCTGATCAAACACAAATGATTCAACTAATGAAGGGGTTCATGACTCTTTTGAACACCTTGATTATTTAGATCAGCTGTGTTTGATAAGGTTGGAGCAAAACTGTGCAGAGACCTATGTCTTAGGGAGAGCTAGGCTAGGCTAGCTGCAGCTACACATTAGCCCTGCTGGCCTAGTGAGCACAATATAGAGCAGTTTCTCATCATCAAACTTTATCCATCTGTGTAATGATGAATTTAAAAAGCATTCCACCTAGTTCATATGTAAAACTCAGACCCTGTGCTCGAGTTTAGAAAGCATAAAAAGAAGTAAATGTAGAGGGGTTGTATTAGAAATATTGCTTCAGTCTGAACAGTACTATGCCTGCTCCCTGCTGAAAAAAACAGCTTAAACAGGCGTAAGCTGGTTGGCTGGTTTTAGCTGGTTGATCAGTCTGGTTTTAAAGGGGTTTTAAAGGGGTCCAGGCTGGTTTCCAGCCATTTGCAGCCTGGTCTTAGCTGGTCAGGCTGGGAAATGACCAGCTAAAACCAGCTTGACCAGCCTGGTTTAAGCTGGACATAGCTGGTTTTGGCTGGTCATCTCTCAGCCTGGTTGGGCTGGTCAAGCTGGTTTAAGCTGGTCATTTCTCAGCCTGACCAGCTAAGGCCATGAATTGGCTGGAATGGCCAAAAACCCTCTAAAACTAGCCAACCAGGCTAGGCTGGTTTAAGCTGTTTTTTTTCAGCAGGGATACTCCAAACCTTAGTGGAAAGTTTTGTTCTGAAGCAGAAAAAGAATTTGAGTAACATAGATGGTAATGATAGACATAAAAAAAACATTGCACATATGCTACATTCAACTTTTTTTAAACTGTAGCATACTTAAACTTATGATTAAAAGAGTTTGTATGATGCTCAGAGACACAAAGTTATCAAAATTGACAGAACATAATTTAATCATGCTATAGTAAAAGTAAAACCTTTATAAATGATTTCCTATAAGCTACCTTACCATGAATGCTAAAACACTGTAATTGGTTGAATAATCTATTATATATAAATCCACAGTAAAACACTCTTGTTGTATGTTCGTTGGTAAACAACTGTGAAAATTATTGTATATATTTGGTATAAATAAAGTGATATAATGTACATTAACAACAAATAAGTATACATTTAGCAGGGTATTATACACAGTAATATAGAATTGAAACTTAGGGTGCACTCACGCTATGCTATCTGAACCGTGCCCACTAGTCTCTCACTGACATCACTAGTCTTTCACAGACATCACTTGTCTCCAATTGGACATTACTAGTCTCTCACAGACATCACTAGGGATTTTTCTGAATTCTTATTTGTACATCCTCGTTTCCTCTCCTTGTTTCCTTTCCTCGCCTATCACTAGTCTCTTTCACACATCACTAGTAGTGGCCAGCTAGACAGAGCTGTCAACTGTAGACCATTATTTATTTTAGCTCATGGTGATAGTGGAGGACAGACAGGAAAGTATTGGGAGCAGAAAGAGGGGAAGAGTCGGCATATGACCTCAAGCCGGAATCGAACTTGGGTCGCCGTGAGCACCATGGTGCTATATGTCGGCATACTTAACCAGTAGACTATTGCCGCCGACGCAACGTCACTTTTATGGTATTGTTTCATATGGATTTATTAAACATTCTTACTGTTCAATGAACGCAAACTGTCGTAGTTTAATAAAGAAGTAAATCCCTCGCTGCACAACAGCTGCACCTTCAGCAAACCTCCTAATACCTGCAGCACCAGGACTTTTACATTTATTTATGAGCGTCAAAAGTGGCTGATCTGTTTGCGAAATATGTGACTGCGTGTCACTGCATCCCAAACGACTAAAACGATATAACTAAAGCAAGGTCTACTGTGCTGAGCGAGAGCACTTCTCTTCTGTTAAACTGAACGGCACATCATCAATGACGTAACCATGCTCAGGCTCAGATGCAATGTGAGTGCAGGTCATCAGGGGGAGAAGGGAGGGGGGACAAGCGTGCTTCAGCACGGTTCAAGGCAACTGTACCTAGTGAGAGTACGCTCTAGTATCCTCATCTATTTGAAATGTACTTTGCAAAGGACTCTCAACTAAAGACAAAAGGCTAAAGTAAATTCAACATTTTAAAAATAAGTAAAAACATCATAAATTGAATATTATGCTTTTGTCTAATTAACAGTGATGGGAATAATGGTGTTATCAATAAACGGCGTTACTAACAGCAATACTTTTTTCAGTAATGAGTAATCAAATTAATTACTAGTTCGCCCGTTACAACGCCGTTGCCGCTACTGATAATAAAATGTGCATTACTATAATTGAGAATGCTGAAACGGTTTCCATGCGAGCAGCGTCTCGCTCAGGCATAGGACCTCTCTTTCTCTGGGGTAGGTGTGTGTTTGTTTGGGGCTAAGGCAGGACACATAACCAACTAGTGGTGATGATTGGTGTGTCTGTGAACGTGGTGTAACTGAGAACGTGATGATTGGCTTAGATAGAGAACATTTCCATTGTTTGCCCACCAGAGGCAGAGTAGTGCAGGTGTTCATACACAAGCACAAGCACAGTCAGTCGCACACATCAATGACCAGGAGTCAGAACGTTTAGTTGATGAAGTTCGAAGTTAGCTTTTGCAAACAGCAAATATAAGCTTTTTCCTTGTTGATGTGAAAGGCAGAAATGTTTATGTTAATATTTATAATGATATGTTGAACTTGATGGTTGTCTCTCACATTGTACAACAACAACATTAAAACATACCTGCCAACACTTCCGTTTTTCCCGGGAGTCTCCCGTATTTCAGACCCGTCTCCCGTATTGTTCTGTCTCCCGGTAAACTCCCAGAATTCCCCCGCCCCCCGCTTCTCAGCATTTTGGTACAGTCCGGGCTGAAACTTGGTGCTTGTGCTCTTCCGGTCGCGCGCTACAGTTCGCGCACCCCCATCTCCCCAAACCTCTCACCCCTCCCGATCCCCGCTCTTTCAGTTTGCGCCAATGTTGCCAACTTAGCGATAATTTTTCAAAAAAGCGACTAGCGACAAATCTAGCGACTTTTTTGTGTGTTCCTGGCGATTTTTATAGACTGTCGGTTGTCCATTACTGTACCGTCCCTACTCTTCTCAACGAGCTGCGGGTGATGATGCCGCCGGCCCCTCCCCTGCAGCCTGAGAGCAGAGCACCTCTCTGCGTACGGACGGCAAATGATTTAGAACAGGTGGCAGTTTGAAGTTATTTCCCTTGTACAGTCAACCCGATCTGCTTCTCCTTTATTTTAACAATTTAATTTGACCGTTTATTCTTGTTGCACAATCAGAGATGTTTTAAGTGAGAGTTTCAGAACTTTTCTGAGTATATTACGTCTAAGAGATTACTGCAAATTCCCTACTCATCTATAATGATATACTGTATTCAAACAGCTTCAAGCTTACATAAAGCGTAGTGCGAATATAAAATACCCCATTTATTTACCATAGGCTGTTAAACAAACAGAAATGGTAGAACGCGATGACGTCAGTAATATGCAAATTAGCGTATGACGTAATACCCCCCGGGGGGGGTCTCCCGGAATTTACGAACCAAATGTTGGCAGGTATGCATTAAAATAGTGTAGATTAGTGTACAATGTTTTATATTTATTTTATAGTCATTTGACAAATAGATTTTTTTAAAGTAACGCAATAGTTACTTTCCCTGGTAATTGGTTATTTTCATAATTATGTAAATCAGTTACTAACTAAGTTACTATTTGTAAGAAGTAACTAAAACTAAATACTCCTTTAAAGGAATGTGCCCAACACTGCTAATTTAACAGACCTACATAAAGTAAAACATATGCCTGCTGTTTCTTCCCTACTTACAAAAGTATGTGAAGGATGTGCAGTTATCTTCACCCAAACTGTGAGTTTACAGCTGATGTAACCAGTTTTTCTTTTTTCTTTCCTTTTTAACAAACGGCATTTGCAGTGCACTCTGACATGGCTACACGTAAACAAGGCTTAAGTCTGTCCAACAACCTGTTTTAGTCCTGCCAGTCAGTCTGGTGACCCTAATCCATTACCTACCCATCAGAAAGAGAGTATATGAATGTGTGTCTTATGTACTGTATGGGTGGCGTTGAACTAGTTTGAAGCTGTTGGGCTGCCATATGGGACGTGATGTAATTTGTGGGTGTGCTGAATGTGTGGGAGAGGGTGACTGCAATGCTATACTTACAGATGAATAGAGATGTCATGTATGGTCAGTTTGTTTTTGTTTAAAGTCATTATAGTTGCAATCGTATTTGGACATATGTTATGATATGGAAATTGCTTCTTAAATGAGGAGAGTTGGAAAACTCCAAAATATACACATTTGAATGAACATTTGAGACAGTAAATCACAAAGAACTTTTAGTTCAGTTATATACCCAGCAGGCACAGGACAACAACATGACGTCAGATTAACGTTCTTCCCTTAACGTCATGGGGACGTTGCATTTTGTTTGAAAATGAAAATCAGGTTAACAACAGAACACAATGTCGGGCAGACGGCAATGCCCAATGTCCAACCTAAAATCAACCAAATATCATCGTCTAATGATGTTACAGCTTGACGTCGTGTGGATGTTACCACTATGACGTCTATCAGACGTTGGATTTTGGTTGCCATACCTGATGAATAAATGTCATTTGATATCATATTTGACATCAATATGACGTTGGCTTGAGATGTTGGCTCAATTTTGGATTTTGGTCACTTTCCAATACAAACTATTTGACGTTGTTATTGGACGTCAAAATAACATTGTCCTTAGACACTGGCTAGATATTGAACTTTGGTCACCTAATGTCACGACCTAAATCTAACTTAATATTAACGTCTTATGACAGGGGTGTCCAAACTCGGTCCTGGAGGGCCGGCGTCCTGGAAAGTTTAGCTCCAACCCTAATCAAACACACCTGAACCAGCTAATCAAGCTCTTACTAGATGTACTAGAAACTTCCTGGCAGGTGTGTTGAAAAAAGTTGGAGCTAAACTCAGCAGGACACTGGCCCTCCAGGACCGAGTTTGGACACCTCTGTCTTAAGACAGTGTGTACCTGCTGGGTATAAACAAAGGTTTCTTGTGCAATGTTATGTTTTAATGTTTGCGTCCAGCCTGTCTCTATTTGAATGACTTTCTCAATGTTGTAAACTTGCTCTGGAGCTGAGCTGGTACAGCCTTGCACTAAACAAACAAAAGATAAAATGGCATCGTTGCTTCAGCAAATGCATTTTAATTGCAGTTTTTGGTTATGCGTAGGGAATATATTCACATCTGTATATCACTTCACAAGAATAGGAGAGGTAAAAATACACAAATTGTGTACTAACATATATAATACAATGTTAGGCTAAAATGACTTGATGATCTAGCAATTTTAGTCAGGGTGCTTTACCACTACCGTACTTATCAAAGTAGAGATTTTAAGAATGGCTGCGTCCAAAATTGCATACCACTCAGTAGGTACTGCAGTTCAATTTAAATGTACTTATAAAAGTACTCTCTATACAGTATGAATGTGAGTAGTATGAATGGAAACCATACGTACTACATCTGCCATTTTGCCATGAACACGTGACTTACCCGCGTCAGTTGCATCGCTTCACTCCTATTCATGAATTCGTTCATGGTGCATCATGGGATAGCGTAGCTTGCATCGGATGCACACTTCAGAATCTCGCCGGAAGTAGTAGGTTATCCAGTTACTTCTCACATACTTTTTTCCGAATTCTAGGAATTCGGATATACTACTTGGCTTGCATACTGTTTTTAGCATACTATATATAGTATGGAAGTATGCGATTTTAAACGCAGCCTATGTGTTTTTGTTAGGTTTAGTAGAGGTGTCATGTTCTTTTTTATGAGATAAACCAATAATGTAAAGCTCATCTGCAATTTGATTTCTGAACTGCTGTAATATACACTTAAGCCAAAGTAATTAAAAGTTGCCGAGCCACTTAATTTTTTTTAACACACTTTTTGGTGTCTTCTAAACTTTCTAAACTGGACATTTCATTTTGATGTAACATTGCAGTGCATTCCACAACCATTTCAAAGCAATATATAAAATATGATTTTTAATATAATTATTCATTCATTAATTTTCCTTCAGGATGCCCTTCCAGCTGCAACCCAGTACTGGGAAACATCCATACACACTCATTCACACACATACACTACGGACAATTTAGTTTATTCGATTCACCTATAGCACATGTATTTGGACTGTGGGGGAAGCCGGAGCACCCGGAGGAAACCCACGCCAACACGGGGAGAACATGCAAACTCCACACTGAAACGCCAACTGACTCAGCTGAGGCTCGAACCAGCGACCTTCTTGCTGTGAAGCGACAGTGCTTACCACTGAGCCACCGTGTCCGCTAATATAATTATATAATATTTATATATTATTTTGGCGACACAGTGGCGTAGTAGGTAGTGCTGTCGCCTCACAGCAAGAAGGTTCCTGGTTCGAGCCTCAGCTGGGTCAGTTGGCGTTTCTGTGTGGAGTTTGCATGTTCTCCCCATGTTCGCGTGGGTTTCCTCCGGGTGCTCCGGTTTCCCCCACAGTCCAAAGACATGCGGTACAGGTGAATTGGGTAGGCTAAATTGCCCGTAGTGTATGAGTGTGAATGGGTGTGTATGGATGTTTCCCAGAAATGGGTTGCGGCTGGCAGGGCATCCGCTGCATAAAACATATGCCGGATAAGTTGGCGGTTCATTCCGCTGTGGCGACCCCAGATTAATAAAGGGACTAACCCGAAAAGAAAATGAATGAATATATATTCTTTTTTTAAATCAGGGTGCCTGTAAGTTGTTTTGCCATCTTCGTGCCAGTAAACACATCAGAAAAGAGAAAAATGTGTTGCATGTGTGAGGGGAAGTTATTTTGAATAATAAAGTGGAATATATAGATCTATATTGACCTACACAAATAAATTGTTTATCACAAACACTTCAATATTACATAAAAACAACATGTGGCTCCTCATCTTTTTTATTTGGCAACTAAAATGTTGGTCTATCTCAGGCTCTGTTTCCACCTACTTTTAACATGTGTTCAAATACAGACTTAAAAATATACAAAAGTGGTCCGCTAAAATTATTCTTACTAGAAAGCCTAACAGAAAAAGCACATGAAGCTTACCTGCAATCACATGTTGAAATCACCCGTGTAGTATGTGGAATGCATGTGAAACATGGTTTTGGAAGAAGCACTTCAAAATCACCAGAGAGCTGCAATCTATAGATGTCACAACAAGTCCAAGTTAGTTTAACAGTTTTTAAACGCACACACACATACACACACTGTTTATTTGAGGCTCTGTTTAAAGTGATTCGCAGTTTCGGCCATTTGGCTGTCAGATTTAGATTTTGCACTTGGCTCTTGATCTGCGTCTCAACTATTGCAGCTCTTCCCAGAGTGAACAGCACCACAGCACAAGTGGAAAGCTTGGCCCATACAATAGGGCTCCAAGGGTAGAGCTGGCCACATTTGGTGTGTACAAGCAAACATTTTTTTTTCTGGTTTGTTGTCATGGAGACGAATCTTTTGTGTCCTCTCCCACAAAAAAATGAGGTCACCTCTCGTTCAGTGGGCAGCTGGGAGGATTTAGGTAAAGGCTCTCTCTCTCTTTCTTACTGTGTTTCTTTGTACTTTTTTTAGAGGTAGAGCTAACAAAGTACAAGACGTACCAGAGACGAGCGACACTCTGATGATCACAGAATTGCGATGAATTATTGCATTGTTTAGATAAACACAATTGATTACATTTCTACGTAGGGCTGGGCGATACGGCAAAAGTGCAATCTCGAATAATTAATCTCCATATTGAACAACAACAATACTGTATATATTTCAATATTAGTTGTTAATGCTTCCATGTTTCAAAGAGTATCCCAACGATAACTGAAGCCACAAAAAATAGAGGGCCCATTAAATAACCTATTTTCAGTGGGCGATAATATTTGGTGGCCAAAACTTCGATGCATCTCTAATATCAACACACAGCTAGATTCCCATTGTTGCACATTTCTGCTTTGTGTTTGGCTCTTAGCTCAATATAGTGAAAAAGTCCAGAGCTTATCATTGTTATTTATTTTCTTTTCAGCTTAGTCCCTTTATTAGTCTGGGGTCGCCACAGCGGAATGAACCGCCAACTTAATCAGCATATGTTTTACGCAGCGGATGCCCTTCCAGCCACAACCCATCACTGGGAAACATCCATACAAACTCATTCACACTCATGCATACACTACGGTCAATTTTAGCTTTCCCAATTTACCTGTACCACATGTCTTTGGACTTGTGGGGGAAACCGGAGCACCCGGAGGAAACCTACGCGAACACGGGGAAAACATGCAAACTCCACACAGAAATGCCAACTGACCCAGCTGGGACTCGGACCAGCGACCTTCTTGCTGTGAGGCGAACGTACTACCCATTGCACCACCGCGTCATCTGTTATTTATTCATTCATTTTCTTTTTGGCTTAGTCCTTCTATTAATCAGGGGTTGCCACAGCGGAATGAACCGCCAACTTAACCAGCATATGTTTTACACAGCGGATGCCCTTCCACCTGCAACCCATCACTGGGCTCAAACATCCATACACACTCATTCACACACATACACTACGGACAATTTAGCTTTCCCGTACCACATGTAATTTGGAAACTGGAGCACCCAGAGGAAACTCACGTGCACATGGGGAGATCATTATATTGAAAATAAATGTTATTGCGACTCGATATAATATCGTTTATCGGCCCAGCCCTATTTCCAAGTTGTGTCAGTCATTGAAAGTTGCATCAAGTTTGTAGACGATTTCAAAGACAAATATTACATGCAGTTATTCCAAGTCGAGATCGCATTCATGTAATACGAGCATGCGAATCTCTTTCCTTGTGCGCCAATTTCCTTTGTTCGTGCACAAAACTTCTTGCACGCACTCAAATTTACACGCTCAAGTGCAGATCTTTATGTGCGCTCTAAAATAACCGCTGCGATTTAGTGCGTTTTTATGCGTTTTGCGACATTAACGCGTCCTGAAGTAAAACGGCTATAAATTCCAGCAAGATAAAGTCATTGTATGCAGAGCCATTGACCTTTGTCAATAAAGTATACTTATGGAAACTGTGTTCATATTATCTGAAAGCTACGCGCTCGCTCTCTCTGTCGCGCTCCCGTCTCGCAGCTCGCGCGGGAGAGACAGACGGCTGCGGGGACGCGAACAACAGCACGACACGTGCGTGGAAACATGAGCGAAGCTGGCTGGCTGACTGCGGTTGCCTCGGCAGCGGGGCTGTTGTTGCTCTAGCGGGGAGGGTTTCGGTTGTGATTGACCAAATATCCCGGTGCTCCAAATGGCCCGTCCGCCCCTGCCTTAAAGGGTTGAACAAATAGCGCACAGCACTGGTTACAGAAAAGTTTGCGCTGTTTAATTTACTTACCTTTTAATGTGTTTTGGTGCGATTATAACCTGCTATAAAAAAACACGACTGAATGTTTTGAATGCGAAAATGTAATGTAGCCGTGGCGGGATAAATTTTGGTGTGGCGGCCCGCCACGGAAGAATGAATGTAGCGGAAACCTTGTATCTATGATCTGGAGTTTTCCCGATGGTCAGTATGCAAATATTTTTTAAAATTACGAAAATTATAATTTTAAATCACTTTTCTACACTGATGGATAAGTGAGTCGATCGCACGGGCATTGCCGACAAGGAGTGTGTGTTTGTGTGCATGGAAATCTATTATCCTCCCTTACTGTTAAATTTGATCTAATCCATGTCCTGAAACACACCCCCTCTCCTGCGTTCACTTCTCATTCTAATGGAGGGAGCGATTCGTTTGTGAATGAATCTCCGTTATGAACGACTCGTTCACTTAGCTGACAATAATACAAGTTTCTGGCACCGCAGCTTGTTGTCATATTTCATTTATTGTTTGCTGATTTATTCAACAAAACTTGCATAAGCCTGGTATTTAGTGCGAGTTGGTGGTGCTACTTTCCTTACGATCAGTGCAGTAAGTGACTGTATTATGATCGATAACGTTACTTGTTTAGCACAAAAATTCGTGACATATAAAAACGTAATAAACAAAGTCTTACCTATGAAATGTTTTGCCTTTATGCTTTGTTTTCTTTGTTTGCTCGTTTTTACACCTGTACACAGCGCTAAAGTTCAGCATCTTCACATTGGCTTTAGTCTTGACTAGTGCGGTTGAATGACATTTGTCCTGGGAGCACTGTACAAATGTGGTTGTACAAATTGACGCATTCTCAGGGTCCGTATGCGATATCTAGTGTATTTATCTATGGTGTGTGATTACTAATTTAAGATGTTTGTTCTCAAAAAGGATCATCAAAGAATCAAGTTTTAAAATATACCAACAAGGCCAATTGCATGAATTTTACATATCAAACTGGTTACAAATCTGTGCCCCACTGAACCCTATTCACTGGCACCCACTCAATGTAAGATGTTTACATCATAGATCACCAAGGAGATTAGTCAGGTGACCAGACCTCCATCTTCTGACAGTGGTCTGGCAGGGCCTCTCAATTGATTGAACATGTTCAGGTGACAAGGTAAAAAATAGCCTTATTATCTCACACTGGATTTAATCATGTGAGCAGATCAGGCTGCAGATGGAATACTACTGTTTGGATGAGCAGCTGCTTGATATTCGAAATGTGCTGAATATTCAAGACAGAGTGACACAGCTTTAGCGGAGCGAAAGTTGGAATTGTTTTGCTGCTCTCCCTTTTCCTGTTTGTTTTTAGACATTTTGGATTCCTGCCTCCATCTAGTGTTGCCTCAGTCAAACTTCTGTCTGAGTTTCTGAAGGTTATGATTGTGACATCTCTCAAAGTCTGGTTTACAGAAGATAAGTGTGTGCTTGAGGACTGCTCCTCATTTTTTATTTAGGAAGCACACTGGCATATTGTAAAATAATTATTAATAATTATCTATTGAGCGGCATGGTGGTGCAGTGGGTAAGCACGATCACCTCACAGCAAGAAGGTCGCTGGTTCGAGCCCCAGCTGGGTCAGTTGGAGTTTCTGTGTGGAGTGTGCATGTTCTCCCCGTGTTTGCTGTATTACTGTATATTCTATTCTATTCTATTCTATTCTATTCTATTCTATTCTATTCTATTCTATTCATGCAAACTCCACACAGAAACGCCAACTGACCCAGCCGAGGCTCGAACCAGTGACATTCTTGCTGTGAGGCGACAGCACTACCTACTGCGCCACTATATTATATTATATTATATTATATTATATTATATTATATTATATTACTGTATATTATATTACTGTATATTATATTATATTATCTATTATGTTATATTATATTACTGTATATTATATTATATTATATATTATGTTATATTATATTACTGTATATTATATTATATTATATTATATTACTGTATATTATATTACTGTATATTATATTATATTATCTATTATGTTATATTATATTACTGTATATTATATTATATTATATATTTTATTATATTATATTATATTACATTATATTATATTATATTATATTATATTATATTATATTATATTATATTATATTATATTATATTATATTCATGCAAACTCCACACAGAAACGCCAACTGACTCAGCCGAGGCTCGAACCAGTGACATTCTTGCTGTGAGGCGACAGCACTACCTACTGCGCCACTATATTATATTATGTTATATTATACTACTGTATATTATATTATATTATATTATATATTATGTTATATTATATAACTGTATATTATATTATATTACTGTAAATTATATTATATTATATTACTGTATATTATATTATATTATATTATATTACTGTATATTATATTATATTACTGTATATTATATTATATTACTGTAAATTATATTATATTATATATTATGTTATATTATATTACTGTATATTATATTATATTATATTATATTATATTATATTATATTACTGTATATTATATTATATTATATTATATATTATGTTATATTATATTACTGTATATTATATTATATTACTGTATATTATATTATATTACTGTATATTATATTGTATTACTGTATATTATATTATATTAATGTATATTATATTATATTACTGTATATTATATTATATATTATATTATATTACTGTGTATTATATTATTTTATATTACTGTATATTATATTATATTAATGTATATTATATTATATTACTGTATATTATATTATATATTATATTATATTACTGTGTATTATATTATTTTATATTACTGTATATTATATCATATTTTAAATTACATTATATTATATTACTGTATATTATATTATATATTATGTTATATTATATTACTGTTTATTATATTATATATTGTGTTACTGTATATTATTTTGTATTATATTATATTACTGTATATTATATTATATTACTGTATATTATATTATTGTATATTATATTATATTTTAAATTATATTATATTACTGTATATTATATTATATTATATTATATTATATTACTGTATATTATATTATATTACTGTATATTATATTAGGTTTTATATTATTTTATATTATATTACTGTTTATTATATTATATATTATATTACTGTATATTATATTATATTACTGTATATTATATTATATTATAATATATTGTATTATATTATATTATATTATATTATATTATATTATATTATATTATATTATATTATATTATATTATATTATATTATATTATGCTTCATAGGCGACGCAGTGGCACAGTAGGTAGTGCTGTCGCCTCACAGCAAGAAGATCGCTGGTTCGAGCCTCGGCTGGGTCAGTTGGCGTTTCTGTGTGGAGTTTGCATGTTCTCCCTGCGTTCGCGTCGGTTTCTTCCGGGTGCTCCGGTTTCCCCCACAGTCCAAAGAATTGGGTAGGCTAAATTGTCCGTAGTGTATGAGTGTGAATGATTGTGTATGGATGTTTCAAAGAGATGGGTTGCGGCTGGAAGGGCATCCGCTGCGTAAAAAACGTGCTGGATAAGTTGGTGGTTCATTCCGCTGTGGCGACGCCTGATTAATAAAGGGATTAAGCCGAAAAGAAAATGAATGAATGAATGAATGAATTATGCTTCACATAAATATTTAATAATTTATTTCAACGTTTACTCCTAGAATTTGAAGCAAAGCATGCTAGGAACTTGAAACAAGCTTGACAAAATGATACTCAAACTAAACAATTTATCTTAACAAGGGTTTTGTGAGTGAATAGTGCTCAAAAAGTACAGACTACGAGATTTGCAGAGATTAAAAAAAGGAATAGAAAATTTATTCATCATCAAGTGGTTCCAAAACTTTGAGTTTCTTTTTTCTGTTAAACACAAAAGATATTTTAAAGAATGTTAGAAACCGGTAACCATTGGCTTCCATGGGTAAGACAAATACTATGGAAGATTAGAAGTCAATAGTTACCGGTTTTCAACATTTCATTTTTACAGGAGAAAGAACAAGAGAAAGAAACTTAAACAGGTTTTTGACAAGTGAAGGGTGAACAAATTATGACAGAATTTTCAGATTTGGGTGAACCATCACTTTAATTAAACTAAAAAGTGTTGGTTAGGACAACGGTACGATTTTAATAGTAAAATACACTTATGCTACATTAGAATCCATTTTAGAATTTGTGATACATTGATTTTAAGTTAAAAAAGTGTCAATTATTTTTTGTCTTCTCTTTCTCTCTGCCTCACTCTCACTTTTTTTTTCCTCTTTCCTGTAAAGTGCTTATGCCCAGAGCGGTGACGTCACCTCAGTAGTGCTTGCAGCCACACGAGCTGGCTTGCATACAGACTCAAAGCTATATTCTATAGTGCGCAATATGACATAATTGGATTCTTATAAAAAGGAAAGCTCTGTTAAGGCTAACTTTGTTTTGCATTTGGGACCCTACTTACAAAGCCTACATCTAAAATTGTTCAAATGTACATTGTTTAATCCATAGAAATGGTTTTGTGCGTATTTCAAGTCTTTCTTCCTCTCTCTCTCTCTATATAATTAGAATAAATTAATTCCTTTATTTTCCTTCCGCTTAGTCCCTTTATTTTATCAGGGGTCGCCACAGCAGAATGAACCGCAACTTATCCAGCATATATTTTTACACAGCAGATGCTGTTACAGCTGCAACTGAGTACTGGGAACCATCCATACACTCTCGCATTCACACACATACACTACGGCCAATTTAGCTTATTCAATTCAGCTGTACCGCATGTCTTTGGACTGTGGGGGAAACTGGAGCACCCAGAAGAAACCCATGCCAACATGGGGAGAACATGCAAACTCTACACAGAAATGCCAACTGACTCAGCTGGGACTCGAACCAGTGACCTTTTTGCTGTAAGGTGACAGTGCTAACCACTGAGCCACTGTGCCGCCTACAATAAATGATAAAGTTTCATCATGATGCTAAAATGTAAAGTTAATGTTTTGGAGTTTTTAAAGTCCCTCTCTCAGACTCCAAACTGAGCATGAGGATTAAGACTGTTTTTATAGGAAGCTCAAGTTTATTTGCAGACCTGTTTGTGATTGTAGATGTCAAAGCTGTATGTGTAAGCTGACTTTTTTGCATTGAATGTTCTGCTATTTACAGTTTTTCTCGGTCGCTTTGGTGCATTTCTCACAACACTATTTACATTTGCACAACAGTTAATGCATTTCTCAAAACAATTAGTGCAAACTGCAAAACCTAGTGGATAACCTGCAAAAGCGTGTCACTTGCTCAAAATGGAGAGCTCATTCCTCAAAAGCAAGTATTGATGTCAATGAAAGTGTCAGTGTCATCAAGATGAAAAGTCCTGACACCATTGTTTATGAACAAGATAGTCAAATTGCTTTGTCATGTTTTCATTATGACAGTTTACTCTGTTATTTTTTTTCCCGTGCAAAAAAGTCAGATTTTGGTGACACATCCTGAAAATGCTCAACACAGCACTATATACTATTTGCACAGCCATTTGAAACCTACAGTAAAGTTAGACATCACTGCATTTAGTGAGGTATCTGAGTACAAGACACTGAATATGTATGTTTCACATGTTTACTGCATTTGCTCTTTGCAATTCTAATTTATTCACATCTAATTTATGCACATTATTGTGCAAAAGAATAAACACACCCTTATTTACAAAAAACATAAACTTCCTTTGGGTAGAGCTGTGCACAACTGTAAACAATATTGCAGTACATATTGGAACTGAACCTACAACATACACAGCTCTGTAAATCATTCATGAAATTGTTCAATTTAGGAGACATTTTCAGAAAAGAAGATTTAACATTTTTTAAATAAAATTAGCTTGACAGATTTTGACAACTAGTTCAAAATGTTTGTATGTAATGACTCAAGTAATGAAATGAGGACTATTAGTTTTATATGGAATGACTATTCAGCATTCACAAGTTTAGTTATTTTTGTCTGACATGACATAAGCAAATGATAATGTTACAAACAGCAGAGAGTTGTATGAAAGCAATTGATGCACGTCCAAAAGCATTTGCAATTTGTTGGAAGGAATGAGAAACTGCTACTATGATGTGCACAAATGACTAATTGTTTTGAGAAATGCATTAACTGTTGTGCAAATGTAAATAGTGTTGTGAGAAATGCACCAAAGCCACTGAGAAAAACTGTAAAAAGAAATAATGTGAAGAATTTAATATCACTTAAATAGTTTCTTTAACATATAGCAAAATGCGTTAAAAGTTACAATCATATTTATAGATGAAAGAATAGTCTTAAAGGGATAGTTCACTCAAAATGCACATTTTTTCACTATTTTCTCACCCAAACTTTTATGATTTTCTTTTTTCTATTGAACACAAGAGAAGATATTTCGAAAAATGTTCGAAACGTACCCACTGGCTTTCAAAGCAGGAAAAACAAATACGATGGATGTCAATGGTTGACATGTTTCAACATAACTCATTTTGTGTTCAATAGAAAAAAGAAACAGGTTTGTGACAAGTGAATGATGAGTAAATGACAGATATTTCATTTTTGGATGCACTATCCCTTTAAGTTTTGTTAAAAACCTAGGATAATAAGTAAGATAAGAATAAATGATTTCTCATTATAATTTCTTATTCATACATTCATTCTTTTTCTTTTCGGCTTAGTCCCTTTATTTATCAGGGGTCGCCACAGCGGAATGAACCGCCAACTTATCCAGCATATGTTCCCATCACTGAGAAACATCTATACACACTCATTCACATGCTACGATCAATTTTAGCATACCCAATTCACCTATACCACATGCCTTTGGTCTTTTGGGGAAAACCGGAGCACCAGGAGGAAACCCACACGAACACAGGGAGAACATGAAAACTCCACACAGAAATGCCAACTGATCCTGCCGAGGCTCGAACCAGTGACCTTCTTGCTGTGAGGCGAACAAGCTACCCACTGCGCCACCGCGTCACCATAACTTCTTATTATAAAACAAAAATAGAGTTAAGCGCACAGCTGTAACAGTAACAATATAGAGTAACAATATTGTTGGGATCACCTTTATCAGCTGATAAATTGTAAAATGAATGATGACAACCAGAATGCAATCCAAAGGGCTTGTGCATTTAAAGGGGTGGTTCGCCCAAAAAATGAGATTCTGTCATCATTTATTATCCCTTTACTTGTTCCGATCCATCATGAATTTCTTTATTCTGTTGAACACAACAGAAGATATTCTGAAGAAAGCTGAAAATCTGTAACCATTTACTTTTATGTTTTCCTACTAGTCAATGGTTACAGGTTTTCAGCTTTCTTCATGATATTTTCCTTTGTGTTAAACAGAATATAGAAACACATAAAGGTTTGGAAACACTTGAGGGTGAGTAAATGATGGATGGAATGATCAACTTTAATTTTGAGTAAACGATCCCTTTAAATCAGCAGACCACATTCAATTCAATTCACCTTTATTTGTATAGCGCTTTTACAATGTAGGTTGTGTCAAAGCAGCTTCACATAGAAGATTATAGTAAATTGATGAGTTTATAGTACATTGTGGAGATTGAAGAATTTCAACCCCCTTTTCAGAGATCTTTTAAAGATAATCAGTGTATGGAAAACAACTGAATAAACCTTGGAAAATGCTGAGAAGTATAAACAGTAGGGCTGCATAATATATCGTTATATCGCAATGTGTGCATCCGCAATAGTCATATCGCAGGATCTGCAATGTTGAATTGGGATTATAGTTGACCAGGAGTCACAGTCATTGAAGATTGTTACCATAATGGAGCAAAAGTTAATTATTTACATGTTTTAAAGGCCTGTGACTGTATGATCATATCAAGAGAGTTTAAAGCATTCCAGCACAAGAAAGTGTACAACTTTTAAATTAATTATAAAAATTATTTTATTGAATTATTTATACAATGAAAATGCTATTTTGCATTTAATTACATTATTCAATTTCTGTACCTGAATTCCTACCAAATAGCTCTATTAGTCTTCTGGTGAAATTGTATTCGTATCGCAATATATGTTGCAGAAAAACAAAACATTGAAATGTCAGATTTTTTCAACATCGTGCAGCCCTAATTAACAGATCACACCAAATCGTAAATCAAACATAATCGCACCTAAGTTTACTAGTGCTAGTTCTGACATCTTTCTGTTGCCTCTTTTGAATGTGCTGGGAAAATAAAGAATTCATCTTGTTTTTGTTCCACTAGATAACTAAATTCAATGTTAGATTAGTATATTGTTATAACTGTGCAAATATAAAAAGAATAGCAAAAAATAAACCTGATACTTATATGAATTTAAGTGACAAATTCAACAACCCCTGTCCATTTTGAAGGTTCTGACAATCCTTCTGTCTCTCTGCCTGAATAACATTTAAAGAGTAACTAAGATAAATGTTTTGTGTCTAATTGTGTACATTTGTGTCAAGTAATATGCAGGATAAAGCTAGTTGTTTTAGCAGTTTATGATATAGATGATAGGTGATGAAAAGCTTATCTATCTATCTATCTATCTATCTATCTATCTATCTATCTATCTATCTATCTATCTATCTATCTATCTATCTATCTATCTATCTATCTATCTATCTATCTATCTATCTATCTATCTATCTATCTATCAATCTATCTATCTATCTATCTATCTATCTATCTATCTATCTATCTATCTATCTATCTATCTATCTATCTATCTATCTATCTATCTATCTACCTACCTACCTACCTACCTACCTAACACCCACCCACCCATCCATCCATCCATCCATCCATCCATCCATCCATCCATCCATCCATCCATCCATCCATCCATCCATCCATCCATCCATCCATCCATCCATCCTTCCTTCCTTCCTTCCTTCCTTCCTTCCTTCCTTCCTTCCTTCCTTCTGTCTGTCTGTCTATTCGTCCATCCATCAATCCATCCATCTGGACCAAAACGTTTGTAACATTACAAATGCCTCTTCTGTAACTCTATATAATAATAATTCTGTCACACGTTATTTTAATGTACAACTCTTGCTATTAAGAAACCATTAACTAAGACTTTTAACTCAATAAAGTACTACAGATTTTCTCAGTGGCTTTGGTGCATTTCTCACAACACTATTTACAATTCCACAACAGTTAATGCATTTCTCAAAACAATTAGTGCAAACTGCAAAACCTAGTGGATAAGGACAAAAGCGTGTCACTTGCTCAAAATGGAGAGCTCATTCCTCAAAAGCAAGTATTCATGTCAATGAAAGTGTCAGTGTCATCAAAATGCAAAGTCCTGCCATCATTGTTATGAACAAGATAGTCAAATGGCTTTGTCATGTTTTCATTATGACACTTTACTCTGTACATTTTTTCCAATGCAAAAAAGTCAGATTTTGATGACACTTCCTGAAAATGTTCAAGACAGCACTTTATACTATTTGCACAGCAATTTGAAAACTACAGTAAAGTTAGACATCACTGCATTTAGTGAGGTATCTGAATACAAGACACTGAATATGTATGTTTCACATGTTTACTGCATTTGCTCTTTACAATTCTAATTTATTCACAGCATTGTGCAAAAGAATAAATACACCCTTATTTACAACAAACATAAACTCCCTTTGGGTAGAGCTGTGCACAACTGTAAGCAATATTGCAGTACATATTGGAACTGAACCTACAACATACATAAGTCTGTAAATCATTCATAAAATTGTTCAATTTAGAAGACATTTTCAGAAAAAAAAATTTGCTTGACAGATTATGACAACTAGTTCAACATTTTTGTATATAATGACTCAAGTAATGAAATGAGGACTATTAGTTTTATATGGAATGACTATTCAGCATCCACAAGTTTAGTTAATTTTGAGTAACATGACATAAGCAAATGATAATGTTACAAACAGCAGAGAGTTGTATGAAAGCAATTGATGCATGTCCAAAAGCATTTGCAATTTGTTGGAAGGAATGAGAAACTGCTACTATGATGTGCACAAATGACTAATTGTTTTGAGAAATGCATTAACTGTTGTGCAAATGTAAATAGTGTTGTGAGAAATGCACCAAAGCGACTGAGAAAAAGAATAAATACACCCTTATTTACAACAAACAAACTCCCTTTGGGTAGAGCTGTGCACAACTGTAAGCAATATTGCAGTACATATTGGAACTGAACCTACAACATACACAGGTCTGTAGATCATTCATCAAATTGTTCAATTTAGAAGACATTTTCAGAAAAAAAAGATTTAAAGTTTCTAAATAAAATGAGCTTGACAGATTTTGACAACTAGTTCAAAATTTTTGTATGTGATGACTCAAGTAATGAAATGAGGACTATTAGTTTTATATGGTATGACTATTCCGCATCCACAAGTTTACTTAATTTTGTCTGACATGACATAAGCAAATGATAATGTTACAAACAGCAGAGAGTTGTATGAAAGCAATTGATGCATGTCCAAAAGCATTTGCAATTTGTTGAAAGGAATAAGAAACTGCTACTATGATAAGCACAAATGACTAACTGTTTTGAGAAATGCATGAACTGTTGTGCAAATGTAAATAGTGTTGTGAGAAATGCACCAAAGCCACTGAGAAAAACTGTAATTTGATGCTTATTAACAGTTATTAATGTAGTAGTTGTGTTTAGGTATTGGATAGGTTAAGATTAGGATTGAGAATGTATAATAATATCATACTTTATAAGCACTAATAAACAGCCAATATCTTAATAATAAGCCAGTAGTTAATAGTGGGATATGGTACTTAAACTAAAGTGTTACCAATAATTATTTTGTGGAAAAAAATACCACCAATATTTTATTCAAAGGACGACATGGTGGCTCAGTGGTTAGCAAGAAGGTTGCTGGTTCGAGTCCCGGCTGGGTCAGTTGGCATTTCTGTGTGAAGTTTGCATGTTCTCACCATGTTTGCGTGAGTTTTCTCCGGGTGCTCCAGTTTCCCCCACAATACAAAGACATGCGCTATAGGTCAATTGAATAAACTAAATTGGCCGTAGTATATGTGTGTGAATTTGTCTGTATGGGTGTTTCCCAGTACTGGGTTGCAGCTGGAAGGGCATCCGCTACGTAAAACATATGCTGGAATAGTTGGTGGTTCATTCCTCTGTGGCGACCCCTGATGAATAAAGGGACTAAGCTGAAGAAAAATTAATTAATGAATTTTAATCACATTTACAGTAACTCTCCAAAAAAAAAACACCTATATGATTTATCCCATATTTAAACTCTGCGTATAGTAAGAGCTGGTTGTACTGTATATAATAGAGGTTATTTACCTAAAGGGTCTTTGTGGTTGAGCAGATTTTGCTTAGTCCTGCAGCCAGCGTGCTCTCCTCAATTTTTCATTAACAAGACAGAGAGTGTGAAGCACAAGAGCAGGAATGGAGACAGGAAGAGCAGAAAGGAGCAGGAGAAAGAGAGAAATCCTGGAGTAGCTCACATCTGAGGAATAAGAGCGAGCAACTGGGATGCGTTGCCATAACAACCAATTCAGCAGGCCACCTACTAGTATGTGTGTGTGTGTGTGTGTGTGTGAGACAGAGAAGAGGGTAGAGCAAGATGATTTGTGTGTGTGTGTGTGTGTGTGTGTGTGTGTGTGTGTGTGTGTGTGTGTGTGTGTGTGTGTGTGTGTGTGTGTGTGTGTGTGTGTGTGTGCCAGTGAGCAGTGCTGGAGGAGAGTAAAAAAAAAGGTGTGCATGAAGCTTGCCTGTGATTGGTCACACCTCTCGTGTCTTTGTGTAGAGTGGAGCATGTTGGGTAAGTGTCCGTCGTCAGAGGCGTCTTTTCTGATGGCTGCAGCACAGAAGCTGAGGGAGGGGTTTCTGTGCACCTCCCTCCGTCCTGCTCTCTCTTTTTCTCTCTCTCTCTCATGCCCTCATTCTCGCCACTAAAGTAAAGACAATAAAATTCAGAACAGAGAGCATCTGAATTTACCTCTAGCATGCTGGTAGCTCAAAAAAACAGCGCTGGTCTAGAAGCTTCTCTTACAGTTAATAATACTCCATAGGTCATTTAGACGTTACTGTCTGTACTCTGGACAGATTCGATTTGAATAGTAAGATACAGGCTGGGATTTGAGTACTGGTCCTTTGCCTGCTGTACACACAGACACACACACATACACACACACACACACCGGGAGAGCAGCAGCTCCGTGTGGATGATGTCATCCTATCTGCATCCTGCAGTGTTAGCAGCGCAGCTTCAGACCCTTTGTTGCCCTTTATGCTGTACTCGGACCAGATTTATGGTTTGTTTTAGCATGGTGAGCTAAGTAGCGAAGTATAACATAATCTTTAAAGGTTAAAGAAGCTGTTCAGGCTTATACATTGTAAGCTCTGTGTAAAACATATGATTTATCTTGATATGTGCTGTGGTGTTCAGTGTACCTATCGAAACACTGGTCTTATTGTGTGTTGTATTGCTAATGCTAATCAGCTAAGACTTCTCCTTAAATAAATATGGCTAACGTGTATAATTTTATGGTTATGATTATAGATTGTGGGTTATTTCACACCCTTCACCAAAATGGACTTATTTTGTACATTAATAACCATATAAATAATCCATAATAATATTATTTTGCTCATCCAGCTGAGGTTTGAATTATGCTGACTCAGTGCTCACCTCATACTGTTTGTATCTTTTACACTGAGAATAAATGTGGTTTTTGTCAGTCAGACATTCAGCATATATCCTGCATGTGCTGTTCACGATGTGAAATATAAACAATATGAAGGCAAATAATGTAGCAGATATGCTTATTTAGCAATACAGTAGCAATTAGCAATAATTAGCAAGACAGTAGTGGGTGGGTATTATGTTAGATATATCAGTGAAAGTCATTTTAGGGGAACATTTCAATATGTCATCATGAAAAAGCACAACCAAAATATGACAATATGATAACATTTGATGTGCATTTTTTGCTAATAATGTAGTGTGTTTTATTATTTAGCAAGACAACTGTGGATATTGGGTTAATTATATAAGTTGCTCTAACATCGTTGTATCTTTTATTTCAGGAATATGAACAAAATGGCAATATGAAGGCATTCAGTGTTTAATGTGAAAGTTTACCTTTCTGCAAATAGTAGGGCATAAAGTTGAAGTCAGAATTATTAGCCCCCTTTGAATTTATTTTTCTTTTTTAAATATTTCCCAAATGATGAAGAGCAAGGAAATTGTCAGAGTATGTCTGATAATATTTTTTCTTCCGAAGAAAGTCTTATTTGTTTTATTTCGGTAAGAATAAAAGCAGTTTTTAATGTTTTAAAAACCATTTTAAGGTCAAAATTGTTAGCCCCTTTAAGCTATATATTTTTTTCGATAGTCTACAGAACAAACCATATACAATATACAATAACTTGCCTAATTACCCTAACCTGCCTAGTTAACCTAATTAACCTAGTTACGCCTTTAAACGTCACTTTAAGCTGTATAGAAGTGCCTTGAAAAATATCTAGCAAAACATTATGTACTCTCATCATGGCAAAGATAAAATAAATCAGTTATTAGAAATGAGTTTTTAAAACGTATTATGTTATGTTAAGTTATTATGTTTAGAAATGTGTTAAAAATTAAATAAAACTTCGCCATTAAACAGAAATTGGGGGAAAAAAATAAACAGGCGGGGGGGCTAATAATTCTGACTTTAACCTTATGTTTATTTGAATGACTAGTGAAACACTGATTGGTATTATGTTAATGATATCAAACTTGCTTGACATTTGTGTGTGTTTTAGATTTACAGAAGTGTTAAAGAAATATGAACAAAATGATGGTCTAAAATGTTGCTAATGATACAATAGATATGTTAGTTATGTATGTAACTATATATGTTAAATAATTGTTTTGAATTATAATCTGGAGGTAGGTTTAAGGGATCTTATCTGTGTTGTAGCAGTTTTCAGAGAAAAGTGCGAATGAAATATGAGCAATACGACAACATGAAAGCATTTGATGTTTAATATGAAAATTGAAATTACTTAATTGTTTTAATAATTCACTATACACAGTGAATAACACAAATTATGTTAACTATATTAAAGTCTCTGAAAAGTCAATGTATGTGCTTTTTAAGGAAAAGTGTGAATGTAAAATCTCTCTGATGTATTATGTGAATTATGTATACGTATATAACATGTTTGATTTGCTGTGTTGTGCTTCTATTAAATCCAATATGCATGGGCGTTTTTGGGATCAATATTGACGCATGGTCTGGGGTCTTTCTGTCTACGCAGGCAGAGGGGCTTATTGCTGAGTCGTCAGTATAAGGTCACATTTGGCAACATGCAGTCACACACCCTAAATAACCTTCATAGTAAAGTTGTGACCATATTGCATCTTAAAAACTCCGCCCTGGCCTCAATATCCTCCTTTTCCTTTACAGGTCCCACATTAATACTATTGGAGGCATCTTGATTTCATAAATTTTTGTATTTGCTTGCTTTTAATCATTGTCGTGTTTTGTAATGCAGCAAAGAAACTCTAGGAAAGTAAGACTAAACATTGCATTGTGTGTTTGTCTCTCTGTCTAGGCGATGTATCTCCTATCAGTATGTCACCCATCAGTCAGTCTCAGTTCATCCCACTGGGAGAGATTCTGTGTCTGGCCATCTCAGCCATGAACTCTGCCCGCAAGCCTGTTACACAAGATGCGCTGATGGAGCACCTTGCCACCTGCTTCCCAGGTAGCCCTCCAAACACATATATACACTTAAATGCTGTAAATACACATAGTATTGTATAGTAAACACATGTAAGTGTCACTCTGTCAAAAAATACTTTTGGAAAAAGTTTATTTTATGTCTGATAAACTATGTTTTGGGACTAGCCACAATTATTTGGCTTTGTTATATTAGCTGAGATTCTAACACTAGGTTTAGGCTGCACACCGGGAAAGACTGTAATTGGAATATTTAGTTTTTCTGTGACATACAGGGCCTTATCATACACCTGGCACAATAAGGCGCAAGACATGTTTGGCATGATTTGTTGCTATTTTTAGACCAGTGCAACCCTAATTTTCATGTTTTGAGCTGCTTTGTTTAAAGCAGTAAGCACCACTTTGTGGCCTCATGGGTGTTTCGGTGTAAAATGGAGGTGTGTTAAGGCACATTGTTAACGCATTGCTATTTTGAAGAACTGAAATAGACAGCACAATTGACCAGCTGAAACCTGGTCTAAAGTCCAGCGCAGAGCCTATATGTGCCTATATGTGGCTTCAAACGCATACATATTGCTTAATACACACAGGATGTACAGCAATACACAAATATCTTTACATATGAAAAAATAAAGGCTTAAAATGTTACAAAAATTATTACTTTCTACATAAATATAAAAACCACTACCTCCATGCCTCATCTCGAGGTTTTTTTTTTTCAATTTATTCATGACAATTTGCATTTGTATAATGTTATTATAATTTGCAGTATTATTTATTATATGCATATTTATATGCGTTTTAATAAAAACAATTTAGATTTGTCCATCTGGCAGGTGCCATATGGGGCATAAGAATAGGACGTGTGTTTGGATATAACTCAGTTTTTTGACTACACTTTGTTATTGTTCATTTATTACTTTGCTGGAAATTAGAACTAAATTTAAAAATAGTTTTGAAACAAATCTTTGCACTTAAAATAAATTAAATATGTAGGCTAATGGATGTCTTCAATTGAGTGCGTACAACACCGTTTTCTTATACACGAAAGTAAAGAGAAAGTAAAGTAAAGAGAAAGTAAAGAGGCCGAATGGAGGAGGCTCGTTCTTTATCCTCGCACTGCACATGGTCTGTTTAACCGTTTTCTCACTAGTAGTGGAATGTTCAGTTTTTCCTCTTACAAATCCGCCATGTAAATAGCAAATGCACCATGGCGCGACGCAACTGATGAGACTCTGATTGGTTTAATGCACGTTATGTTCAAAACACACCCATAACTCATTAAGAGAATAAGCACAACCCTGCTAGACCATGCGCCAGGGTGTAGAGCGTAGTTTTCCATCCTTAAAATAGCAAAAGTGGATTCGGACACCACCTTAATGCTTTTGTGTCATGTGCTTTAGACTTTGCGTCAGATGATTTGAATAGCTGTTTTTGAAAATAATTTATTATTTTAGAATTATTTGGATGTTTTGGATAATACACAAATTACAAGATTTATGTTTTTTTTCTGCAAAGTCTAACAGTATCCAGGTTTAGAAATTGAATAATCTAATGTAAAATGACTGCACAAGTACTTTATATTGGTTTGGAATGTTTACACAGTAACAGACATTAAAACAAGTGTAAACAATTATCTTTATTTGTTTTATTTTAATTAATATGTATTTTGTGCAAGACATTTACAGCAAAATTTTGATTGATACAATAAAACTACTACTAATTGTATTTAATAGCTATGATTATTGTAATTCTTTTGGAGTGGATAATTAAAATGGACTTTCTACCATTCTTAATATTAATTCATTATTTATATAAATGGGTGACGCAGTAGGTATCGCTGTTGCTCCACAGCAAGTAGGTCGCTGATTCAAGTCCCGGCTCGGTCAGTTGGCATTTCTGTGTGGAGTTTGCATGTTCTCCCTGTATTCGTGTGGGTTTCCTTCGTGTGCTCCGGTTTCACCCACAACTCCAAATACATGCACTATAGGTGAATTGGGTAAGCTAAATTGTCCATAGAGTATGTATGTATGTCCTGGTCCTCCAGGTTGGGGGTTGAGCATTGGGCTAACAACTCACCCCGTAAAAATTAGATGTTACCAAACACCAACATGGTGCGGCTAAATATCACTTTCAATATAAACTGCCCTGAGAGTAAGTAAGTTATATAAATACATTTGATTTATACATTTATAAATGCTCCAGCAGCAATAATAGTGCAATTCTATGTTTTTTTCATTTATCAAAAGCATTATTTTGAATTATTTCTGTAGAATAGCCGTGTTGTACACCCTACATTGTCCAGCTCTGTTAAGAGAAATCAGTCAATCAAAGTGCAAGGTGTGCAAACTTCAACTGAATGGAGTCAGTCTGCTTTCCCTTAAAGAAGGAATGGGGAAAAAAAAGGAACAGAGACTCTGGGTTGCGTCATGTTGGTATGGCAACTACCACTGTATGATGTAATGGCAGGCAACACTTAACCCTGACTAGTTACAGCTTATCTGTTCCTTTATCCGTTGTGTGTGTTTCTGTGATTGAGAGTGTTGAAAAGCTGATTTGGGTGAAGTGAGGACTTGAGTGCAACGAGGACACCATGTACCCTGTAGTGGAGTCTACAATGCTGTTGCTCCTTGTCTGTGAGCTACAGGCAATGTTTACTTAGTTTGCTCATGTGATAATAAACACAAAGACATGTCACGAATGAAATGTCTATCTTTAAGTGTCATTTTAGTGGCACATTTATCTGAATAGTTTTAGAACATTTAATTCATAACAGTGAATTAATTGATTGTTAAAATCAATTAGTTTCCATTCTCTTGTTTATTTGTCATTATTTGTGAATATTTTGTCCACCTTCAGTTGGATCAGTCAAATCAGTGTTAAGTTTGTTAGTTAAAATGTGTAATTGGAACTGTAAATAATATTTGGAATATAGATATATTTATCTATTTTATATATTGAGTAAATCTTATGAAAAAGGGCTCATTTGGTAAGTGACACAATGGCAGTTTTTACCTTGTTATTACACTGAGGGCTTACAGACTTGATGATGAAAGATGAGGTAATGGCTAGTGTGCCATGATTGGTGGTGACATAAATCAGCAACCAATGCTCTTCTTTTGATTGGCCATCCGTAGTTATTTGTGTGATTACACCTACTCAGGGTTAATCCTACTTTTGGCACATCAGAGCTGTTCTGGATAATGCTGACATCGACATGAACACAGTAAACTGCTACTCCCCCCCTTAAGTGCTTTTCCCCTAATCTAAGTGTTTGTCTGTTGAACTTCCTCTTTGAGAATGTAACTAGAATTAACGATTGATTTAAGATGTATTATTAGATTGTCTCAAATATCAGCAAAATAGCTAGTCTTGTCAGCACTTTAATTAGCACTATGAACATGAAATTTACATGTGGTTTTATTTCCTTAAGGTGTACCCACTCCAAGTCCAGAGATCCTGCGGCACACACTGAACATGTTGGTACGGGAGAGGAAGATCTACCCCACACCAGAAGGTTACTTCATTGTTACTCCACAGACCTACTTCATCACTCCCTCCCTCATCCGCACCAACAGCAAGTGGTACCACCTGGATGAGCGGCATCCAGAGCGACAGCAGCAGCAGCAACAGCAACAACAGCAGCAGCAGCAGCAGCAGCAGCAGCTTCAACAACAGCAGCAACAGCAGCAGCAGCCACCACCACCTCAACAGCAATGCACATCACCACAATCTGGAACCATCACTCCCTCCACCTCTGGCTGTGTACGAGAAAGGCCTAACCCTAAGAATCACTGCGACTCCTATAATGCCTACCGTGATGAGTTGCCAAGCATTCATACCTCCACAATTCAAAGAAAATCCCCAAAAGAACCCAAAGGAGATCCCCCTTCATACCCACAACCCCCACCCCCTCCACCTGCCATTCAGCACCCACCTGACCCCACTGACAAGAGCAAGAGCATGACCGCCACCTTCTCTTACAAAACGGACACACTGACCAAGAAGAAGGAGGGCAGTGGAGGGGGCAGCAGTGAGAGGCAGTCTAAGAAGTTTGGGCTGAAGCTTTTCCGCCTGAGCTTCAAAAAGGACAAGACCAAACAGCTTGCCACCTTTTCAGCACAGTTCCCTCCAGAGGAGTGGCCCTTGAGGGATGAGGACACGCCATCAGCTGCAGCAATCCCTCGTGAGGTGGAGATGGAGATCATCCGCCGCATCAATCCAGACCTGACGGTGGAGAATGTGGCTCGTCATACAGCTGTCATGAAGCGGCTGGAAGAGGAGCGAGCTCAGCGCTGCAAGGCCAACTCATCTGCACAGCACAGCGCCCGTAGCCGCCGCAGCCGAGGCCACCGGCGTGTGCCACACGGGAAGTCACGTTCGCACAGCAAGACACGGGCTTCTCGGGGAGACCCCTCTGAGGGCTCCAATCTGGACCTGCCAGCAGTCAGCCTTGAGAGGGACTACCGTTTTTTTAGTCACTCTCTGGTACGCTCACCTAGAGAGGGAATGTACACGATGGAACGCAGAGGTGGTGGTGCTTACCTTGTCCACAGCAATCCCAACATTGCTGAGTCACACTTTCCGGTTACCCCGGAGTGGGATGTTTCGGGGGAGCTTGCAAAGAGGCGGACGGAGATGCCTTTCCCAGAGCCTTCACGTGGGACGTCACATTCTAGAGTGCACCGGAGTCACAGCCATACTCAGGACCGCAAGTCACGCAACGAACGGCCTGACAAGGCTAAAGAACGATCTCGTTCTATGGACAACTCCAAGGGCCCTCTGGGAGGTGGGAGCTCCACGCTTGGCACAGCTGAGGATTATGACCGCAGTCCAGATGACAGAAGCCGATACTATACCGATGATGGGACACTGAGGGCCTCCTCTCAAAAGGCACCACACTACTCATGCATCATGTTTTCTGCTGCCAAGTTCAGCTCTGAAATGTCTGTAACTGATATGGGCAAAATGAGTCTGGATGAATCAAGGCTCTGCAGCCCTCTAGAACGGAACAAGAGTAGGGACAGCCTCCCAGCGTACAGTGACCTGAAGGCCCTATCGCCAAAGCCTTTGGCTGATGACTACTTCCAGTGCAATACATCGAATGAAACAATCCTAACTGCCCCGCTGCCTCTGAGCAAATCTGACCATGACACTTTAACCCCATCTGATGGAATCCGCAAGGGCTCTCCAGCTGATCGGCAGACACCGCACCTCACTTCTCCACACCCCTTGGAGTACAAAGAGGACTCCTCCACCAAAGGGCACAATGGTTCTGGCAAACCCACACCAAGCCAGACACCTGAGCCTATGCCCAATGGACGTTTGATACAGCACCAACACAACACTGACCCAGGGGGTGGGGGAGGCGGTGGTAGCACTGGTGGTGGGGTGGACAAGAGGAAAGAGATTTTCAGTAAGGACACTTTGTTCAAACCGCCACACAATGTTTTGACTGTGAGCTATGTAGACAGTGGCTACTCAAAGTCAGGCACTTTGCGTAAGACTCCGCACATGAAATCATCTGAGGTCCTTGACACTCTGGAGACCCAACAGCCACCTAACTCCACCCCTTTGTCTGCTTCTGCCCCAGCACCTACAGGCACAGAACAGGGTGCTCCCTCCACATCTGAAGCTGCTTTTGATTATTACAACGTGTCAGATGATGACGATGAGGAGGAGGTGGAGGAGACCTCCCGTAAAGAGGCCGCCCCAACAGAGGCAAAGGGGCGGGCAGGGGCTGGTGAGGGTGGTGGAGGTGGCGGGACCATGCAGTGGTTGCTAGAACGTGAAAAAGAGCGGGATTTACAGCGAAAGTTTGAGAACAACTTGACTCTGCTTAGCCCTAAGGAGAGCGAGAATAATAACAGCCAGAAGTCAGCACACTCGGCACGGCTGGACAGCATGGACAGCAGTAGTGTGACTGTAGACAGTGGGTTTAACTCCCCTCGGTAAGTACTCACTCTATAGACAGAAAATGCTGCAAGTTAAATAAATTTGTGTGCCATTTGTTCACTTCGAGCATGTGCACAATGCATTTGTTTATTGCCATACTTTTTATTCATAATCTTACTACTAAAGTCACTTGGCATATTTATTGACTGAATAATTTCGCTAACTACTAATGTCCCCACAAAATGAACCTTGATTAGATTTAATACAGCATAATTTTATATGTCTAGGACTTAAGAGATAGTACATATATAATATTTATATATTAGTGATTCTTTTTAAGACTTTTTAAGACGCTTTTAAGACCATTATGTGATATATTAAATTTTAGACTTATACAGGGCTAAACACTAATAATTAATTCTTATGCCCCGGATGATCCAATGGATTTTTTATTTTTATCTTTTGCTTGCCACAAAAAAATCTAATGTAATTATTTCTTAGCAACATACTTTAATCTGTCAAAACAAGAAAACTCTAGTTGTATACACTTTTTCAACATAATAATACTTACTTTTTTTTAAGTGACAAGTTTAACATTGTTAAAAGTATATTTATTGTGGAGGCAATTACATAAATGATCAAAAATATATATTTATATATAATTGATTGAGTATAACTTCTATTCAACCTAATACATTTCTGTTATAAAACCTTAATTTTTATGCCTATTTATATATATATATATATTATGTCTACTCACCCTTTTTTGTATAAATAGAAGATAATGTAAAGGGATATATTGCTCTGTTATTATCATGAGGAAATTGTGTAATTGTTTTTAGTTTTCTTTCCCTGATTTTATTAAGATGGATTGTTGGTGATTGGATGAATGTCGGCCCGATTAGGTAGCTTTACTTGGACAGAGGAAAATTAAGACCTGTTTAAAATGATTTAAGACCTGTTGGAATATTTATTATTATTCCATGCGTGTTCAATACAAACTCAGGAGGCGGAGTTCAAATTCAAGAATATTAGTAATTTATTAAGTACAAATGAATAATTCGATTAGGGCCCTGGGTCGCACAAATGTGTCCTATTGGTTATACAATGCTATCCAAGAGAACACACCAGGCGCTCTGCGAGTGTTTTCTTAGGACTAAAGACCCAGTTTATATTCACAGACGAAGGAGAAGGCGGGTTGTCTCCGTCAGCCTTTCTGCACCGTCTGTAGTTCCCCTTTTCTGCACAGAAGATCTGAACCAGTTAAATGCACATGCTTAAAGACCTCCATAGGCCCCAATATGTTACACAGGAAATCAGAAGCGAGAGACACACGTTATTTTTACTGTTTTTGCTGCATATTTCTCGTCCAAGATAGCTCCTTCTGCAAAATGCCTCATTAGTATGCAAAATACATCTCCTCAAAGGCCAGTTTCAGTTAACCTATCATTTGACAAAGCTTACAATATATAGTATAGAATATAAAAAATATATAGTAAAGAATGACTGTAAGGTAAATGATTTAACATCTCCTTAGGCAAAGCATACACAACATACTAATAGAGAATCAAGGATAACTCTAATTAGGATTGAAAAAAAAAAAGAATTATATTTTCTACAATTTCCCTCTGTTGACCTCTAAAAATAAAGAGGTCACTATACAAAAGATTATTCCACCATAGTCCCATATACGTCGCCCTTTTCTTCAAAATTTCATCATTCATTTATTTTTTTTTTTAAATTAAAACAATTTCATACTTATTGTTCTCCTCTTAAATGGTGCAGTCTCTTCCCCCTTCAATTCACTCTGATAACTTATAATAATAACTTGTAATAATACAGATTATGTTCACTATATTCAAACTTATTGCTCCCAACACTCCCATTAACCTTCAATCAACCCACAGTTTCATTTTCACACCTTATACACTTTATCAATAGAAGTAGGGTCTTTTTTTTTTTTTTTTTTTTTTTAGCAGCAATATTATTAAAATGAAAAATAAAAATGTATTCCAACAAGTAAAAGTACAAATCTGTTAAAAAAGAAATCCACACCCATAAAGATATGCTTCAACTGAACATCCCAACATATGATTAAGATCTAAGACCAACACTTGTAAAAATATGTTTAGAATTAAAATTCAAAATTGTAACAACATCATTAAAAGCAAGACTTCACCAATACAAAATTACAATCAACCTTAACAGTTCAAACTGAACTTCAACAATTTAAAGTCATTATACAACTCGACAATTACAAATGAAATTGATTTACAATCAAAAAATCAACACTTTCAAAGTATGATTAAACTCAACACTTATTAAAATGAAAAATTCAGAAATCAATCGTAAAAATATCATTAAACTGACAACTGAAACCTGTAACCATATGATTAAAGCCCAAATTCAAACATTAAACTAGATTTTTTTTTTTTTTTCAGTGTCTTAAAATGTGAAAACTAGAAACACAACGATGGGATCAAAAATAAAAATTTTAACAATGTCATCAAACAAAAAATTCAAAAACATAACAATTAAATAATCTTAAAACTATTTTCAAATAAAATATTCAAAAAACAATGTGTTTAAAATAAATAATTTTAATATTTTAAAATAAAAGATAAAAAAAACATAAAATGTCTTAAAAAATATTTAAAGTGTCTTAAAATAAAAGATTCAAAAATCATAAAAACATCTTAAAATAAAATATTAAGTGTCTTAGAATAAAAGATTCAAAAAACATAAAAATATCATAAAATAAAAGATAAAAAAACATAAAAATGTGTTTAAAATCAAAGATTTACAAAAACAAAATTGTGTTAAAAATAAAATAATAAAAATAATAAAAATGTCTTAAAATAAAAGATAAAAAAAATTATAAAATGTTTTAATAAAATAATAAAAATAATTTTAAAAATCTAAAACGTGTGTAAATAAAATAATTTTAAAATGTGATAATTTGTTTTAATAATTTTTTCTAAACTTTTCTCCAATCTAATTTGTCCAATTCATTCATTCATTTTCTTTAAGGCTTAGTCCCTTTATTAATCTAGGGTCGCCGCAGCTGCAACCCATCCCTGGGAAACATCCATACACGCTCAATCACACACATACACTACGGCCAATTCAGCTTACCCAAAAAACCGGAGTGCCCAGAGGAAACCCACGGCAGCACGGGGAGAACCTGCAAATTCCACACAGAACTGAAAACTGACCCAGCCGAGGTCGAACCAGTGACCCTCTTGCTGTGAGGCGACAGCGCTACCCACTGCGCCACCATGCTGCCCTGTCCAATTCATATCCTTTTTTTTTTCATTCTTTCTTTACAATTTTTGGAATCGAGATGCTTTTGATGTTATTTTCCTTACAGTTGTCACACACACTTTCTGTCAGATTGTCATATGTTAGCAAATTAGTCATTTATTTCTTTCTATTTTAGAATTTAACCTGGTCTTTGGTTCCCCTTTTTGTGTTGGCCTGTATCTAATATACAGTTGTGCCCATGCATTGGTGTTGGGGCGTGTTCAGCTCCTACACCAATACATGCTTACAATCCCCAATTAGTCAGATGTCCCCATGTTAACTGTAAATTAAAGATGCTGTATGTAAGTTTTTGACTCTTCTAAAGCACAAAAACACCACAATATGTTTGTTCTAAAGTTCAATTTCAAACGGTTTATTGTATTTTGTAGTATGAACTATCTGCTGCTGCTTTCAGTATATGGCAATAAATGTCATGTAAAATGACATTCAAACTCGCATTGTTAGCATTTAACACTAAATAAAGCACATGAGGTTTACCTGAGGTGATCATAGTTTTCTGTTGTTCAGCTGTGAGAAATAGAAGCCGTTTGTAATATATCAATTCACGGTGTTGGTTTCGACGACAACTCTTTTTAATATGGAAAATCTTCCTTCTATCGAGTGTCGTTGCTTTTATTTAGAACACAGTTTAAATCACTCGCTCCTGTCCTCAATCTGGCAACCCGCGCTTGTTTTTTTTTTTTTTCTTGTTTTTCTTGGTGTGCAATACCTAGTTCAACCACTAGTTGTCAAACTTACATACTGCACCTCTAATTCCCCTTTTAGGCCTGGACCTAGTTCCAGGCCGTTTTTACACCCCTATGTTGTCTGTCAGGATAATCCGGCCAGCTTCACACCTTCAGCAACCTGTTTGGAAAAAATCTGAAATAAAACTGTTAGTTTGTTATGATCAGTGTTGGGGAGTAACTAGTTACATGCAACAGCATTACGTAATTCAATTACAAAATAAAAGTAACAGTAATTCGTGACATGAAAAAATGTGTAATTAAATTACAGTTACTCATGAAAATATTAACGATTACTAATGGGGTTACATCTAAAAATGGTCTTTAAAAATCTGGGATATGTTGAATAATATTAATCTGTTGCTTTGCCTGTTTCTGGTAAGCACGATGCCTTCTGCTAAGGCCATTTATTAAAGCAGTGCTATTCTGCTGTAACTACATTTCTCAGTAGCATGTTCCTAAATCAAATAACTTTTCAGTAGTGAAGCAATTTTATTATTATTATTATTATTATATATATATATATATATATATTTTTTTTTTTTTTTTTTTTTTTTTTTTCAAGTAGCGCAGTAGCATCCACACAAGGTACATTTACCGATCGTGGACCACTAAGTGACGGCACTGACATTCACGGAGCTGAGAGGCCGGTGAAAATAAAGCCATATGATGACGAGAATGACGATTTCTTTTTCTACCTGTTTTTTGGTGGTCGATAACAAACTTTTTGGTGCGTTACTGCCACCTCTCGCTCTGGTCGGTGATGTCGCCAACCAAGGCTAACACGAAAAAATTTGCTCGATGGAAAGATGACTGAGGGAGAGGAGGTCTATATATATATATATAGTTTTCTCTAGTAAAGGCTAAAGTATACTATGGTAATTACTATTACTTCATGATAGTTACTAATGATACTACATTATGTAGTGTAATTTATTATTGAAGACTTTAAATATATATATACAATACAACGCTCATTCCTAAACATTTCCCTTTACTATAAATTACTAAAGTATATTAAATGTGTAACACCTTATTTTATTGGATTGTTTTTTCTTAGCTGTTATATACTATTATTTGTTTCTGTTTAGTACAGCATATTATTTACAGTGAATAACTGAACTGAACAACTATGCCTCAAATGTTTCTTTGACAGTTTTATTGATCACTAAGATGTGATTGACATGGATTTAAGTTGCTTCGATTTAAAATGAAAATTGCAAAAATAGCTTAGATGTATTTATTTATTTTTTCTTATTGCAAACGCCACAAAAATCACCCTGCACAACTAACTAACATTTAGATTTTGTAACAGCAGTAAACACATTTTTGTTATAAGGTCTGGTTTTGTGGTGGTTGCACTTTAAAATTAAATTAGTCTTAATTCCAGCTTAATTCAAGTGATGAAAGATTTTGAAATTCTAACCGTAAACAGAGCTACTGTAAGATCACACCTGCTTGGTATAAATGCTTGAAAATGATTTAGTTAAAAATACCCATTAGAAACTTCAAAGTAATCAAAAAGTAATCAGATCTAATTAGTTACTTTACTTTTATAAGGTAATTGAAAAGGTCCACTACTTATTACATTTTAAATAGGGTAATCTGTAATCTATAATCTATTACATTTCCAAAGCAACCTCCCCAACACTGGTCATGATATAGTCTCTACATAAATGATGCACTTCCAGTTCCTGTCCAAGCTGCTCCAGGTCTCCAAACTTGCCATCCTGTAAACAATTCAACAGTCATTAATTCCATCATTTTGTTCCATAATGATGTAATACCCCTTGATATGATTTTTTTCAAGGCCTCTATCCAAATCAGTTTGGTCTGTGCACAGATTTTTGCCAATTATGTTTTTAAATTTCTATTCATTCTCTCGACATTTCCCTGTAATTGTTTTTTTTTTTTTTTACCCCATCCCTAAAATCATGTTTCAGGCCCAATGCCTGCTCCACTAATTTCAAATATTTATTCTTTCAGTGTTTACCATTATCTAATCTAATTTTCCTTCAACAATCCATTTGTTTCCATATCGTCATTCATTAAACACTTAATCACTGTCTGACTATCCTCTTTGCTTGCTGGCCACACTTCTGGCCACCCCGTGTAACTGTCAACCAAACCAACAGCTAACTCTTCCCCTGCACTCTTTCCCCCATACCTGTGTAATCAATTATGACTTCCTGTCCTAGTCCTGTTCTAATTGGGAACAATCCTGCCTCTGGTCTGACTCCATTGTTCTGCACTAACTGTCTCAGTTGGGTCGTTCTGTCAGTTAATTGTGGTATAAAGTGTCTACTGAACCCAGCCAAGCCCAAACACGATAGCATGTTTTTCACAGTCACTGGTTTGGGTGATTCAAAATGGCTGATCGGTGGATGGGCGAGACCCCTGCGCCGAACCCAGACACCACTCGTCCCAGGAATGTGACCTGTGGTCTACACGCCTGTAATTTTGATCTGTTTACTTTAAAACCACCTCTATACAAGTGTAATAACTCCTGCTTGGTCACAGTCAAGCAGAAGTCCACTGTCTTAGCAGCTAGTAAAATGTCATCAACATCATGTATCAGTACCACTCCATTTGGCAAGGGGCAATCGCTCAGGAGGCCTCAAAGGGCGTGATTGAACAACCCTGGAGACAATATGAATCCTTGTGGTACTCTGGTGTATCTGTATTGCTGCCCCCTAAAGGTAAATGAAAACACATCCCTCAAATTTGGTGCCAGTGGTAAACAGAAAAATGCATTGGCTAAGTCTATGCACGAAAACCACTTATGCTCTGGGTGTAAAGCTAATAATGCAGTGTATGGATTTGGCCCTGGCAATGTGGTGGTTTTCACTACCACATTAACTTTTTTTTTTTTTTTCATCATGAGTTATTCTGTATTTTCCTGTATTTTGTTTTTCTACAGGTAAAATTGGAGTGTTCCATTGTGAGGTTGATGGCTCTAACACACCTATAGTCAACAATCATTTAATTGTGTCTGCAATGCCTGCTTCAGCTTGTGGCTTGTGAGGATACTGTGGCTGCCAAATTGGCCTTTCATTATTTAACTCCATTGTTTAACTTTAATTTATGTCTGAGAGTGAGGAGCAAAAACCCACATCTACTGGTCCAGTAGACTATAATTGGCCTGGTAAACTGTCTAGCATTGATGCCGCCGCCTCATGATCCATTCTTTCTCTCCCATGACACCTTGTGACCCATATAGGTTTAGCTAATTTGCCAACCACGCCCTTCTAATATTTTATTTATTTATTTATTATTAAACTTTCTTGATATCATTCAGTTTGGTTTCGTTCATAGAATAAAGTCATATGCGGTGGGTCGGTGGGAGACATGTATGGTGCAATAAGAGTTACCCAAGGCCTCCATTGAGCATAAAGCGAGAGAAGGCTGTCTCCCTGCATGGTTTCTGGCTCCAGTTCACCCCAGTAAACGTCAGTTCCTTCAGGCTCTCGTACCGCTGACAGCAACCATGGTCCTCCCAGTTGAGGTGTACCCAGTGAACAGTTCTTAGTGGTCCCTGTGGGAAATCTCACAACGACACCATCAGCACAACACAAAATTGATGTACCAAGCTTTATCAGCAAGTCTCTGCCCAATAAGTTCGTGGGGGCTCTGTCTGACCAAAGAAAGCGGTGTTTCAGTTGTTGTCCAACCACAGACACTGGTATTGTCTCAGTTAAAGGCAGTCTTTCACATTCCCCAGAGAAACCCATTACTTCCACAGTTTTTTGTGAAATCAAGTCCTGATCGACAGGGGTAATCAACGTTAAATAGATGGTGCTCGTGTCGACCAAAAAGTTCAGACGGTTTTAGTTAACCTCCATAGATAGCAGTGGCTCCGCCTTATTCACGCTTGGGTCTCCCTGTAGGCCTCCTCAGTATTGCTCCTGTCCTCCCCAGAGTGGATATTGTGTTCCACGCTGCCCTGGGTTCTGTCTGCCAAAGTTTGGAGCCAGCCTTGCATGTGGTGCCATGTAGCCTTGGCCTCCTTGCACACCCCCTCTCTGAGCCTGCAGATTTTGTCCTTGGGGACATCTCATTGAAATGTGCCCCCACTGGTTGCAATTGTAGCATTGAACAGTTTGGCAGTCGCGCATCTGATGATTTAGCTGCCCACACCGGAAACAGCCCTCCATACGCCCACGCCCTCTGTAAACCCCGGAACCCCATTGACCCCACATGCCTCCCCTATTCTGTCTTCTAAATTGAGGTTGGCGTTTGGGTGGTTGTTTTGGTGGTTGGTTGTACACAGGTGTCATGTAAGATTGTTCAGGGTCAGGTGACTGCACCAATTGTTTACCTTTATCTTGATCTTTCTTCTTTTGATTATTGAATTCTTGTCTGGCTTTGTTCACTTGTAATTTCACTAAATGGTTTTTCAGTTCCTCAATCTCACACTGACTATCATCAGCTTTATCTTTAGCTCTATTCATGTGATGGAGCAAGTGTCTTTCCCAGGTGGCCGAAGCACTTCCTGGTATGTCAAGATTTTCTTTTAGAGCCGTTTTAACACAGCTTGAAGTACCCTCAATCACAGCCATTCTGAACACTCCTTCATGAATTTGGTTAGCATGAGGATGTGTCCCAGTCTGGGCTTCCCACTCCTGTTTGCATCTTATTAAATATGCTGCTGGTGTTTCATCTGCCTTAGGGGTGAACTTTATGTTATGTATCGCACTAGGTGGTGCAGGAAATTTTTTCCTTATTACTGCCCCCCAAGCAGTTGCTACATTGCCAAAAGTAGTGTCTGATTGACATTTACGTGTATTAGCTTCCTGTTCAAGTTGTCTCAAATTCCCATTAGAAATCACCTGCCCCAAAAGAGCTCTAAGGTAACCTATAGCCAAACGATATCCCTGCGTAAGGGACATTAGCAATTTTTCCATAATGGCATACATATCAGTGAATGACCATGGCTGGTATTATTTTAGTCCACTATTGCTTACAATGACAACAAATAAGCATTCACACTGTACATACAACAAAATCAACGCTATTCACAATTCTCAATTCTGTTCAATATATCTACCTTCGCCTACTCAGTCTCTTTTCCATGTACTTCTAATCTATTTCGCCTTCACACTTTCTCTTCCACGTGTTTGCACACAAAATGAAAACATTCGCGAACTAAATTATCCACACAAAGTCACGACCTCGGCGACTAAACTGTCCCTACATTTTCTAAAAATACCACTGCCGAAAACTCTTTCCCTATAACTAATCTTCAATGCCTGGACCAACTGAAAGCATTAGGAGTTTCACCTGGGTATCTTTGACCCCAATCGTCATTAGGTGTCTGGCGACCCTTACCTTTATAGTCCAAATTTCAGGTATCCGTCGATACCTGGCACGGTTAATACTCAGTATTCGCTTATATAACCATTCACCTGAACATTACACCATTATATTGTGTCCTATTCAAGACAATGTACAATCACAGCCCTTATCTGGTCTTTCGTTCCACCAAATAAGTAAAAACAGTCAAAGTGTGAAAACTTATGTTCTGATTCACTTAGTTAATGTCATATAACGAAACTGTAATATTTCTCCCGTGCGCACAGTCACAGCCCTATCTGGTCTCCTGTGCAATACAGTCACAGCCCTACCTGGTCTTCTGTATTAATACAGTCACAGCCCTACCTGGTCTTCTGTATCTAAACTATACTACCCTATTCTAAACTATTAGTCTTCTCTAAACTCTTCTAAACTATTCTAAACTACCCTATTTAATATTATTCTGACACACTGGTTAACATTTAAAGCATATATCCATTTAAACTCATCGAATTATTCAAATGCTTGTATATTTAACTACCTCAATCCTACATATCACATGACATCAATCAATTTAGCTGAAAGTCAATCGCAGAAATTCGATTAAACAGGTTTTCTGCTTACCTGAATATTTAGGCGCGCCTTGATGTCAGTGATACGACAGATTGACTTCTCCTGTCCTCCTCTCGCACGTCAAGGGGTCACCAATTGTTGGAATATTTATTATTATTCCATGCGTGTTCAATACAAACTCAGGAGGCGGAGTTCAAATTCAAGAATATTAGTAATTTATTAAGTACAAATGAATAATTCGATTAGGGCCCTGGGTCGCACAAATGTGTCCTATTGGTTATACAATGCTATCCAAGAGAACACACCAGGCGCTCTGCGAGTGTTTTCTTAGGACTAAAGACCCAGTTTATATTCACAGACGAAGGAGAAGGCGGGTTGTCTCCGTCAGCCTTTCTGCACCGTCTGTAGTTCCCCTTTTCTGCACAGAAGATCTGAACCAGTTAAATGCACATGCTTAAAGACCTCCATAGGCCCCAATATGTTACACAGGAAATCAGAAGCGAGAGACACACGTTATTTTTACTGTTTTTGCTGCATATTTCTCGTCCAAGATAGCTCCTTCTGCAAAATGCCTCATTAGTATGCAAAATACATCTCCTCAAAGGCCAGTTTCAGTTAACCTATCATTTGACAAAGCTTACAATATATAGTATAGAATATAAAAAATATATAGTAAAGAATGACTGTAAGGTAAATGATTTAACATCTCCTTAGGCAAAGCATACACAACATACTAATAGAGAATCAAGGATAACTCTAATTAGGATTGAAAAAAAAAAAGAATTATATTTTCTACAGACCTACAACACAATATTTCAGTGAATTTAAGACTTTTTAAGGCCTAAAATTATTATTATTTTTGAATTTAAGACATTTTAATATTTTTAAAGACCCCGCGGATACCCTGATATATATGAATATATATCTCACAGTGTTTTAACTTCACCTATGATGCATGTTTCATTTGAGGCACATGATATTAGCATACAACACAATTCTCATATACAACTTAAACTGTGGTGTATAGCATGATTTATCCCATTTTTCTTTGACGAGGCCACAAACCAGCACAGACAGCCTTTAACTGGGTTTCCCAGGGCTATGTATGTGTTAGCAGAAGCCCTTTATGAGTGAGAGGGTGAAGACTTTTTTCAGCTGCTAAAAATAGACCCCTTGTGTCTGTATGACTCATTCAGAGAGATATGGCAGGGGTAGAATAACCGAGAGAGCCTACATGTTCTGCACATGTGCTGCCTTTACTTTTTACAATACACTACATTTACATCACAAGAAAAGTCCATAAAATATTTTGAATATGTATTTTGAATGAGTATTTTGAATTTCGCAATGCATGGTGTTTTATTATAGCAGTAGAAAATGTCCATAAACTTAATGCAATTCAAATATGTGTTTTTGATCTGCATTGGCTGACTGTGAGTTTATAAATTCAGTGTATTCGACTGCCCTTTATATGATCAGTACCATGTATTGATCATAAAAAGTGAAAAGCCTTGGATATTTAGTAGCGTCACATGAGAATGATCATTTTGCCAATCTCACTCAAGTTTGGAGACTTGGGCTCTGTCCACCCCATTACATCAGTCTGTACATTTAGAGTTTACTCTGTATTAATAGCTCTAAAAAGCTTACGAGACACAAGTGCCACAAATCTGCAATTTTAATACCCCCGGCTGCCCCGTCACTTACTCTAACACTCACACACACACACACACACACACACACGCACGCCCAATCATTCACTATTTTCTGGATGACTCATCACATTAACGATGATGTCATTCCACGGCTCCTGGAAAAACACCAGCATGGCTCTAGTACATAGACACATTTAGTTTGTGATTGATGTGAGGTAGTAATGCAATTACACCGAGTGGGACAAGAAAAAAAATAACTTGCACATTTCTCTATGCAGCAGTGAAAAAGATCTTCTCAGGGTTCTGAGCAGTCTATTTAAAAGACTATTACTGCAAAAAATGTCATCTTTTTTAAAAATTATTATATGAGAATTATTAATTAGTGGTTAGAATATAATTATTATCATGAGAAAAGTGAGAATATACAATCATGGTACATTATAAGGAAAAGAAAACAAAAACAAACAGAAAGGGTATATACATCACACATTAAAGCAGAGATGCCCAAACTAGGGCCCGCTGGCCACAGTGGCGCCCCGGGAAAATTTTCTTAGGGGTGGCCAGAAGAGGCCGCAGCAAATCTTGGGGTGGCACACACATTTTTTTTATAAATTCAGTGTTATATTTTTGTTTCTAGTAAATGAAATAATGTGGTTTTAATTCGTTTAATTAATTAATCTTAAAATATTGCAATTTATTCCTTGAAATAATTCTGCAAGTAGCCTACATGTGCAAATCAAATAAAAATCAATATTTAGTTTAAAAACACTTTTCATATATATATATATAACTTTTTAGTTATTTTTTACATACTTTTATTGCACAGAATATGGTATATGCCAAGTCTAAAATTCATGAAGATTCATGAATCAATTAATAAAACAAACAAATGAACAAACTGAACAAAAGGCATTACTACACACACATTCACTATACAGACCCTAATAATACAATTTATCCATATTCCTTTTTGAGCCACAATATTATTAATGCAGCTTCTTCTATTGATGTACCTTAAGGTAAATATTATATTGCCATTGCTGTCTATTGAAGGTGTGTGTGTGCTGTCAACGACGATCGGGGAGGGCAGTGGTGGTTCTAGTTTAAATGACACCATGGGCGAACCATCCCATACACAACATAATGTAATGAAGTCTTACCTCCCTGACTCTTTATCCCTCCTTTCTGCTTTAAAGCCATGCCTGGCTGGCCAAAGATGGCCTATAGTAACCTTTGATTTGGCCCACCATCCCATTTGAGAAGAGGGGAAGAATGATGGGAATGGTTTTAGAGATTGTCAATTTAAATCTAATTTAACCTTTTGTTTTATTGTTAAAAGATAACTGAAATTAAATGCTTCGATTAAATATTGTAAATTAATCAGATTTAGTGTAAATGTACATACTGTCACCTGATGGATAGAGGATAATGCAGAGACTTTGGTGAGCAAAATTAAGGCAAAGGCAGATTCTGCTTGACTACTGTATTCAGCCATGAACTCCACTGTTCACTGTTACGTTTTTATTGCAATATGTTATCATTTTAAAAGTTACACTGCATTAGTTAATACTATTTAAAGTAATGTTTTTTTTAAAGTTATAATTAATATAATATTTTTAAATATTATTAAATAAATTAGGAAATTAACCATGGCAACTTTAATGTAATACAGTTTGGTATATTTACCTTCGGCCCACGGCTCATAATGATATTTGGTTTTTGACCCTTCATATGAAAAAATTTGTGCACCTCTGCATTAAAGTAAAAGATTACATAATTTATATAATTTTTTGTAAAAGAGTTAGAAATAGTTTTAAAGTAATACTGCATTTCATTAAGGTTTTTGGTTTGTAAATTTACATTTATGTATTTGTTAATAGGATAAGAAGATTAAGAGAATATTATTTCTTTTTACGTAAAGGTTCTGCTTTGTAATCAACAAAAACAAACAAAACTTATTCCCATAGTAAGGAAAAGTCTTTTATCAACATTCTTAATTACAAAAAGGGAAAGATCTTTCCAAAGCAAATTAGAATAACTGCGTTGCCAAAATAAGTGAACTAGGTACTTAGGGTGTTGCTCACAAAAGGAACAACAATGTCATAATTTACTAAACGCTGTGTCATTCCAAACCTGTAGAAATTTACTTATTTTAATATATTTACAGTGAAGTAGGGTTGTCACGATACCATTAATTCATATTACGATACTATACCAGCTGAAGTATCGTGATACCAAATCCATGAAATCAAGAAAATTGTCAGAAATACTATATTTTATGTTATAATAGGCCTGAATTCAATGAATGATTCCCTTATTATTGAAAAAAGTATTTGCACGCCACTTCACCTAAAATGTATTCATTCTTTTTGTTTATTTGTAGATAACTGACCAACAAAAAATACATTAAAATAAAGATACAAATTATACCAAATGAAATTCGTTACAAAAAGACAATTTTTTCAACCAAATTAGGCTTTATGTAGTGGTCAAAAATAGTTTCAATGTTTCCTGTATCTATCGTGTTTTTTTTTTCAGTCTTATCAGGTAAGAATCGAGATTGTCGCGGTTGTTGTAGCTAATAAATCATATTGACAGGAGCAGAAATGAACTAATTCAAAATCGAACTGAAGCCTCAGAAAACGTGCAATAGGCTACCATAAAAGGCGTGAATTCTACAGTTTGCAACCTTAAAGGGCTCCACAGACTATTCAAATAAAATTGTTGCACAAATGTGTGAGCATTTTAGTTACTTTTCCACATGCAACATTATGTATTGTAGATAGACCGTTAATGACGATACTACCGTTTTCAAACTACAGTGGCACCGCCAGTATTTTGGAGCCATAGCATCACAGTACTACTATAGTACCGGTAACTCTGCAACCCTACAGTGAAGTGTGGCTGGTGAACACATTTGTTATTGTTGTGTGGTCATAACTGCTTTTTTAACAGCTAAACAATCTTGCTAACCAGATTAAAATGACATTTACCAGAATATTAGATTTCTACCTATGTCAAACAACTGTTTATATTTTTCATAATACTGTACACATATTGCACTTAATGTACTTGTACCATGTAAATGTATGACAATATTTTAATGTAAATATTTAATAGATACAGAAACAGTGCTCAGCATAATTGAGTACACCCCATTTTGAAAATGAATATTTGTGTCCATTTCTCAGTGAACATAGGCAATGTATTTTGGTGCATTTAAACAAAACAGCTTTATTAAACAGATATATTTATTAAAATAATATTTTAGTCACCAAACATATTTAGAAATTGAAAGATAATACAATTAAATTCAAGCTAAATATTACAAAAAAAAATTACAACCTACAAAATTTCAACTAATTTTTTCAATTTTTTTTGCTTTCTTGATTTTTCCTCTTTTTAAAATTTGTATTTAATATTTTTCTATAACATAAATTTGGGTGTACTAGTTTTTGGACCGTTATCGTAATTTATTTTGTTAGATAAGCTCCAGATTTGGCTTTCTAATGTATATGCACAAATATAACGTTGTATAGCTTCCTATTAAAAATATGAATGTAAAAGATAGATTTGTGAGGGGTGTACTCATATATGCTGAGCACTCTGCATGCTGTAAAATATACTTTAATATATAAAGAGACACCATTAATTGTGTATTATTTTTTATATTTAATATTATTAAGTATATTATGTTTAATATATGTTAAATCAAATAATACATTGATGGTGATTTTCCCACCTACCTTGTTTTCTCAGCACACGGGAGAGCCTGGCATCCAACACCTCAAGCATAGTGGAGAGCAACCGGAGACAGAATCCGGCACTAAGTCCAGGCCACATGGGCACCACCAGCATCGGCCCTCCATTCAGCTTCCGTGCAATCCCAGAGCCCCCCACAACACAACCTGAGAAACTGCAGAAATCCCCCAACTGCCTTGCCTCCATCACCAGCGTCTGACATGGGCCCTTCTGGGTTGACGTAGGGTCAGGGTGATCTGCAATGATGGGGTGCCTAAGTGCAGGAGGGTTGGATAACTCCCTCCATCAAGCACCTCGACTACATGGGGACTGTTAAACCCACAGGCATGGCTTCCAGAGACTGTTCCTACAGCATCAAAGGTCACTGCAAAAAAACAAACAAACAAAAGAAAATAAAAAAAGAGGGAAGAAATGGAAAAGGAAATTTCTCATCATAGGATTTACCTTAACACGCAATTAATCAGGAAATTCTTCAGTCGAATCAACCCTTATTTTCATAATAGGCTTGAAGTAACTGCTAATTTAACAATGTTTTGTTTTCAGAAGTATATTGTTTTCGTCAGTCACAGATTACGAGCCAATGAGATCATGCAGCCAATGGATTACGTTTGTACGCATTAAGAAATCGATGCTGATGTGCAGGTCAAAGGTATTCAAGATTTGTGATATTTGTATGCAGTACAAAGTTAAAATGATCATGATTCATAAAGCTGTATAATATTCCTAAAAATAAATCCATTTGTCATGGCACTGTTAGATACATTGGTAAAATAAGAGTCATGCTCACGTGCATATTGAAACAACACATTGAATTAGTGGGGAAAATATGATCTCGTTCTGAAATTAAAAGATTTTCTTTTCTTTTACCCAAACTTAAGTCGCATACAATTACTTTGTATGCACTTTCACGTTTCATTAAGGTTCATAATTAATCTCAGGTCATGAATAGTTAACTCTCCTAAGAAGAGGTAAAAACATTGGTCAGTCTGTAATCATGTTTCTGTGGATCGTTTCACTTATTTTTGTTTCTGAAGGGAATAAAACTCTCGGTGGACAAACATTAAGGTCAATTCTGAATTGTTTTAATGACGTTATTCCCTTTTGAAATAAAAACAGGTGTGTGTTTTACGCCAGTGTGAATCGGAAACCTAGTCTCATGAACCAGGACTCTTGTGGATGTCATGCTTGTCTTCTGTGTAGCTTGATGGCTCTGTTTGTTGTCACAAAAAGAGGAGGAGGATGTTGGAAATCGCAATGGTGGGAATGACTGGTGTTGCGTCTAAAACATCCACGACACTCCAAGGAAAGCTCATACAGTTCTCTTCCTTTGGGCCTGTGGAATTCAGAGACTCTGCCCTTTTGCTGCTTTGAGAAACCTTTATTTTCAAAGATTTTCTTACTTGAGTTGAATCCAGACCGCTATGGTGTTTTGATTTTCTTTTCGCATCACTGTTTTCCTTGGGAATTGAGCTGGTCAGTGCTCAAACCAAAATGGAACAAAATGGTTCAAAAACCAACACATTATATGTATATTCACATTCCTCCCCAACCGTATCAATAAATGCTTATTTTAGGTTGGAACAACTGATTCAATGAAATTATGTACGAATAATTTTCTCCACTGTTCAAAATGTCAGAGATGAAAATCAGATTTTGATCTGCCGTGTGGTATAAGGCTCACCGCTATGAGCAAAAGCCCCTTTTCCCAGATTGAATTAAACATTAAAATTCTTGCTTTGAACATTTGGACTATGGCTTTAACTGTTTGGTGTAGCATCTTAAGAATGCACCAGTCGTATCCCTCCCTGAGAAAAAGTCACATCCATTTCTGCAATTTATCATGTGGTGATTCTTCTTCTCCCTTATTATCTTTCATTTAATTTGTCTCATTGGCCATAAGCTTCACAGATCCATTGCTTGGCGATGTGTTCAGGTGGATATCCTCCAATGGGACTTCTGGTTGTGTTTGAATCAAAGACGTTAAACCACTTTCAGCTCACTCCCAACTATTTTTCCACAGACGCACACATACACAGCCATGCAAACTACCCTACACCCCCACATACATGCACATAACTAGCTACCTCCACCACCTGTGTAACAACAAGGTAGGGACGTGTACAGATTTGGATTCTTTGCCTGTGGAACACAGCGCTATCAGCCTCTTCTCTGTGAATGTTGACAAGGAGCGGCGGACACTGTAACTAAGAGGACTTATTCTAAAGTAATCAGTATTAAGTGCTGTAGTTTCAACTCAATTCTATTTTTTTTCTTCTCAGTTTTTCGACAGAAGTGTCTTTTACTTATTTGCAAGTTGTGTATAAATCTGTCTGGCACCACATCAATGAAACATTTCCCGTTTTATGTTTTGTGTAAGACGCCATTTTGAGTTGTCTGCTGTCCCCCTTCACGTGGGTATTTCTTTATCTGCTTTATGATTTCAGGCCCAGTTTGTTAAAAATGCATCAAGATGGAGATCAATCAAGGGACTATGCTTTATATTCTAAACTCCAGTCAAAAATACTTCATCGCTTTGTGGCAATACTGATATCTAAAGTATTGTTTTCATATTCCCACCTGATATGTGAGAGGTCAGTGGTTAGGGTCCAAACAGCCTCTTAGACCCTGTAGTTGGAGGTGGGATGAAGATTGAGGAAAGACGAGCCTCGTATATTAAATGATAATTTTATATCATTGCTGGACATTAGAGAGCACCTCACAGCGTCTGCTCTATAAATAGATGCTTTTCGATTAATTTCAACAGAGCTTTACTTAAAACAAGTACATTCCGCTTTAGTTATCAATACACCTCTGGAGAACTTTAATACTGACAAACACATCACTTCCTTTACTTGGCAAGGCTTTGCAAGAGGATGCATTTTGGGTGTCGTCACATTAGTTTTGATTTGAAGCCCCTCCTTCATCAGGTAATCATTTCTTTATTTTTATTTTTTTAATCACATTAGTTTTTGATAGACTAAAGGGAGTAATGCAGCCAAGACTGCCTTGTAAAAAAAACAAAACAAAAACAAAAAAACGTTTGCACTGAAATGCCTGGCCTCTGGTTGCTGTTAAGTCCATCCAAGACGGATGCTTTGTTTATATTGTAAAATATTTCATATGAAATAAAAATGACCATGAAATGTCTTCCCTTAACATTATGGATTTTAGAACCACGTCAGACAACATTGTTTCTAAATGGTGACAGTGTACAGTATCATACTGTAAATGAAATCAATCTGCCATGCTTAGTATAACTTCAAAAGAATACTGAAAGATATGAGGGATCTTTTTGTAATGTCTATAATATTTGAAAAGAAGTCCCTATTTGTGTAGTAATGGTGTTTCATCGTTGTGGTAGTGTATGTGATAAACCCAGTTGGGAGATTGTGTTACTTTTTCAGACAATAAAATAACATGTTTGGTTATATGTTTTAAATGTCTTGTGTCTTCAAACCTTTGGAATATCTTAAAACGGTGGCATTCAAGTAGGCTATCTGGCTGGCACTTGAACATTTGGATGCTGACTTGGTCAGAATCAACTGAAAAGCATTTCTCTGTAATCATTTACACATTTTACAACAGTTGACATGCAGAAAAGTGATTTTTTTCTGGACTATATATATTGGACAAAGCCTGTGCACTGTCATGCAATTTTTAGTCACATTTGCCTGGAAGCTTCCATTGCTTAACAGTTTACATCGGGGGCATCAAACTAGGTTCCTGGAGGGCCACAGTCCTGCACAGTTTAGTTCCAACCCTGCTTCAACACACTTACCTGTACACTGTAAAACCCAACAGTCATCTTTATCAAATGAAATGAGTGTAGTTAACTCAAAATTGACTGAAAGTTAATTCTACTCATTTGAAGAGTTTTGAACTCAGTGTTGAAGGTAATGAGTTAATTAAATACCTCATTACTTTAACTTAAATTGAGTAAGATCACAGTACTCAAACAGCTTGAGTTGCCTTAACCTATTGGGTTTTACAGTAGCCTACTCAGTTGGTTTGAGTTCTCTTAACTTATTGGGTTTTATTGTGCTTAAATTGATTCGTTTATACAAGTGGATTAAGTTCACAGTACTCATTAGGATTAGTTTTTGAACTTAAATAGTTTGTTGCAATCTGTTTTCTCAAACGGTTTGAGTTACCTTAACTTTTTGGGTTTTACAGTGTAGGATTCAAACAAGCCTGAAGGACTTAATTACTTTAATCAGGTGTGTTTAATTAGGGTTGGAACTAAAATGTGCAGAGCTTCGGCCCTCCAGAAACTGAGTTTGTCACCTGTGGTTTACATGAATCAACAATAAATGCTAGTTAATGTAGTTTGCTAGCATAATGCTATAGTTTGGACCGGATATTATCAATGAACAGCTGTATTTTTATTAACAAACATTAATTAAATATTAATAAATACTCTAAACGATGCTTATAATCGTTAGAAAACGCATTACCTAATGTTAATAACAAACTTGTAAAATGCTGCTATATATTGTAGACTATCACTTGATACAATGAGCATTCGATGTCCAAATATTGTCTTATGTTACATATTTTAATTCAGAATTTAAATAACTGTAAAGGATTAATACAACATACCAGGAATTGTAGGGCTTCACAGATGCTTGTCATGAGGTATGTCTGTTTTACCGAATGACAGGAAAATGTATAACATTCGAGTTTCTCTAGATTATATCTTGCCACCACCTAGTGGACAAACAGCGCACAACAATTTACAGAATGGATTACAGTTCTGCAATATGGAGAAAAGAGTTCAGATTGAAACAGGTATTCATTTAAACAGGTAACCTGGCTATAACAACTACTGTGAAGTGTTCAATTAATGAAGTGTAAAAAAGAGACCCATAACGTTTCTTTAAAATGGTTTTGTGTGGAAGTTGTGTGTTTGCTGAAAGGCATACATGTAGACGACAAACTTATTTAGTGTAGAATTATGCCTTCATTTGCATAGAGGACCGATGGTAAATATAAAAGCATTCAAAATGTTTATTTATTTATTTATTTATAAAATCATATTAGATTTTGATAGAAAAAGGAGTATGGTCTGACTGGCCTCTGGGGCAACACAGTGGCTCAGTGGTAAGCACTGTCGCCTCACACCAAGAAGGTTGCTGGTTCAAGCCTCAGCTGGGTCAGTTGTCATTTCTGTGTGGAGTTAGCATGTTGTCCTTGTGTCCACGTGGGTTTCCTCCGGGTGCTCTGGTTTCCCTCACAGTCCAAAGACATGCACTATAGGTGAATAACTAAATTGCTTGTAGTGTATGAGTGTGAATGAGAGTGTATGGGTGTTTCCCAGTACTGAGTTGCAGCTGGAAGGGCATGTGTAAAACATATGCTGGATAAGTTGGTGGTTCATTCCGCTGTGGCGGAATAATAAAGAGACCAAGCCGAAGGAAAATGAATGAATGACTGGCCTCTGGTTGCTGTTTAGTCCACCCAAGACGGATGCTTTGTTTATATAGTAAAATATTTCATATGACATAAAAACGACCATGAAATGTCTTCCCTTAACATTATGATTTTAAAACCACGGCAGACAACATTGTTTCTAAATAGTGAAAGTGTACACATACAGTATCATACTGTAAAATGATAAGTGAATTAAGTTAATTACTTATGATATTGTATGTAGCTTAAGCAGGGGTGGACTGGCTATAGGGAGCACCGGGACATTTCCCGGTGGCCTGACGGTCAATCTGGCCTGCCACCGTGAGTCTGGCCTGCCGCGCTCTTCACTTTCTAGATCGCATCAGATGTGGCCTGACTGACAGTTACTTTGTCCTGGTTGAAAATGCTTTCCCAGTCCGCCTCTGAGCTTAAGTTAAAAGTAAGCTGAATTTTTGTGTGGATTTTCTTTTATATGCTGGTTAAGTGTTGAACCATGGCTGATGGTTTAAGTTGGTTCTTTGCAGGGTCATGTGCTGGTCAATACCATTTTCAGACCAACACATGACTAGCAAACAAACAGCTTAAAGCAGCAAATTTACCCGTAGGCCTATCAGTACATTGTGTTATGTTGTTTTTACAACTTGTTAGATTAAGATTAAAAGATATGGATTTGACAAGTTCACTAATGGGCGTCACGGTGGCTCAGTGGTAAGCACTGTCGCCTCACAGCAAGAAGATCGCTGATTCAAGTCCCAGCTGGGTCAGTTGGCATTTCTGTGTGGAGTTTGCATGTTCTTCCCGTGTTCGCGTGGGTTTCCTCCAGGTGCGCCAGTTTCCCTTACAGTCCAAAGACGTGCGGTATAGGTGAATTGAATAAACTAAATTGGCCGTAGTGTATGAGTGTGAAATTGTGTGTATGGATGTTTCCCAGTACTGGGTTGCAGGTGGAAGGGCATCCACTGTGTAAAACATATGATGAATAAGTTGGCGGTTCATTCTGCTGTGGCGACCTCTGATGAATAAAGGTACTAAGTCGAAGGAAAATGAATGAATGCCGTTCACTTATCGGTTCAAGATACATGTTAAGACAGAAACACACACATGAACTTCAGCAAATTCCTCCACCACATTTCAATTTATAATGTCATAATTTCACTATTGGGCGTCATGGTGGTGCAGTGGGTAGCACGACCGCCTCACAGGTTGCTGGTTCGAGCCTCGGCTGAGTCGATTGGCATTTCTGTGTGGAGTTTGCATGTTCTCCCAGTGTTCGCGTGGGTTTCCTCTGGGTGCTCCGGGTTTCACCACAGTTCAAAGACATGCGCTATAGGTGAACTGGGTAAGCAAAATTGTCCGTAGTGTATGTGTGTGAATGAGTGTGTTACTGTGTTTGGATGTTTAAGCCCAGTGATGGGTTGCAGCTGGAAGGGCATGCACAGCGTAAAACATATGCTGGATAAGTTGGCGGTTCATTCTGCTGTGGCGACCCCAGATTAATGAAGGGACTAAGCTGAGAAGAAAATGAATGAATGAATGAATTTAACTATTAAGCATAATGTGTATTATAAACAACTTATAAACATACACTTATAATATTACACAAAAGCAAATATCAGTTAAAAACTATAAATATACCTTTATCATTAAAATGATTGTTTCAAGTTGCAGCTTTTACCTTGCTTTTACCAAAAGACTAGAAAGGGATTTTGTTTTACTCGGTTTTACCCACCTCATTGACTCCTCCAATCCTCCAGGCGTCGCTGAAGACGCGACCGCTGCTTTTGTCTGTTTAGACTCAACCCACAAAAAAAGAAGCAGCTGTTCCTAGCAAAGTTTAGGTTAAAGTTTTCGCCGGCGAGTAAATAATACATTTAAACAGATTTACTATTATCGTATCCCTTAGAGGCGACCTACGGACCATGGCAAACAGATGTACGTGTAACTGATGAGGATCAAGAGTAATGGACAGTGAGTAGAAGATTCTTCCTTTGTAATTTTGCGCTATTGTTGCTGTTGATAACGGGATGTTCGTCTCTTTAAATATTCAGACAAACCTACTCAGACTAAAAGCAGAAAGTATTTGCTCCAAATTAAAAGAACTGGTGTTGTCCGTGAAATACGGGATGATAAACTCACAGTTATTATTGTGTTATTGCAGATGATACACGCTTCTGCGCTAGAAATATTTAGGGTGGATGCAAACATTGTGTTGTTAAGAACCAGCGGAAGAGTGTGTCAGTCACATGCTTCCTCAGGGCAACTGTTATGTCATACTAGGGCTTTTCTTCTACATCTGAACCTACATTATCCTCATCGGATTGTAATTTAACATCTGTTAAATGTGATAGGCTAAATAAATATTGTATTGAGCTGAAATACTAACAGAAATCACACAGTTAAATGGTGAAAACAACTAACAGTTGTCCTTACAGCAAATACAAAGAGTGTTTCTGTTTTTACCAGGGCCCCTCATGATGCAGTACGGAAATAATTGAGATTTTGAAAAAAAAACATGTGAAAAAAACCCTAATAAAAACAATAAAAGCTAATATTTTTATCTAAATCTAAATAATTTATGATCAATTAAGGATTTAGCATATGTTAAATGAGATGGATCAACCAAAGATGCAACCATTTCGTGTTTTGAGCTGAAATGCTAACAGTTGAAATCTGTTAAATTTGACAGCAAATTTTGATGTAGTCTTAGTCTTTTGACTAAAATTCCATTTTAGTTTTAGTCATATTTGAGTCTTTTAAATCATTTTAGTCGATTAAATTTCATAAGATTTTAGTCGACTAAATCTACTCTACTCTTATGATGTTGTAATCGCATCCCATGTCTACTGTGGAGACTACTATAGTTTTCAAATGTGTGTGTGTGCCTCGTGCATTAATTCTGATTGGATATTTTCCAAAAAACATCCCCAATCACATTCTCGTCTCATTTTTATTCTACAAAATGTCAGTATACTTTTATTATAGTCGTAGCTATTATCAATTAATTTTTATTTAGTTTTCGTCACTAGAAACTTGTTCGTCACAAAATTATGATGAATTTTTTTCACCAACGAAATTAAGGCTGGTTGAAATAGAGCAATTCCAGTGTTATGGATGTGACATTTGCAGTAAAATCTCAAAATACAAATTTGCAGAAAGTACATGTTAACATTATATTAAAACATCTGTTTATATTTTCCTAAACGACTAACCTCAGAGTTGAGGGTATGACCATACAGAATCTGCTGACATTTTTTTGCTATTTTTGTGCAGAATTTTGTTAAAAATATGCGGATTTATGCGGAATTATTTTGGGAGTATCATAACTAAAAACTTAATATATGAAATAAAAAGTAATACCTTTTTAACTTTTATTTAATGTTAACAATGCAAATCCAATTAATGCCACTTATTTGGTAAACAAAGCAAGTCTGTCATATAATACATTAACTAAAAGACAGAAAATAGGACTTCACAAACTGTATTGTGAATAAATCATGTGAACATTTTCATATTAGTCAATATTATTTCTGAAATTAATATAAAAACTTAATAAAAGAAAATGTACACACATTTATACAAGTAAATAGATAGACTCAATGATGGGCTAAAAATCAGCAGAAATCTGCAGATTTCTACACACGCAGCTTCCGTGTGGGCCTAGTTATGGGATAAGAAAAATATTAATCTGTAAACATTTTTTCTATTTTAAATGAGGAAAGTAAACATGAGTTATGGATGTGACCAAAAAAGTTAGCAAGTTTGCAGTATACAACATACTGTGAATTAAACTGCACAATCCTAAATAAATCAGGCTAATCGAAAGAGTTGGCTCTCTATATAACAAACATGATTGATCTTATTTTATTTGACATTTTTGCATTTATGAGAGAAAAGCTTGGTTATGGATGTGACAGATGTGAAATTTCCACTTGTGTGACTTTGATGAATCAAATATAATTGTTTAAAAACATTGACAGAGAAATTTTTAAATGTTTTTACAGTACTGTAAAATACAAGCATACACAAAAAACTCGAACCCTTTTATTTTTTGCATGGCAAGGTAGACATTTGCATGGAATTGCTCAATAGTTAATGTTGAAAACAAAGCATGATGGTTATATGATTTTTTTTTCACCAAATGTTGTACTAGTTAAAATATAAATAATGTGAATTAATAAAAACAAATAAAAAGTTTGAAAATCATCAATTTATCATAAATAATGAATTATTATTAAAATAAACATTTTTAAATAAGATTTAAATAACTTATCCATTAAATAGATAGATATATAAAGACAAAGTAGATTAAAACTCAAATAAATACAACATTCATTAAAATGAACACAAAAGATAAACAACTAGAGTACTGTTGAATAATTACTCTTTAATTTATTTATTAAGAATAAGTGTTTTCATAATATATATTTGATATTTTTACAAAAGTATAAAATAAAAATAAAAGTATGAAAATCAGCCTCTTATCATAAAATAATGAACACATCTTTAAAGTATCCAGTAGATAGAAGGGAATAAAACAAATAAATACACCTTTGATTAAAATGAATAAAATATAAATACATGAAAAAATATGAAAAATATTTTTGATTCATATTATATATTTGATCTTTATACAGAAAATCTTAAAGATATTTTACATTTTAGAACATTGAAACACCTTTTTTCCTGTGATTTAGTAGACCAATGACTTTGAACAGGTCTGTCCATTAGCCACAGTGAGCATCTTTGATTTGAAGCCAGAAATATAGCTTGCCCTTCTTTCCTAATAGTTTTTCGGTAGACTCAGGAATGCTATGAAGGCTGAGCCATTCTAGCAGCTTTATTTTCTTTTCTGAAATTATTTGAGAGTTTCCTTGTCTGTGTTTGAAGTGATTATGTTGCTAAATCATCCACCCTGGTTTCATCTTCATCATCTAGTAATGTAGGTATTGAGACTGAAGCAGTTAATATTCATTTGCACTGACGAGGGGCAGGGCTGCTGAATAACTACTGAAAGATTTGAGCTGCTGTCTGGGGTTTCCATGCCTTTCTACACCTCCATTTCTTCATGTGTTTACTATTCTGCATTATGAGAAAACTAAATGTTATAACTCAATCTTCTCTGATCTTCACAGTGCTTTCCACTTAACATAGTCAGTGTCTGAGGGCCAGTAGCAATGGGGACACAGTTCACAATCGACGACGCGTTCGTCCTGGAGGGGGAGGAGGAAGGTGTGGTGCCTGAAGAGGATGCGGGGGAATGGAAGGGCAGAGAGAAAGACGGCGGTGGAGAGATGACATTTGGACCTCTTTCTTTTACCAAAACACAAAGTCATCCTTCTGGATCTGCCAGCACTCCTGAACACAGCAATCTGAAATATCAGGTCGGGTGTTTTCACGTATCTGTCTTTGAGAATCTTTTATGGGGAAAAATGCGTGACGTTTTATTTTGTTTTCACCCACAGAACCTGGAAAATGAAGATGCTTTGGGTGGCACTGTGAACTCCTCTTTCAATAACTTCTTCAAAATCAGGTTTGGCCTTTTTATTTGGACGTTTTAGCTTTGAATTAATTAACTCTGTGATAATATTGTACAAAAAAAATGATGGGATGCACTAAAATAATTAATAATAATAAAGTCAGTGTAACAAATCTGTAAAACTATTAGGAATTGTCAGTGATGATGGATTTATCTTGTCATTATTAAATACTACATTGCTTGATCAGTCTTTCAAAAGTCTTGCAGAGTAAGTAAATGTTAAAGCAGGTTGCATATACATCTCAAAAATATGTTAAATATAAAATATATTTTAAGAAAATATATACTATATCAATATATGGAGTAGTACTTAAATAGCCAGCAAAGTTGTTCAATATTTAATATCATTGTTACTGATACCATTACATTAATATATATCCTTTGTTCCTGGTGTTGGGTTGTGGCTGGAAAGGCATCCTCTGGGTAAAACATGTGCTGGATAAGTTGGCGGTTTATTCCGCTGGGACGACCCCTGATTAATAAAGGGACTAAGCCGAAAAAGAAAATGAATGAATGAATGAATATATCCCTTGTGTATATTTTTGATCTGCCCAATTTTTGGTCACAATATTTTGCTTCTTTAAAGTAAAAAAAAAGAAAAGAAAAGGAGTACAACTTAAAATGAGTACAAAAGATAAACAAATACACTACTGTTGAAAAAAAAAAATTCTTTTATTTAGTTAGAATAAGTATTTTTATAATATATATTGGATCTTTATATATATGAAAAAAAAGAAATAGAATTAAACAAATTCAGAAAATTATCCTCTTATCATAAAATAACGAATACAACATTATTAAATTAAATTATGCAATAGAGATGAAATTTACACAAATAAATACACTGTTTAAAATGACAACAAGTATATGTCAAGTGGACCCATATATTTTAAAAAGCTTTAATTAGTTATTAATTAATACAAAACGTTGTATTCTCATTATTTGTGGAATTTTTATTAAATTGTATTTGGTGTATTTTTAAAATGTTGAGTTTGTATGTGACATGAAATGACCTGTGAAGCTGATAAACTTAAAATCTACTGTTACTGTACTACTTTAAGTTTATTCAGGTTACACATGATTTAAATGTTGGCCTACAAATCTGCTCCTATACATAATTTACACTTTTTACACATTTTTCTTGTTAGAAATGCAAGGTTGTATATGCAAATATGAAAACACTGTGACGTCAAAAACTTTTTAAAAATACATTTTATTCCAGCATTTTCATTTTCCACAATTGTTTCATTCAGAAAACAAGTGACAGATCTGGGAAACAAACAAGCCATTAAATTAGTAATTAAAAGAAAATTAAAAGAAAAACTAAATATTTTTTGTACAAATAACTTTGAAAAGGCAAAAGTCTTTCCTTATGCGTGTTAATTATATATATATATATATATATATATATATATATATATATATATATATATATATATATATATATATATATATATATATAGCTGATGATCAAATAATTAGCCCTCAGGTGCAATTTAAATAATTTTCAAATACTTCTAAAGTGCTGTTTAACAGAGAGATTTTTATTAACCTGATTTATTTTCTGTCTTTGCCTTGATGAGAGTGCATAATATATTTCTAGTTATTTCGCAAGATACTAGTATTCAGCTTAAAGTTAATTAGGTTAACTGGGCAAATTAGATTAATTAAATAAATCACTGAACAGTAGTGTTTTATTCTGTAGCCAATCAAAAAACAAAAAAGATTGGCTAATAAGGGCTCTAATTACATTGATCTTAACAATTTTAACTTTTTTTGTATTTTTTTTTTTATTCTAATCAAACTAAAATAAATAAGACTTTCTCCAGAAGAAAACTGTGAAAACTTTCTCTGTTAGAAATAAACCCGTCATGATTTGTCCTGGTAATATCTAATTCTAAAGGAGCTTTTGATATGAAATTGACCCAGATTTAGTAAAAACACAAACAACCCAAACATACAAAAAAATCTGAATGAATTTCTTATTGTGTCAGTGAAAAGACATAAAGAGAAAGTACTGAACTGAAATGTATTTAATATTAGTAAAAAAGGCTTTTCTGGTAATGACAGCTTCTAGACACATCTTGTATGGAGAATGGTTCTGTGGGTCTCATCCAGTGCTTAATTTGTGATCGGGGTAACAGATCCGGCATGTTACCAGAGGAGGGAGTGGTAATGGAACATTTGCGCATTGTGGACAATATTGAAGAGCTTTGGGAAAGTCAGATTTCAGAGGTGCCAGATTCGGTGTTCTGACGATCTGTGCTACCGGTAGCTCAATCTGTCATATTTCATCTTAAAAAAACAGGGTTAGCACATCTTGTCAGCTTCAAATGTCTATCAGAATGAACTACCTACTTAAAGAAGGGTGTAAAAACAGGGGTAGAGCATTTTGTCAATCGGAATGAACTACCACTCCAATAAACAAATTAAATATAAAACTAATGAAATAACAAAAAAAAATTAAGGCAGTAGTTCACTCTGGTAGACATTTATAGCTGCTACGCCGTTTTCTACATTGTTCAATAGAGCAAGTAGTTAACTTCGAGAGGTAGCACATATTGTCAGCTTCAAATATCTACTGGCAATAAAGCCCTGGTCTATCAAATCTGATCTTTAGTTCTTAATTTCTATTGGATTCAAATCAGCTGAGCCATTCTAGCAGCTTTATTTTCTTTTCTGAAACCATTTGAGCGTTTCCTTGGCAATGTTTGGGGTGATTATCTTGCTAAATCATCCACCCTGGTTTCATCGTCATCATCTAGTAATGTAGGTATTGAGAATAAAGCAGCTAATATTCATTTACACTGACGAGGGGCAGGGCTGCTGAAATAACTACTGAAAGATTTGAGCTGCTGTCTGGGCTTTCCATGCATTTTCTACACCTCCATTTCTTCATGTGTTCACTTTTCCTCTGTGTCATTTCATTTTATTCTGGGCTTTCCATGCCTTTCTACACCTCCATTTCTTCATGTGTTCAATACTTTTCCCCTGTGTCATTTCATTTTATTAAACATAACTTCATTAAGTTTTGTTTTCTTTGTATGTATGGATTACTTTGGTTTCATTGGCTGTGTTTGGGGTGATTATCATGCTAAAACATCCACCCTGGTTTCATCTTCATCATCTAGTAAAGCTGCGGTCACACTAGAGTTTGAGCTTGCGAAATTCTGTCGTACAGCCCTGCAAAAGGAGGCGGGATTAAACAAGATGATTAGACTAGAAAAAAAGCGAACGATTGGTCCATGTTTTAAATTTCTGTCCAGAGAGGTCATGTTTTGATCCTCGGTTGGTATCACGCAATCATGTGATGCTATTTCGCAGGTCAGAGTTCACTAAGCTTGAACTTTCCAAAGCAGAGAAATGCGAAACTTGCCTTACTTTTCCGGTCTGACGCATTCGCGGGCGTATGAATGGAAGTCTATGGAGAGAAAAGTGCAGTGTGACCGCAGCTTAATGTAGGTATTGAGACTGAAGCAGTTAATATTCATTTACACTGACGAGGGGCAGGGGTGCTATATAACTACTGAAAGATTTGAGCTGCTGTCTGGGCTTTCCATGCCTTTCTACACCTTCATTTCTTCATGTGTTTACTTTTCCTCTGTGTCATTTCATTAAACATCACTTCATTTCTAAACTAATTAAGTTTTGTTTTCTTTGTATGTATGGATAACATCAGTTGTTACTAACGTGTGGTGAACATTTCAAGTTAACAAATATATATTTTCTGATGGCGAAAATTGGTTTAATATTAATTTTACCTGCTGTATTTGAAAAGAATTCAAATATTTTACAGGATGACTATTCATTTTGTCATTATTTTGTATTTTGCAGTGATCCTGCTACTTTGTCCTACTGCAGCTCTCAGTGGTCATTCAGCACTCTCAGCTCAGTCACACAGCTGTCTGCTCACTGCTGCGGGTAACAACCTCTATTCATAAACTTCATGAGATTTTTAAGCTGAAGTTAATTAAACCTCTTAGGTCTCTCATGTGATGTTTGTTCCATTTCTCATTATTTATTGCGTGTGGATTGTTCTCAGGTGGACGTCTCACCCACTAGTGAAGAAGAACAGACGAGTGGTTCTCGCCTCATTCCTCCTGTTAATCACTGGAGTTGGTGAGACTTTCATCCCTCTTGATCATAACAAGTACTCGAGATCTCAGGGGGAAGGTGTTGTTTGTGTCCGACTTGTAAAGTGCTGTCTTTATTTATCTTGCTGTCAACTGTGATCTTAAGTGAATTCAGATGTGATTGTCAGCTGCTTAGTAAATGTATTATCTTTCTTCCCCCCTCTCTGTGCCTCTTTCCTATCAGCTTTGATCTTTACAGGCATTGTCATACAGTTAAACCCTCACGCAGGTAAGCGCTGTCAGAGATAATGGCTCTAAATACAGATGAGACATAAACAGGATTGCTTTAGCACACAAACCTATGCGCACATGTTATGCAGTTAATAAATCAGTGCTGTGCATGCCTTAAAAATCAGACTCCAGCTTCAGACATAAAGGCCCATACCGAGTGCTACTGTGAGGCAAATCGCAGAAAAACTGCTTCACAGTGAATATGAAACTACTGTTTGACCTATGGCAAATGACTACTAACCACAACAATGCCATTTCCCCCTTCCATTTGTATCCTATTCTAATTGTACATTAAAGGGATAGTTCACTCAAAGTTGAAAGTTTACTCATTGTTTACTCATCTATTGTTTTCAAGCCCTTATGAGCTTCTTTTTTTCTGTTAAAAGTAAAGGAAGATATTTTGAAGAATGTTGCCGGTAACAAAAAACTAATTTTATAGATGCTGGTTTCCAACATTTTTCAAAATATCTTGAAACTTAAATGAGTTTGTGACAAGTGAAGGTGAGTAAGTGATGACAGAATTAAATTTTTTGCATGAACGCTCCCTTTAACCTCACACGGCTCAATATACAACAATTAAAATAAATTTTTGGATTAAACCACAAACACAAACTATCTACCATGGTTATGAAATTAATAGATTATTAAACTAACCACTGAATCACATTTTCTATACGTTTTTGTGAGTTTTGTTAGATTGCTCTTTGTTTTTGGATATCAAAAATAACAAATGTTTGGCATCCATTTTTGTCCCCTTACGGAATCTTACCAAAAAGTGTAACTGCAGCAGATTTGGGCACATGATGCAAAGCTTAACTGGATGCCTCATATAACTGGAAAAATCCCTGCATTCTGCCATAATTGATCTCGGCTGGTGTGAATAGCTTTATAGGAATCTATTGTTTTGATTCAAGAGCGTCTTCGTCTCGTACTTTTACACTTGGTTTGGGGAAAAAAGAAAACAAACAATCGGTTCTGGTTCGCATAATGTTTACACTCATAGTTAAGATCAAAACTAAAGATAAAAAAATCTGTATTTTAAATATGACAAATATTTTGCAATGGAAGTGAACATCTAAAACAACGCTGAGCTAAACTTATTCATTATAACCTAATACGCGTCATGGTAATTTCATGTCGTGAAGATCTTATAAAAAAGTGATTCTTCACCCAAAACTGAAACTTCTGTCATCATTTACTCAACCTTTGCTTGTTCCAAACCTTTGAGTTTTTGTTAAACAGAAAATAAGTATTTATTTAAACGATAGACCGCTTTAACCATTGACTTCCTACTATGAAAAGTCAATGGTTCCAGTTTTCAAAATATCTTCTTTCATGTTGTACAGAAAAAGGAAATCCAAAGGTATGGAAACAGCTTGAGGGCAAGTTAATTTTTATTTTTGGGTGAACTATACATTTAAGACTCAAAACAGCAGCAGCAATTTCTTTACACAATAGACAGCATTGGGATTATGACAAAAAAAAAAAATAGTATTCTGACTTTTTATGATCATATATTGTTACATCATGTGCTGTTTTTGGTTCATTTAGATGCATTTTGTCTATACTGTGTTAATATATATGTTGACTGGCACCAGACCTTATCTGTAAGTAGACAGAGACCCACTTATTGAGTGGTCTTGGCCCACTTGTTTGTTACTCACCAAGGTCCGAATGACCGGTAATTATAACAGAGTTTATTCTAATCAAACCTCCCAAAGTGTGAACGTACCCTAAATAACCAATTTCATGTCAATTTTAGAAGAGAATAATGTAATGCCATTAAAGTAATGCCTATATTTCTGCTAATTTTTTTAGGTGTTTCGAGTGCAATTTTCTTTGTTCCTGGATTTCTCCTCTTCATTCCTGGTGGTAAGATCTAAATGCTTTCATTTTATATAGTCAGCTTTGTTTTAGTGTGTATCAGTAATGAATTTTGGACCTTAGATAACATGTTGTAGTGTTGTAAACTGTCAATTTCTTTGTAATGCAATCAAGAGATGTGTCTGCACATGGAGAACCTGACTGTAGGCTAACAGCATTTTTTATAGGGGTAGTTCACCTAAAAATCAAACTCGACGTCATTTGCTCATCTTTCACTTGTTCCATACCCATTTGAATTTTTTTTTTCTGTCGAACACAAAAGAAGATTTTCTAGCCACTTGTAACCATTGACTCCCATATACAATACCTGACAAAAGTCTTGTTGTTGATCCCAGTTGTAAGTGCAACAAATAATAATAACTTGACTTCTAGTTGATCATTTGGAAAAGTGGCAGTAGGTACATTTTTTTTCTGGTGAATCATCTGTTGAACAGCATCACAAACACTGTAGAAGATTCTCAGAAATCAGTCAAGTTTGGTGAAGGAAAAATCATGGTTTGGGATTAATTTCAGTTTGACTGGTGTGTGAGAAATCTGCAGAGTGGATGGCAACATCAACAGCCTGAGGTATCAAGACATTAGTGCTGCCCATTACATTACAAACCACAGGAGAGGGCAGATTCTTCAGCATTATAGCGCCCCTTCTCATACTTCAGCCTCCACATCAAAGTTTCTAAAAGCAAAGAAGGTCAAGGTGCTTCAGGATTGGCCCGCCCAGTCACCAGACATGAACATTATTGAGCATGTTTGGGTTAAGATGGAGGAGGAGGCATTGAATATGAATCCAAGGAATCTTGATGAACTCTGGGAGTCTTGCAAGAACGCTTTCTTTGCCATTCTCTTTACTATAAGTGATTTGAGTCATTGCAGAGATGTGTGGATGCAGTCCTCCAAGCTCATGGGAGTCATAAACAATATTCATTCTTTTTCCACTGCACCATGACTTTATATTCTATACTGTACATGATTTCTGTTAAGTCACAAGACTTTTGTCTAAGCAAAGTCAGACCTTACTGTCCTAATTAAATAGTTGAGGCATGATCATATTTTATTTTGGTAAAGTAAGTGTAATCTAGAGGCCTTTGCCTTTCATATGAGCCACTTCTGATACCAAATGATCACATAGAAGTCAACTTCTTATTTGTTGTTCCTAAAACTGGGATAGACAACAAGACTTTTGTCAGGTAGTGTACATTTACCTACTATAGTTGTTAATGGCTACTGTTTTCCAACATTCTTCTAAATATCATCTTTTGTGTTCTAAACAAACACGTTCACACTTCTGCAGTTTCATTTTAAAATGCATATGTTCTGTTACTGCTACATTTACCATCTACACTACTCCTGCATTATCTTTGACCCGGTTTTAGTTCGTAAACAGTATAGATGGACTGAAATGCAAAAATGTTTAGGGGTGGCTAGCCTCAGTCGCTCTCTGACTGATCTTCTGGATTATTGCGTAATGTTCCCTGATTAATCAAGCTCCTCTCATGTGACCATTACACCAACAGTAGACTGCAAGTTAGTGGGGATGCTGACATAATATGCACATGCCCAGTAAGCGTGAATGCTCACTTATGCATTTTAGGCTAGATCGGTTTTCTGAAAAAAAAGAACGGCAGTCTGGATGAGTGTTTTCATTTTAAAAGCGTTATTTTAAAAACAATGCACTACTGTGTATGCCAAGTTGAGTAAACGATACTTTTGATTAGGGCTGCACAATATATCGTTTCAGCATCAATTTCGCAATGTGATCATTCGCAATAGTCAGTATACGCAATGTTGAATCTGAATTATAATTTACCATTTTGTTTTTTGAGGCCTGAGAAATTATACCATTTGTAACTTTGACAAATTAATAACTTTATTTTATTGAGTTGTTTATCAAACGAAGATTATTATTTTACATTTGATTATTCAGTTACTGCAGACCTGAATACAGATTGACTCAGTTTATTTAATTTGTATCTTTTCTTTATTGAATTTATGCTTGTAGATTGTTTTTTATATTTTATGCAGATGCACTCTCCTACAGAATCATAACAATCAATCTAAAATCATCAATTCTTTCCAAATAGATATTCAACAAATGTAGTCAAATTGTATTCCTATCGCAATATACATCAGAGAATAAAATATTGCAATGTTAGATTTTTCCAATATCATGCAGGCCTACTTTAGATCATCATCAGTGGGCTTTCAACCTAACTCAAATTCGAAAAGATCAAATTTGGATTTTTGAATGAAACCTTATATATATATATATATATATTTGTAAAATCTTGGAGTCTAGAATACTTTGAGAAAGCCGATTCTGGATTAAATGTGTTTTGTGGGTTTTATTTTGTCTTGTATATTTATTTAATCATTCCTATTCTTGCTTGTTCAGATGTACATTTGTATTGTGATTGAGTTTTTATATGTGGGTATTAATCATACTTGCATTGTTTTCTGTTCCCACATTCTTAATTGTGTAACAGATACCTAGATATTGCACCTTACATTTCTTATATGCTTTTATATAATAATAAAAATAATAATAACAAAAACTGTAGAGAAAAACAACTAAACCCTGTGCTCTTCATTTTTCCAGTCTATCATGTGATCTATATAAGCTGTGCAGTTCGGGGATGAAGAGGATTCAAGTTCTTTTATTTGCCGTACTTTGAGAAGTAACAAAAGTTTCTCTTTACATCATCCAGACCGGTAGTCTGGATCACCCAGCATTTCAAATCCCTAAAAATGAAGTAAGGGGGATGACTTCTTTTTACAACCTCAGTTACTTGTGGTTTTTTTAAACAATTTCACCATTTTTTTTTTGTTGTAAAAGCCAGTCTGTATGCAATTCTAACCTCTACAGAAAGAACTAACAGCAGAGCTTCAACTGTGATTTACTATCAAGTGCAACAATGTACAATCTTACTTCATCTGTTTCCACAGAATTTGAGAAGCCACATGTGATTGAGATTTTGTGTATTTAAATGTTCTCAATTCAGTGAAAAATACTTCGAGTTCAGCAATTATTAGAAGCTGGTTATAGATGTACAAAGTTTTGTTGTATGTAGTGTGCCAATAATAACATGAACTTGTTCACCACGAGCATTTTGTAGTGAAAATTAAATAATAGAAAACAAAGCAAATGACATGAAGAAAACCAAGCAACAATTTACCATTTAGGCCACAACACCCACACATACACACACACACATGCAGTCTATACTTGTAAAACTTTGACTTTCATCTTCCACCTATTGTAAAATCATTTAAGATGCAGCAACCAAAGTGATATGCTTTTGGACTGACCATTTTTCTTAACTATTACCACTACTAACACTTTAAACCACTGTTTAGTCCTAAACCAAATGTGTTGAAAAGATTTTGTATTGTGTAATTTGTTTTTTAATCTTTATGACACTACAATAAACCTGTTTTTATATTTGCTTTTAAATCTCTGCTGTATTCATTCATTTTGACTATAAAAATACATTTCAAACGCATCAAAACAAGATTTCAAAAAAAAAAAAAAAACGACTTGTAAAGATAATACACAACTCTAATTTGTTAATCATCTCTATTCAAGTATTTCTAGCCCTACTGACACGAGAGAGCTCAACTTCAAGTAAAACTGTAAAACATCCCAAAGCAGACAGTTCAGTAATACAATAACAAAAAGAGAGACAATTTTATACGAACATACACAGAATCCCTTAAAACAGGGGTGTCCGAACTCGGTCCTGGAGGGCCGGTGTCCTGGAGAGTTTAGCTCCAACCGTAATCAAACACACCTGAACCAGCTGATCAAGCTCTTACTAGATATACTAGAACATAAGTCACAAACTCAACTCCTGGAAAGCTGCAGCTCTGCACAGTTTTGCTCCAATCCTATCAAACACAGCTGATCCAAATAATCAAGGTGTTCAAAAGAGTCATGAACGCCTTCATTGGTTGGATCAGCTGTGTTTGATCAGGGTTGGAGCAAAACCAATCCAGGAATGGAGATTGAGAACTATGTACTAGAAACTTCTTGGCAGGTTTGATGAAGCAAGTTGGTGCTAAACTCTGCAGGACATCAGCTCTCCAGAATCAAGTTTGGACATCACTGCCTTAAATGGTTAGTTCATCCCGAGAAATAAATTCTTATTAATTACTCACCCTCGTGATGTTACAATTCCCTGAGACCTTTGTTCATCTTCAAAACACAAATTATTTTATTTTGGATTACATGTGAGAGCTCCTTTGTCCTCCAGAGACATTGAAAGTCCAGAAAAGGAACATACATCTATATTTATATATATATATAGTTAAAACATTCCATGTGACTTCAATGTGGTTAAACTGTAATCCATAGGTCTCAAATTACTGGAGAGTACTGGAAGCTCTGCACAGTTTTGCTCCAACCCTGATCAAACATGGCTGATCCAACTAATGAAGATGTTCATGACTCTTTTGAACACCTCGATTAGTTGGATCAGCTGTGTTTGATGGGATTGGAGCAAAACTGTGCAGAGCTGTGGCCCTCCAGGAATTGAGTTTGAGACCTATTCTGTAATCAAGCTCCAAAACACTTTTGTGTGCCAAACAATTTGTAAAAAACTAACTTGTTTGCCTTTGTCAGGGTACTGTAGTAAATACGCACCCTGATCTGACGCAGGAGACTCAGGCAAACAAGATCTTTTTACAGTGTTTTTGGTGCACAGAAGTGTTCTTGGAGCTTCATATGGTCACAGATGAACCACTGAAGTCACAATACATTTTTGAAAATGTTTTTGGTTCCTTTTCTAGACTTTAAACATCTCAGGACCATTGTTGTCTATGGAGGGTCAGAGAGCTTACAGGTTTCATCTATAACATAGGTCTCAAACTCAATTCCTTGAGGGCCGCAGCTCTGCACAGTTTTGCTCCAACCCTGATCAAACACAGCTGATCCAACTAATGAAGGGGTTCATGACTTTTGAACACCTGGATTAATTGGATCAGCTGTGTTTTATAGGATTGGAGCAAAACTGCAGAGCTGCAGCCATCCAGGAAATGAATTTGAGACCTATGCTGTAATCATATGAAGCTCTAAAAACTCTTTTGTGTGCCAAACAATTTGGAAAAACTACTTTGTTTGCCTTTGTATTCTAGCGACATGTCAGGGTTGCACGTTTACTACAGGCAAAACAATGTATTGCATCACGCAAGCATCGTATTGACTGTGGTAAACTCACACCGTCAGGAAGACTCAGGCAAACAAAGTCTTTTAAACGGTGTTCTTGGAGCTTCATATGGTCACAGATATAATTGTTGAAAACGTTTTTGGTTCCTTTTCTAGACTTTAAACATGTCAGGACCATTGTTGTATATGGAGGGTCAGAGAGCTCTCAGGTTTCATCTATAACATAGGTCTCAAACTCAATTCCTGGAGAGTACTGGTAGCTCTGCACAGTTTTGCTCCAACCCTGATCAAACACAGCTGATCCAACTAATGAAGATGTTCATGACTCTTTTGAACACCTCGATTAGTTGGATCAGCTGTGTTTGATGGGATTGGAGCAAAACTGTGCAGAGCTGTGGCCCTCCAGGAATTGAGTTTGAGACCTATTCTGTAATCATTAAGCTCCAAAACACTTTTGTGTGCCAAACAATTTGGAAAAACTACTTTGTTTGCCTTTGTATTCTAGCGACATGTCAAGGTTGCACGTTTACTACAGGCAAAACAATGTATTGCATTACGCAAGCATCGTATTGACTGTGGTAAACTCACACCGTCAGGAAGACTCAGGCAAACAAAGTCTTTTTAACGGTGTTCTTGGAGCTTCATATGGTCACAGATATAATTGTTGAAAAGTTTTTGGTTCCTTTTCTAGACTTTTAACATCTCAGGACCATTGTTGTCTATAGACGGTCAGAGAGCTCTCAGGTTTCATCTATAACATAGGTCTCAAACTCAATTCCTGGAGAGCCCTCCAGGAACTGAGTTTAAGACCTATGATCAAAATATCTCAATTTGTGTTCCGAAGGTCTCAAGGCATTGGAACTACATGAGGGCGAGTAATTAATAATATAATTACCCTAAACCAGGGGTGTCCAAACTCGATCCTGGAGATTTTAGCTCTAACTTGCCTCATCACACCTGCAAAAATGTTTCTAGAAAGCCTAGTAAGAGCTTGATTAGCTAGACCAGGTGTATCTGATTGGGGTTGGAACTAAATTTTGCAGGACACCGGCCCTCCAGGACCGAGTTTGGGCACCCCTGCCCTAAACTAACCCTTTAAGCATCTCTTTCAAACTCTGATCTCAACTTTGTGCTTTAGAAAAGCATCCCAAGAAATCTCCTATTATATTTAATTTTTGATCGTTTAGTTACACCGGCTGTCCACAAGTAAATGTTACTCTAATGCAAACTCGTGTTCTCCCAATGCTGCAGTATTCCTAGCTTACACCGACAACCCTGTTATCAACTGTCACATCTGTGAGGTAGACTTGATACAATTATGAAAATGAGGTAGTGTGTTGCTAAATAATTCTGAAACAGAATTACCTAGTATAACGGATTCTGATAGTTTGGTTTTAAAGCTGAACATCAACAAGATTGTTTTAGCACCTGGGAGCACTTGATTAACGTTGAATTATTAGCCGTAAGTGTATCAGGTGTACAGCAGCAAGTTGTATGTTTCAGCTGTCTTCACTGTAGTGTCGTGTCGTTTTTTGCAACAGAGAGGTCCATAGCTTTAGATGTCGCACTTGCCTGAGAAGTTGTGCTGCTGGTGAGATCTGGAGTGAGGGCTGATGGTTCTCCATCTGTGACATTACGGAAATTAAACAGGCATGAAAACCATGGAGGAGTGTTATAAGCAACTAGGGGCGAGTCTTCTCTGGAGCTGGTTATTTTAAAATTAGTTTTTACTGATGTGAATAGTGTGTTTGGTGAGGACTGAGCTGACGGTGGGATCCTTAACACAGAACCACATGATGATTTTTGTGAAGATTTTAAAGACAGGTCCTGAGGAAGCTGAAGGGAGAGGAAAAAAAGTTGTTAAGTGTGGTTTAATGAGAACATGGACTACATTTCTACTTTGCATGTCTATGTATACTGTATCCTGTTTTATTGAATGATTTAAAGGGCACCTATCTGACCCCTTTTTCAAGATTTAAGATCTTTTGTGTCTCCAGAATGTGTCTGTAAAGTTTCAGCTCAAAACACCCATCAGATTATTTATTATACCTTTTACAACATAATTTTCTGCTTTAAACACTATGTAGCTGTTTTTGTTGCCTGTGCCTTTAATGCTAGTTCTCCCCTGCCTACCGTTCCCACATGCCTGTGCCTCAATCTCCATTTCGGCTGCTTCAGATGAACTGCACAGTGACAGACATGAAGGAAGCAGATCTCATGTAACGCTTGTGACTACAGTAAGAACTTTCCCAATGATTATTTGATGTATTTGTTGTGGAGTTGCAACGATGAGTCACAAAATGTTGTTACAAAGTTCACACACACAGCGCATGCATTTAACTTTGCACTGTTTTTGCATGGCAACCGTGACAGGATAAATGTTAATATCCACTGCTGTATAATATCTATACAGCAGTTAATGTACAAAATAAACCTGATGTAACATCCACAAACCGGGATTGAAGCATCTTCTTTTATAATAGTACTGATATGCGGCTGTGGTGATAAAGACGGTAAAATTGCTGTAATTCAATACAAATATGCACTGTTTTAAAAACATTTTAAACTTGTAAACTCATTCTTAATCACATTTGATGATGATTGATGATCACAGAGCGCTGAACAGATCTTTTAATCTCGGTTGCTTTGCGCACGTCCTGTCTTGTTGATATGGTTATACACGTTACTACAGATATGTTAATACATGACTGTCAATCAATTCGGTGGGCGGGGAAACGGCACTTCTATGTCACGTTGTGGTGGGCCTCAAAATAGGAGGGATTTGGATTCTTTTTTAATGTCAGGAAATAAAATAAATAAATAAATAAAAAAAGAGACTTATTGTCTTTATATCACCCCAATACGACTGTGGACACACTATACCTACACACAGTTCTGTCCAAACAGCTTATAAAAGATGATTTTCATCATAGGTGCCCTTTAAGTCTTATTCTGACCATAGATGCATTTATTATGCTATTTAAAAGTAGGAATAGTTTTAGGAATAGTTTTCATTATTGAAAAATCTTTTTAAATCTATCAATTTCCACTTTTTTTATTAGATTTTTTTTTTACTTTTGAATGGTTAAAAATTGCTTTTATTTGTAAAAAATATATTTTTGTAAAATTACAAATTATTATAAAACGTTTGTACTATTACTGTCAAGCACAATTCATATTTTCAGAATAAAAGTAGTTACTCTGGAAGCCAATTTCATACATTTATTCATTTTCCTTTGGCTTAGTCCCTTATTTATTAGGGATCACCACAACAGAATGAACCACCAACTATTCCAGCATTTGTTTTACGCAGCGGATGCCCTTCCAGCTACAACCCAGTACTGGGAAACACCCATACACTCTCGCATTCACACATTACAGACAATTTAGTTCATCCAATTCACATATAGTGCATGTATTTGGACTGGAAACCCACACGAACATAGAGAGAACATACAATCTCCACACAGAAATGACAGAAGTGTACATTCATACCTGTACTAAGTCTTCTTCACTGTATGTGCTCTCTGTGTCACTTTCTGTTGAGGCAAAGTACAGTATAAAACTCAGACATGCAGTTGCATTTGAGGACATTAGAGATGAATGCAAAAATGAACCCTACCACTGTACGATGAAACATGAGAATCCTGGAGAGGCCGAGTGGCCTGTTCTTCGGTCTCTGTTGCCACTTCAACAACTGCACACACATCAGGCAGTTCACCTACAGCCGCCTCTCTCTCAGGGCAGCTCTCCTGCTCTGTGTTATGATTGAGAACATCTTAAGAGACTTTATCTTGTATAATATTTCTACTAAAACACATTGAACTTATCAGAGCTACATGTATTTTGCATGTAGCAATGCTAACATTATTCAGTGCATATGCATATCATAGTACAAAAAGGATACTTCACACTGAACTTAAGCTCAGGTTATTGTCATTCTAAAGAGTGCCGTTAACCCCGGGTAAAGGAATGTTTCACACTTGTCTGTTGGAAGTGGGATAATCACCACTTTTTGTTGTTTTACTCCACTACATAGCATTAGGGGTGCCAAATCTGTGCACTGTGGAACAATACAGTGTTAGTTTGTTAGGATTAGATGTTTAGCAATTAACAGATCACGTGCAGTTATGGAAAGTTTAAAAACAAAATCTTCTTTGTTTTATTTCAGCTAGAATAAAAGCTGTTTTTATTTAAAAATATATATATATATATATATTTTAGGATTAAAATTATTAGCCCCTTTAAGCTATTTTTTTTGATAGTCTACAGAACAAACCATCGTTATACAATAACTTGCCTAATTACCCTAACCTGCCTAGTTAACCTAATTAACCTAGTTAAGCCTTTAAATGTCACTTTAAGTTGTATAGAAGTGTCTTGAAAAATATCTAGTAAAATATTATTTACTGTCATCATGGCAAATGTAAAATAAATCAGTTATTAGTAATGAGTTATTAAAACTATTATGTTTAGAAATGTGATGAAAAAATCTTCTCTCCAAAATTAGGGGGGGGTTAATAATTCTGACTTCAACTGTATATGACAAATGTGAAATGTCAGAAGTCTCTGTGAGTGTATGCAGCAAATGAAATTTCCTTACGGGGACAAATAAAAGTTAACTAACTAACACTATGTTGTATAAGCATAGTCTTGGCATTTAAAGGGAAATGATCAAACGGTGACAGAAAATGTCAATTTGAGGGAGAATTTCCTGTTAGTAAAAGGCCCTTTTACACACCTGGCAAATCCATACTTGCACAACAGGTAGTGCTGACTGTAGAGATGGTTTGATACACTTATTCTGTTCCCAATACCGATCCCATACCTGGGTGTGTTTTTGTTTATACAGCTATAGTCTTGAGTGAATTGATTAATTACTTTATGCTGTGCTGCAGATTTATCGTTTAATGAAGTTTTTTCTTTTCATGTTTTTTAAAGAAAATTATTCTGGTCATTAAGGCAACATTTATTAAATACATTTTAAATATATATATATATATTTTTTTCAATTTTTAAATATTTATTAAAATTTTAATAACTACTTTCTAATTGTATGTAGTTTCAAACGAAATTATTACTCCAGTCATTATTGCTTTTATTACTATTACCATTAATAATAATAATAATAATAATAATAATAATAACAATAATAATAATTAATATTAGAGTGATTTCTGAAGGATCATGTGACTCTGAAGACTGGAATAACCAAGCTGAAAAATCATCTTTAAAATCACTGGAATAAATTATTAAATTAAATTCTAAACTACTTTTGAACAGTTATTTTATAGTGCAAAAACATTTCACAATGTGTACTGTATTTTGATTAAATAAATGAAGTCTTGGTTAGCCGAATAGGCTCATTTTAAAACATTTAAAAATCCTACTGACCCCCAAACTTTTGACCAGTAGTGTGTTATATATATATATATATATATATACACACACATACATACATACATACATAAATAGACAAAATTGACATTTGTGACGACTGACAGCAACTAGTTTTTCAAAACTATAATAATTAATATTTTTTAGTCCTCTTTAACGCTGTCTTTTGAAAATGTTTTGCTTCATTTGAATAACCCTTTCACACTTTGTAGATTCTGTCATTGATCATCGCCTTCTGTGCACTAGCCTTTGTGAAACCACTGTTTTCAGTAGGGTGACACGTCTTCAAATGCTTTATGTAGTTACTTGTGTTAAAATTGTTAAACTTGTTTACCCTCTGTTTTACTGGCTGGTTGGCTCAGTCTGAAATATCCCAGTCCCAAACATCAACATACTGCTAGCTCAGTTTCAATTTGTCTTCAATGCTCTAAACAGTGATGCTTGCTTTTGTAGCACTTTGGGTTTGTAGCGGTAAAAAAAGCTAGCATGTATAACTATATCTTAGATCGGATCGGTTTACGGTTTCAAATACTCACCAATAATGATGCTAGAAATTTTTGCTTTATCGGTGGCTTTTCCAATAGTAGTATCGGAACTGAAACAATGCAAGCTCACTGACAGCTCGTTTTTTGCCTGCACACTAGTCGACGCTTTTAATGCTATCAAACCACCAAACTATGTACAAAAATGGCATATCCGGGATGTCACTTAAAGGTCAAATGAATTTGGACAGCCTATTTCACTGCTGGACACTGCTTTGCATGCAGTCATTGATCCAACATGTTATAAATAGCTCCATAGGGAGGCATTAATTTCATTCAACAGCATCATTTGTCATACATTTGTGCAGTTTAATCACTCTGTGAAAGGGCCTTAAAGCTCACATCTAATTGGTCAGTCCATTTCACACTGGGGTGAGGGGGAAAGAAAGCATACACAGTGTGAATAGCTCTATTGGGGTGTGCTATTTTTATTCAAGAGCATTCACGCTGTTTAATTGCACTCTTTGTAAACGTGTCCTTAAGCTGATTTGACCATGCCTTTAGAGCAGAGATGCCCAAACTATACATAGGCCAAAGTTGGATCATGATAACCTTTGATTTGGCCCATCAACCCATTTGAGACTATGGGGAGACTGATGGGGAGGGTTGGTTGGGGCGAATATCTCTGACATGGATTGTCATTTCAAATTTAATATAAATTTATTTTGTAAATGAATTTGACTTTTTACAATGTAAATTATTTTACTCGACGGATAGATGGCAATGCACAAGACATCAGGGAGCAAATCAAATCTAAGGCATGTGCAGCTTAGTGTATTCAGCATTGAACGTCACTGTGTTGGTAATGGGATTATGTTTTTACTGTAATCATTTCATTATAAAAATTGTACAATTTTGCATTAGTTAATAAAATTTAAAGCCATGTTTTGAAGTTATTTTTTAATATTGGGAAATTAATTAAGAAATGATTCATGGAAAATTGAATGTCATACAGTTTGGTGTGTTTACCTTTGACCCACAGCCCTTAATCACGTTTGGTTTTTGTCCCTCATAAGGAAAAGTTTGGGCACCCCTGCTTTAGATTATGGTTTAACTTTAAAAGTAAACACGTAAATAAATGACACTGGCACTGCAAATATACAACTAAGGATGTTAAAGCTTAAAATATACTTGAGCTTTTACACATATGTAAGACTCAGCGTAGAGTGGGTTTAAATTTTGGAATCAGAGTATTATGTTTGTATTGTACACACCACCAGATTGTTGTACTTCTATGTGCAAGTCGCATATGAGTATTTACATTTTTAGCAGTAATTGGTTTATGCAGAAGGTGCAAAACATGCCTTGGGAGTGTCAATTCAACAAGTAGCCAAAGAAAAACTGAATTAACTGAACAGACTGGAATATGTAAGCTACAGCAACAATGGATGCCTATGTTTCCCTACAAAGGCAAGATACATTAACTCACTAAAATGACTTTAAATGCTAAGCCATTCAGCTGAATTATTTAGGAAACCTGTCAGTTATAAAACCAATGAAGTTGAAAACATAGAACGTTCACCTATGTTCAAGGGATTCTGAATGTACCAAAAATAGCAATAACTAATTTTTGGCCACGAAACATGTAGACTAGAGATTGTGACAAGGTTATAATGTACCTTCACTTCCAAATACAAAGATGTTTATGTGATTACTGCGCCCTGATAGACTGAAGAGGTATTGAAAGTGTGCATGCGTAGACGTGTACACATACCAGGCAAATGAAGTACACTATGAAAGGCTGTGCCTGTGACTACACTGGTGTGTGCAGAAAAATATATACCCAGTGACGATTGTACACTGTGAGTCAGTGTATGAGTACTGAAAATGATTTGTTGATGTTAACTGTTAATTTACTATTGATGGAAAGTGGAAACCCTTCATTTACCCGGGGCTTAGAATGACCCAGGTTTATTATGCTGTGCTTAAAAATCTAATAATAATGAACGTCACAAAATAGGAAACCATGTTGCATTTGCCTTAAAGTGCCCCTATTATGCTTTTTTTCCCTTTTATAACAACATTACTAGCTGAACATAAATGATCTGCAATGTCTTAAAGACCAAAATTAAGATAAAATAAGGTATTTTCTTATGAAATCATTACTCTGAACTGCTAAAATGAGTCTCAAAAGTCCACTTTAGGCCTGCAATACATTTGTGTAATAAATGGCTTTTTTATTCATTGGCTGCCCTCGACCTACACCAAATGTGACCTATCCTAAAACAGTGGAGCTTGTTAGTTTCAATCTCAAACATTCATTGTCAATATACATTTATGGTAGTGTTATTCTATTCCTTCTAACTTGAGCACTCACAAAATCTCCTCTTATTATGACTGAATGAAAATCAATAATGAAAATCAATCCCCTTCTTGCATCTAATCTACACGGCCATTTATGACAAGTTTGAGGCATCGTGTACAGCTTAAATCAAACATGAATACATGAAACACTTGCATATATGTTAAGTAGACTTTTATTCTACTTTAAGCTCAAACATACAGCTTACAATATGTGAAATGGACTTATCCAGCTAATGTTACTTACGCATACATACAAACTCTTTTCTTGCATTTATGGAACACATATACAGACCAGCTATAAGATCTTAAAAAGTAACGAAAAACACAAAGTAAAAACTTACCAGTATAAAAGTCCTGCTAAAGTCATGCTTCCAATGCAGGTTTGGGTTGATCAACTAGTTCTTCCAATGATTTATCATTGGACACATGCTCAAAATGGCATAAAATATTTATTTTTTTTAACCTTTTTTAACCAATGCTCAAGGAAAACAAAACTCCTTAGCGGATATGGTAATCAATGTTTCATTTCTAACACGCGCTGTGAACAGAAAACCAATCAGAGCAGAATAAGCTCTTGGAATGGAGGAGTTCCAAGCGAATCTTTCAGACATTTTGAAAAATGGGCTTGTGATGAAAGTGTTATGACCTTGTATGCATGTAAATTTAATATAGGAGACCTCCGAAACAAAATGAGCATAATAGGGGCACTTTAATAACAAAGAGCACAAGTGGTTTCAGCAAAGCATTTAACAAAAGAACAAGTTTGTATTTACATAATAAAACAACAGAAAGATTGTTTAAGGCAAATAGCATGTGGACATATTTTGGTTGTCAAAAAAACACAGACCAGTTAGTTAAAACAAAAACGTTAATAAAATTTACTTCTGATCTCTAGCAATATTCAGAAGACACTTTTTGATACGATCGTTACCACTTTATATTCGGTGTCTTTAACTATAATGTACAAATGTCATCTAAAATCGAAATTGTACAATGAATGAAGTGAAATAATTGTTAAAGTCTGTAAGTCTGGATACGTGTTTAAAGGTTGGTTGAGGGGTAAAATTACAGAGTTATATGTTGAAAAGTACAACATTGAGCTACGTCAAATATAGCTACATTATAAAACTAAGTTAAAACATATATACACAATAAATTCAAATGTTAGTACATAGTAGTTAGAGACACGTCTGTAAATATAAAGTGGTTCAAGACTAATGCAACGAAATGTACACATTTTACGTCAACCTTCTGTCTTCAAATACGTTTTGGCAGATAAAAAAAAAAAAAGAGTACTATCCAATGCTGTCTCCATTATTGCTGTGACTTTGTAGGGTAGAACAAGTGAGGGAAAAACAAATGGTTATTTACCAGCTAATAGCACAGTGCTGTCTGGTGTAATGTCCTCCCTTAACTCCTCTTCACTCAGTTCTTTTAGCATTTTATATTTTCTCGGAGTGCCAGCTTTTCGTTTCTGAAAAACCCTCTAAAGAATTGAGCACAGTTGTGAGATCATTTGTAATATTTAGTGAGGCTGTTCTTTTTATGTACGGTCATGCGTTCCTACTTTTGCTTTTTGCTCCGGGTCCATCTTTTTCCTCCCTATAAAAAGGTTAAAAAAAACAGCATTTAGATCTTGAACATGGCAGTTAGAACAGTTTGTACATCAAAATAAAATTGAGGTAAATCATTTAATAAGTGTATGAGCAAAGAAGTCCCCTAAATCATATCACGTGAAAGGTGCCAAACAGGCAGCTTTTAGTTTTGTGTACAACTTTCGGTTAAAGGTTAAAAAATGTTATCATAATATGACATTACAAGCTGCGATGTGCTAAATGACTGCAGTAATCAATGACAGGTCAATGTCTTTTATTTTGTATACAAATTATGATCCACACTTATGAAATGATTTTTTTGTTTCGTTTTTTTTTTTACTGGGAAAATACAAAGAAATGTTCCTCAAAGCATTGCTCAGGGTGTTAAGCAATTCAATCCCTCAACCCCCTTTTTAATACTATTAATTGTATTGATGTCATCATCCATTAGAATTGCTAAATATTATGGATTTTACAGACTTTTCTTTATACATGTTAAGCTGCTTTGACACAATCACACATGAAACATTGTAAAAAAGCACTACAGAATTGACGCTACAGATTAATTGAATTTAGCCAATAGCATTTACTAGAACTCATTAAATTATTTTCAATAAAAGACTAGACAATTTCTGTGTTATCAATATAACACATCAAATCCACTAATAGTTTTTACTGCAATATTACCATAATCAAAACAAGAATTATCCAGGATTAGGCATGGGAAGATAACCGTTCTTAAGGTATACCTCGATTTGGAAAAGACAAGGTTTTAAAACCGCCAACATTCTCTGTTATACCGTTCCTACGGTATATGTTTTGTTTGAGGTTTTTAAGGACAACAGCATCTCCAGCAGAAAAGATATCCAAAGATGCCGTTTTAAATTGTAAAGAAATCTGTGTTTTAGAAACTAATGAAGACAGCAGAAGTCAATAATTCATTGTAATTATTTAGTTTGACAGGTTTACTGCTCCAAAATATGTAAATGTTTCTCAAAATAAAATATATTGTTTTTAAAGGAGAAAAAAGTTTTTGTTTTTTACCCAGACATTTAAAAAGAATTTTTATTTTAGAGAAGTAATCACACTACTGTAAAACCGTGATATTTTTATCCAAGGTTGTCATACCGTCAGAATCTTATACCAGCCCATGCCTATCCAGGATACATACATCCTCATTACAAAGAAGCCAAAATGTAGGCAGTCACCCGTGAAAATCTACCTTATTAACTTTAGATTGAACTACTTTATCTTTAAACTGAATAACAATGGTAAATCAATTGTTAAAATCACCAGATACCATTACTTTTTATTTAATAAAACTGTCTGAATCCAAAAGACATTGTTGTTTTCCCATTCTGTAGATTTACCACAACTTTTATAGCATTTTCCAAAATTGAACCGTTCATGAACTTTTACAATGAAGGCACTTACCTTTCTTAACAGCTTTTTCAGACGACGAAAGCATCCTGTACATTCTAAAAGCATTGCTTCCTTTTTTCATGCTTTTATCTTTCACTTCTTCAATGTCTGGTAGAGAATTCATAGCACAACGAAAATTGGCCTTCCATGTCTTAGGATCTGGTTTGTCGATACCTGGGCAATACTTTCCTGGACAAAACATAATTGGATAACGAGTGAATCATAATATCCAATCAACAAAAAGAACCAGCACAATGATCAATCCAAAAATACAACAACCCATAAACACGCATAAGCAGCTGGTCTTATTCTTCATAAAAAAGGGAAAGTTACCTGTGTGAATGGCCCACTTCATAAATAATGGTGCATCCTTTTCCAAATCCCATCCATGTCTGGCTGCGTGCATCCATGGTATCTGAAATATCTGTTTTTCCTGTTAAGGAAAACATTTGAATAGTGTACTATTACCCAATCTATGTACAACGAGTCAAGTGACATTTCAAGCATGTTCAAAATCGCAGTTTTCACAACCCAGAAAGACACAAACTGCCACATGAGTCACACATTAATATAACAATTTTTTACAGATACATCATTGTCCATAAAGGACCCTTGGAAGCTTGTTCCCACCTCTGAATAAAATAAAATTAAAAAATCATTTTCTCTATCAGAAGATTTGTTTTCTTGTAATTGTGAATTTACCACTCAATTCTTGCAGGTGTAAGCTTTGAAGTCAGAGTTGTAACAGATAAACTTGCAATGACAAGAAAATATAGTGCCTTTCCCCCTATAGGAATAAGAACAGCCAGAAATGCTGGTTTATATACGACCGAGGTAAAGTTGGTCTTATGCTCGCACATTCTGACTCTATCCTAAATAAAATGATTTCAGTGAAGTATTCTTTTCAAATTCTAAAGAGTGAAATCAATTAGCAGCCAATGACTATCAAAGTACAACATTGTTCAGTCAGTCAAATAAATAGTGCTGATGTTGTTTTGAAGTCATACTTGCATATGATTTCTGACCAAATATTCAAAATACCATGGTAAACAATATAGGGAGCATGTCACAAGTTGTCCCTGAACAAATGTGCGAATATAAAACCAACTTTACCACAATTTATATATGCCAAATTCTGACTATTTTTATCAATTCTTAAATAGACATTTTCAAACATCTCTAGGTAACTTGTAAATGTAAGTTCATATCACACAATTCTGATAATAAAAAAGTATGAATTATGAGATATAAACTTGAAATACAAGAATTAATTAGAAAAACAAATCACTTTTTCTATTTTCTTTATTCAGTGGAAACAGGTGGTCATACAGATCTCTCTCCTCACCTCATTCACCCAGTGAAGACCTTTAATTTGTCCACTGTTTATCTGCTCCTCCAACCAGGGGCGCATTCGCATTCTGTCCACTGGCATCTTGATGCTGAGTAGAACACAGTGAAATCAAGATTTAGACGTACTAGACAATGCTTATTATATTAAATAATAACTATTTATGTGGAAAACAAACGAAGTAGTAAAGAGTTAAAGTATTTCTGTCATCAGAATACTGAAAACATTTAGGTTAGTAAATTTGGGTGGATGGTGTGTGTGAATCTCCTTGGAACCAACCATCTATATTAACCATGATTTACTCAATACTTAACGTTACACAACATAACCTTTCTTCATATGGCTTATCATTCACATAAATACTATACATGACCCATACATTTAGTAAAAAGTTATAGAACAAGCGATAAAAGATAATGCAAACGGGCAAATTAAACCATACATTTACTGTCACATTGTGACGTTTACTAACGAAAACATTTCTCAGGAAGTCATTGAAAAAAATCTTGTACATTCTAACGAAACCATGACGACTTCATAACAGTTTTATGAGCCACATGCTTGGTTATTTACCTGAATGAGAAGCAACCGATTACACTCCCAAATAGCTCGATGAGATTTGATTTACAATCCTGTCATAGAATTACGCGGTAAACATTATCATGTCCTATTTATGTTTTTCTCCACTTCACGAAGAGCAATGTCGTGAATTCTTTAAATCGACGTAATAATCGCTCGTTACGTGTCGTCCGAATTTGATACAATGACGAAAAAAACACTCGCTTAGGACATCCCGGAAGTAAATCAACCGAGCTTTTGATTGGTCAGGGGGATTTGAAACCGCGGATTCTTTCACTTTCACTTCCGCTTCCACGTTAAGCCCCACCGCCTACAGGAGCTTGACGCTACTGTCAGTAAATCGCAGTGTATATGCCAACATTTTGGTGCGTTATAAACTGGGAAAACATGAAAGTTAAGACTGAAACAGTCTCTAGCTAGCTGTAGCCTATGTTGGAAAAAATGCTACATTAAAAACAGACTGAATGCTTAATTGCGTGCATTCATTTTGTTGACTTCGATCCAAAAGTAAAAACATTGTAAATGCAATTTCGCACACTTCCACTTGTACCAAACTTGTTTTAAATAAATTTTTCTGTTAAACACAACATAAGATGTTATGAAGAATAAGTCAATGGCTACCATACTAGCCTATTCAAAATATATTTGTTAAACAATTAAAAATAAAACACTAGCGAGTAAATATTAAGTTATATTAACTTCTATTTAGTTAGTAAGTAAGGATTAACTTTTCACAATTTATTTTCCCAAGAGACATACAATTATAAGCTGTTACTTATTTTATTTTGTGTTGTGTTTGTGCTGATCTGTAAACCTCAAGGTATAACCATTAGGCCTTGCCTGAAAGTCACTGTAGTGCTTTGACACTTGACATGGACCATCAGGTTTTTGTTTGGGCAGTTGGTGATCCACCCAGATTGTTTTGGACTGAGTGATTTGATCAGGGTGTGAATTGCGCAATGTCTTTGGGTGGAGTCCGAACAACATCAGGTGTAGGTGGTGGAGCATTATTTTCTGTGACTCAACATGACATTCCCATTGACTTCAAATTTTATCAATAAAATGGAAGTTAATGGGAACAGAAACTGTTTATAAAACAACATTCTTCAAGCTATCTTCTGTTGTCATCAAGAAAGAAACTCATATCCACGGATGGACGGTAGATGTTTTAAGGTGGGGCTAGCATTTTATTTACTCCTTAGATCTTAAAAATGGTAACAAAAATTGTGTTATTACTTGTGATATGGTTAAACTTTTCTCAATCCATCTAGCTTGTATTATTCTAAGAAAATAATAAGTGTATTAGTAGATGATGTGAGTACCATCTCTTTACAATAAATCGCTCAATCCCTTTTGATTGTAAGTTGCTTTGGATAAAATGACAAAATGATTGAAGTTAAAGATATGAGTTCAAAAACGAAGCCCTGTTAATTTGGTTTAAAACCAGGACCTACTTCATTTTTGTTTTTTTTAACTACTATATTATTAAAAATGAATGTTTAAAAAAAATTCCAGCCATGTAGTCACATATTAATTAATTTATATATTCATTCATTAATTATTCTTCAGCTTATGTGTTTTAGTCAATTGGATAACAAAAATATACAAGGAATACACATTTCTGTTTACACCTGCCATTTTAATGTCTCTTTAGTTCACTTTCAACCTCTTTCTATTTAATTTGGAGGGTTTTTGGGTGGGTGATATTTCTAAAATTTCCATCTATTTCACAATATACAATTCAATAATAAAAAAAAATACTTCAATTTGACAATTTTAAAATGATTTTAGGATGTGTCATATTATTTATATATACCTTCTTAGATGAAAACGAACTAATGTATTCACTCAAAAAAATCACGGGTTATTTCAACATAATTAAAGGCATCAAACCTCTCACAGAGTCACACAAGCAACTGCTAATGGTGACTGTCTAGTGCCAAAGTGTAAGACCTCATTTGGTCAATCCGTTTCATCCGCTTAATTTATATATTTACATATTAAATTTCACTGATCATTCTGAACCCACCCTTGAACCCAACAATGCAATTAACCTGTCCTTAACTTAGCATACTCACACCCAATACAAGCAAATGTGCAACATATTGACGAGTACATCATACAAGTAATGTTGACCCAAGTCATTAATAAACCTAATACATAGTTGAACCTAATACAACTTGAATTATTACCCGTTCATGCCTTTGTATCTTGCATAAAAAATATTTAGGTACATTTATATTTTCCAGTTAATCATACTTAAACGTGTGCAAATTAAATTTTGTTGTTAATGTTTTATTCTAAATGGTGGCTAAATCTGATTGAAGGTCATTTGGATGAAGTAATCACATTCCAAAAAGGTACTATTATCTTTTAATGAGATTAAGATTTTTTTTATTAGGTTAAATTATTATATTTAATTTATTCTCCCTCATTCCTGTTTTTCTCGTTTACATTTTCTTGTGCAAATATTCTACTGTATGCCATAACATTTGGGTTTGAATATTCAACACTGTAGAATATCCATGTAAAATCATCTACAAGCATGTTTCTGAATTGGGAATGAAGTCAAACAAAATTTTAAAGAAGCATGTTATGTCAAGAATTAGGGCTGGGTGATTTGGCCTAAAATCTTCTAAAATCTAAATTTTAACTAGATTATGATTAATGAACAATTATTTATTTATTTTATTTATTTTTTGATAGTTCACTGACAAGTTTTGTACAGTGAATAAGCTCACATATTACAAGAGATTTTTTTTTTTTAAATGAAGGGTGCATCACTTGATTTTAAAATAATTGAAGGAAACACATACTATCTGCTATCTATGATTATTTATTGAACATCAATGTTGAAGAACTGAAATTAAAACACATTGCCTAAAACGACCAGTCACATGACTCCATATGCGGTAGGGAAAGTATTAAAAAAAATCAACCTGGAAAAATTTGATCGAATATAGGTTCTTAATGTCGATTTTGATTACTTTTCGATTAATCACCAAGCCCTATCATGTATAATCTAAAAGAAATTCAGCTGCAGTCAGAATACATTTCCTAAAGAAGTATATAGATTTCGTTACTAATATCATAATCATTTCCAATGTTATACATGTGATTAAGTGTTCAACAACTTTTGTTATAAAAAAGTAGCCTAAACTATTAGGCAGGGTGAATTTGGGCAATCTGGGACCAATGGTGTAAAGTAACTAATTACAAATACTCAAACTACTGTAATTGAGTACTTTTTCTCAGAAATTCTCAGTAGTTTTAAAAATGTGTACTTTTACTTTCCCTTGAGTACATTTTTAGTGCTGTATCGGTACTTTTACTCCACTACTTTCCTTCAACCTGCAGTCACTACTTTATTTTTTCCTGTCTATAGGGATTAAAAAAAAAATCAGTCCTGTGATTCCGGTCCAATCAAATCATACATAGAAGTAAAGAGGTAAATCGTACTGAACTACCTCAAGACATGGGCGATTTATAATTGCAGCAAACTGTTTGGAAGCATTAAACATGTCCAAGAAGATCTTTACACGCAATGACCCTGAGACTGTTTATATGCATGACACGATGACAAGATGATGGATGTTTACTGTATGAAGACCGAAATGTCCTTAAACACCCAGCAGGCACAGGATGTCAACATGACGTCAGATTGACGTTGTACCCCAACGTTGTGGGGACGTTGCATTTTGTTTGGAAATAAAAATCGAGTTGACATCTGAACCCAGTGTCAGGCTGACTTCATTGTCCAATGTTCAACCTAAAATCAGCCAAATATCAATGTCTAATGATATTACAGCTTGACGTTGTGTGGACGTTGGATTTTGGTTGCCATACCTGACAAATAAATGTCAGTATTTGATGTCAACATGACGTTGGTCACTTTCCAACACAACCTAAAATAAACCAAATATCAACATCATTTGATGTCGTTATTGGACATCAACATAACGTTGTCCTTAGACGCTGGCTAGACATTAAATTTTGGTCACCTGACATTTCAACCTAAATCAAACCTAATATATATATATATATATATATATATATATATATATATATATATATATATATATATATATATATATATATATATATATATATATATATATATATATATATATATATATATATATATATATATAATATTATATAATATTATATAACATTGTGTGCCTGCTGGGCAATAACTAAATGCACTACAGAATGTTACGTTTACACACATTCACAAATTACATGTAAACGCATCAGCTTTTTACAGCATAATACTCACTACTCTTGAGTACTTTTGAAAGGTCTACTTTTTACTCATACTTTGAGTAATATTTACAACAGATACTTTTACTCTACTTGCACTACATTTTTAGGCAAGTAATGGTACTTTTACTTGATTATGATTTTTCAGTACTCTTTCCACCACTGTCTGGGACACTTTTTGCAATTTTGACTTCAGCTCTCTATTTCAACGTCTAGCTAACTATTTAGAACAGTATATTAGACTTTTTTGAAATCCCTAAAATGTTTTCTAACCAGATATTATTCCGAGAGGAGCCATGCCACACCTATTAGTGTTTTTTTATGGCAAAAAGTAAAGAAATAAATCTGTCTGAATTTGATATTGGGGCCTGAAAAAGTATATATTTGCCATATTTAGGCATGCCAAACACATGTTTACCAACTTTTAAAAAGTGAGTGTGTATGTGGGAGAGTGTGCATGTGTCTGTGTGTGCATGTGTGATTGTGTGAGAGTGTGTACAGAACATTGTACATTCAATCTCTGTAGCATCTCTCTAGATAGCTGGTTTACCTAACTTCTAGCTAATATGAACTTATGCAATATTTATTACCTCCAGTAGTCCACATCAACACCAACGTTTCATTATGGTATATAATACTACTTGTCATTAAACTTTTAAAGTAAAGTAAATAAATAAACTCTTTAAATGCATATTTCTCCCACTCGAAGACTGTCCCAGATTACCCAAATCATGGTGACCCACATTCTCAATCATATTTGACAATGTAGGACAAAAAAAAATGTTGGAAAGAAAAAATCTAAAACACATTTTCAACACTGTAATACATATTTAGTGACTTGAAAAGATCACAAACATAATTTGACAGCAACTGAGAACATTATCTAATTTATGACATGTTTATGCCCTCAACAGTCAGAGTACTACTTCACTGACCTTGTCATCCAATTCCCAGTAGAGCTTCTTGATTGACAAGTGCCTTATCCATCCCAAACACCCCCTCAAATGAAGTCATGTGATTTCACTTACATGAAGTCCTTGCTAAATTTATAATAAAAGTCCCGTTGACTAAATTTAGTTAGAACAGAAATAAACACACTGAAGCTTAGGTGTCTCACATGTCTCATGTTACCCAAATTCACCCAATTGTTCTTAATGAACTTTTCTTGCTTTCCACCTGAGGTAATTTCAAGTGTACAATGTAGCCTATAAATATGTAAAAGGACTGTAATATGAAAACATATTAATTGAGTACTTTTTCTCAGAAATTCTCAGTAGTTTTAAAAATGTGTACTTTTACTTTCCCTTGAGTACATTTTTAGTGCTGTATCGGTACTTTTACTCCACTACTTTCCTTCAACCTGCAGTCACTACTTTATTTTTTCCTGTCTATAGGGATTAAAAAAAAAATCAGTCCTGTGATTCCGGTCCAATCAAATCATACATAGAAGTAAAGAGGTAAATCGTACTGAACTACCTCAAGACATGGGCGATTTATAATTGCAGCAAACTGTTTGGAAGCATTAAACATGTCCAAGAAGATCTTTACACGCAATGACCCTGAGACTGTTTATATGCATGACACGATGACAAGATGATGGATGTTTACTGTATGAAGACCGAAATGTCCTTAAACACCCAGCAGGCACAGGATGTCAACATGACGTCAGATTGACGTTGTACCCCAACGTTGTGTGGACGTTGCATTTTGTTTGGAAATAAAAATCGAGTTGACATCTGAACCCAGTGTCAGGCTGACTTCATTGTCCAATGTTCAACCTAAAATCAGCCAAATATCAATGTCTAATGATATTACAGCTTGACGTTGTGTGGACGTTGGATTTTGGTTGCCATACCTGACAAATAAATGTCAGTATTTGATGTCAACATGACGTTGGTCACTTTCCAACACAACCTAAAATAAACCAAATATCAACATCATTTGATGTCGTTATTGGACATCAACATAACGTTGTCCTTAGACGCTGGCTAGACATTAAATTTTGGTCACCTGACATTTCAACCTAAATCAAACCTAATATATATATATATATATATATATATAAATATATATATATATATATATATATATATATATATATATATATATATATATATATATATATATATATATATATATATATATATATATATATATATAATATTATATAATATTATATAACATTGTGTGCCTGCTGGGCAATAACTAAATGCACTACAGAATGTTACGTTTACACACATTCACAAATTACATGTAAACGCATCAGCTTTTTACAGCATAATACTCACTACTCTTGAGTACTTTTGAAAGGTCTACTTTTTACTCATACTTTGAGTAATATTTACAACAGATACTTTTACTCTACTTGCACTACATTTTTAGGCAAGTAATGGTACTTTTACTTGATTATGATTTTTCAGTACTCTTTCCACCACTGTCTGGGACACTTTTTGCAATTTTGACTTCAGCTCTCTATTTCAACGTCTAGCTAACTATTTAGAACAGTATATTAGACTTTTTTGAAATCCCTAAAATGTTTTCTAACCAGATATTATTCCGAGAGGAGCCATGCCACACCTATTAGTGTTTTTTTATGGCAAAAAGTAAAGAAATAAATCTGTCTGAATTTGATATTGGGCCTGAAAAAGTATATATTTGCCATATTTAGGCATGCCAAACACATGTTTACCAACTTTTAAAAAGTGAGTGTGTATGTGGGAGAGTGTGCATGTGTCTGTGTGTGCATGTGTGATTGTGTGAGAGTGTGTACAGAACATTGTACATTCAATCTCTGTAGCATCTCTCTAGATAGCTGGTTTACCTAACTTCTAGCTAATATGAACTTATGCAATATTTATTACCTCCAGTAGTCCACATCAACACCAACGTTTCATTATGGTATATAATACTACTTGTCATTAAACTTTTAAAGTAAAGTAAATAAATAAACTCTTTAAATGCATATTTCTCCCACTCGAAGACTGTCCCAGATTACCCAAATCATGGTGACCCACATTCTCAATCATATTTGACAATGTAGGACAAAAAAAAATGTTGGAAAGAAAAAATCTAAAACACATTTTCAACACTGTAATACATATTTAGTGACTTGAAAAGATCACAAACATAATTTGACAGCAACTGAGAACATTATCTAATTTATGACATGTTTATGCCCTCAACAGTCAGAGTACTACTTCACTGACCTTGTCATCCAATTCCCAGTAGAGCTTCTTGATTGACAAGTGCCTTATCCATCCCAAACACCCCCTCAAATGAAGTCATGTGATTTCACTTACATGAAGTCCTTGCTAAATTTATAATAAAAGTCCCGTTGACTAAATTTAGTTAGAACAGAAATAAACACACTGAAGCTTAGGTGTCTCACATGTCTCATGTTACCCAAATTCACCCAATTGTTCTTAATGAACTTTTCTTGCTTTCCACCTGAGGTAATTTCAAGTGTACAATGTAGCCTATAAATATGTAAAAGGACTGTAATATGAAAACATAAATAAAACAAGCTGCAATGTGCATATTTGCGTCCAGATGGCGCTAATGTATCTCGTTTAAACCCGGAACAGTGGTGGGCTGGACGTCTTTTTCGCGGGAAGTTCCTCTGTTTAGCCTCGCATCTGGGCATTACTGTAAACCACATCAGGGAATTTAAGTAAGCACAGAAGCTACATTCTCTGAATAAGCCATGGACGTCAAAGCAAAGGACGAAACAGAGCAGCTCAACGGGTAAGTGAACGTGTTTTATTTATGGATATACTGATAAAAGTCATTGTCAGAACTTGGTAGCAGTACAGCATTGGGTTTATGTTTATGAGAAATGTTTTTAATACTTTGAGTTGCATCGATGTACAAGAACTGCACGCTATCTGACAGTAGCAGGATCAGATTTACTGAAACTTAGCTTCTGGAAGATTTTATAAAGTGATATATTAACTGTATATATTCATTTAACGTTAGTCAAAATGTAACTGGGACATACTGAAAAAGGCGAATTGACACGAGGGTGAACGATTTTGGTGACACCGTGGCAGCATCACATGAAATTTAAAACAGATTTTACACAAAATCATGGATAACAAATATATTGAACGCATGTTCAGTGATTTGAAATGTCATAAAACAAATGAGAAAATAAAACCTGAAAATATGATTGAAATAATATTGCCATTTTTATAGCAAATATAGATATTAATATTTATAAATTATGTTTCCACCAATACAAATTCTACTTAATATGTAATATATTATAATATAATGTAATTTATTTTAGTTGGTATAGAAATACTTATTTTGAGCTTAACTTATTTTGATTAAAAAAAAAAAAAAAAAAAAAAAATATATATATATATATATATATATATATATATATATATATATATATATATATATATATATATACACACACACACACACACACACACACACACACACATATATATATATATATATGCATATATACATGCATGAAGAAGCTATCTGTCAATCCATCCATCTTCTTTAATGTTATAAATGTGTTGAAAATAAAATTACACAATAACACTTCTATTACTTTAATGCTTGAAACCCCCTTTAATTCTTCCATCCATGGAAATCCAGCTCTGTAAAGAAATAAATGCTACTTTAAAGTTATAATAGGTTCACTGGATTTGAAGTAGAATGTTAATTTGTGTCTTATTGTTGAAACTACCCATTTAAACACTACAACTTGAAATGTCTTTAAAATGACAATAATCTATCTTCGAAGAATATTCTAATTTCGATCATTCATTTGATAAAAAAGACAATTGGCCAATAATATATGATTCAATGTATTCAGACCTTAAATATTGGTTATATATCTATCTGTTATATGCACTGCTGTATAGATATCTATTATGTTAATGTACAAAATAAATCTGATTTAACATCCATAAACGGGGATTGAAGCATCTTCTTTTATAATAGTACTGATCTGCAGCTGTGGTGGTAAAGACGGTAAAATCACTGTAATTTTTTACAAACATGCACTGTTTTAAAAACGTTTTATACTTTTAAAACTCATTCTTGATCACATTTGATGATGATTGATGATCACAGAGAGCTCAACAGATCTTTTAATCCCGGTTGCTTTGCGCACGTCCTGTCTTGTTGATGCTCGTAAATATGCGCGTTAGTACGGAGACATGTTAACATGCGGCTGTCAATCAATTCAGTGGGCGGGCCTTAAAATGGGAAGGATAAAAAAAAAAAAAAGAAGAGACTTATTGTCTTTATATCACCCCAATATGACTATGGACACACTATACCTGCACACAGTTCTGTCCAAACAGCTCCCAAAAGATTATTTTCATCATGGGTGCCCTTTAAATTATAAATTCTTTACAAGCTATTAAAGTCATCTGGTCAAATTGCATTTATTTTGCAATATATATATATATATATATATATATATATATATATATTGCAGTAAAGTAAAATATTGGAATGTCAGTTTTTTTCCAATATCATGCAGCCCCAACTTGAACTATCTGGAAAATGACAATTATTTTTTTTTTTGAAGAATATTCTAATTTCGATCATTCATTTGATGAAAAAGACAATTGGCCAATAATATATGAATCAACGTATTCAGACCTTAAATATTGGTTATATATCTACAGTGCTCAGCATATATTAGTACACCCTTCACAAATCTATCTTTTAAACTCATATTTTAATAGAAAGCTATAGAATATTATATTTGTGCATACATTAGATTAGTCAGTACTGAAGCCAAATCTGGAATTTATCTAACAAAATAACTTACGATAACGGTCCAAAAACTAGTACACCCAAATTTATGTTATAGAAAAATATTAAATACAAATTTAAAAAAAGAAGAAAAAAAAAGAGGAAAATTTTGTTGAGATTTTGGAATTTTTTTTTCTATATTTTGCTTGAATTTATTTGTATTATCTTTCTATATCTAAATATGTTTGATGACTAAAATATTATTTTAATAAATATAAATCGATTTAATAAATCTGTTTTGTTTAAATGCACCAAATACGTTGCCTATATTCACTGGGAAATGGATCAAAATATTCATTTTCAAAATGGGGTGTCCTCAATTATGCTGAGCACTGCTTCTGTTTCATATACTTTATCTCAACTATAACCATTAAGGATCTCATTTGACATTTTGAAGACAAAATATCAGTATAAAATAAAGCACAAATGAACATTATACTAAAAACATGCACGTTTTAAATGATAAATCCAGAGAACTGATAATAACAAAAAAGTTAAATAGTAATAAACTTAAAAGTAATAAAATTTAAATGAGTCTTTCCTGAGCTGTATGAATGAGGATGATTAATGCCCTCTTGTGGCCGTGTTTGGCATCTTCACCATTGCAAGTGCAGTACAAAGTCTTGACATTTTCTTCTAATCATAATCAAATCGCATTAGATCTAAAAAGAACTTTCAAAACCCCATGTCATTCATTTATATTTGTCGAACGGATTTCAGATAACTACACATTTTACAACTGTATAATGACATTCTCAGCTTCGTCTCACTGCGCTGGCCATTAGCTTCAGATCATCAACCTTCAGTGTTCAACCATTAGATTCTTTCTCTATGACACACACACACCTGCTCTGACAGCTGCTCAAAAAAGGCAGATTCACCAGAGACATTAGGAAAAAGTATGAGTCAAATCGGATGGGTCCATTAAATGTTCACACATAAATCCCCATGCATTTCAAAGACAGGCACTGAGATGTGTCGCGAAAGGTGTAATATCACTTTAAGCTGAAATGGAAAGCCCTGGAGGAAAAGCATCTGATGATAATGTCTGTCAGTACGCTTATCACACATGCGGACCATCATCGCCAGGGCGTCAGGGATGCCATTGTTAAGATTAGCATAAGTGAAGATGTAGTATTGAGCCGAGACAATAGGAAAGTTCTATACTAATGGGAAGCTCTTTGTCACACTTGGTAAGTGATCAGCTAACATTGATTTTTCAAATACGGATGACTGGAGAGCATTTTTTTGGATCAGCCAAAAAGGGCAGGAAAAAAATGTAATTCGCTTTCCATTTATTACAAAAACAGTTCTGCAGGGCAATTGGTTTTAACAAACAGAACTCAGAACCTGTAATTTTATTCAAAATAAAATGAAGAAATAATCAGTTAAATAAAAATACATTGTAAAATATTCAGTATGTGAAAAATGACCACTACTGTTGCGGATAACGCTAAATTTATAATTTATACAACCCGTATTTATTTTTTGTCTCATTTCAATGAATGATTCAGTTATTTACTCATAAATCTTCATGTTTCATTGCTAGATGGATCATTTTTGATGAATTATTCAGTGGCATATTTTTGATGGCAGGTTGTCGCCATCTACTGGTTAAATAATGTAATTGCTGCCTACAACTTTCATTTTTAAACGTCGTTAAATGCATATGACTGTGATTTTTAATCATTACCATAAACCTCAGTGGTTTTATCTAAACTATAAACCATTATAACAGTACTTCTGTGTTTTTTGACTATTTGTAACTTCATAACTAACTTAAAAGACTAAAAAGACTGAATATCTTTCTTGATTTTTATGCTTTTCAAACACCGATTTGAATGCAGCATTTCTAAGGATTAATAAACATATGAAGAGTTCAGATGCAAAACCCTCTAAATCCATCAGACCTCTTTTTTGTTAATGAGCATTTTCTACCAGGCTCCTCTGATTAAGTTCAGAAGTTTCATTTTACAGGTAATGATAGGGTTATTAGCTAGTTAATAAAATACCCTTTTTTTCAAAGATGTCACTTTAGACAATTCTTTGTTTTTTAACAAGGTAAATTTTCTTTTGCATCAAAACCAGCTAAATTCTCTTGTGCTTTTTTTTTTTTGTAAAAACCTCTAAATCCACCTATTTAGACAAGACAGTGTAACTAGTTGAAAATCACTAAAGATGCAATTATAAATTATTTTACCAAACATAAAACACCTAAAATTAAAAATATATAAATCTGTCAAGTAAGTAGTGGTTCATTCCGCTGTGGTAACCCCTGATAAACCAGGGACAAAGCAGAAGGAAAATGAATGAATGAAATCTGCCAAGTAAATGCATTAATCAATAACATTAAAACTGACAATAATTAAATCTTAACAATCTGTTGTCATTTCTGATATTTGGGATTTAGATTTATTGCAAGTAGAACATTGTAAACATTGTAAACTAAGCTTGGTAGATTCAAATAATGTAGCGTAAAAACATTGTGAAACATCAATATCTGTGCATTGTCCATTAATATAAAAGCTTATCAGGCGTATAGGTATTATGAAGTAAAATAAATAACGTATAGTTTTATACATTATATTTATATAAAAAAAAAATAGCTTAAATTAGCAAATAAAACACAAGGTAGGCCTACTGGGCAAAAAGGGGATGCCTCTCAGACGGTTTTAGAAGCTGTCATTCATTCATTCGCACTATACTTAAGGTATTGGTCTCTTGTTTATCCTCATAGCATCCTCGCGGGATAAAAGAACGGCATCTTAACTTCATCTTTCGTGAAACGGAGTTGCCGTTTGATGTATAGTAAATCGGACTCATTCAAAGTAACGTCGCTGCGCAAAACAACGTTATGAATGCATGCTACACTTCCGACTGTACATTGTGTTTTCTTTTTCTTATAATGCACAGTTTTGAGATGAGGGACGTTTTCATTTGCCATTCACTGACAGTCGGACAAGCTCATCCAGTTCATCAAACTCCTTTTAAAATCGGAAGCGGAATAAAACCGTCTCCTCATAAAAGCCGGCGTATCAGCATGCTGCTACATTAAAAACATATGATTCGATTTGCGCCTTCTGATTGGTTCTCGGGATATAGTGGCTTTTGCTGTCAAAGGCAAGTGGCGTTTAGAGGCTTTTGCCAACAAACTGTTATTTCTGAATGCACTGACTTGGATGATTAGAAGCAAATCTGTTTGTTGATGGTGTACTATACATGCCTAAAGCATTCACTCAATGTCATTATCTCATTTTTGGCAGAAGTGGCGTTTAACGACTTTTGCATCTGAACTCTTCATATATTATTGGTTTTGAATGGCAGTGTTCTAATGTTGCAAAAGCTTTTTGGATTTTTTTTTTATTTGGATCAATTTTTTATTTTAACACCTGTGATTTTATGTTTACATGGCAGCAGGTGTTTTTTCAGTGTATTTCATCCATTTGTTTTTCAACCCACTAGAAATCAAAGTGAATGCCTGACAAAGAAGAGACAGGACTACCTGGAGTGGCCTGAGTATTTCATGGCTGTTGCCTTTTTATCAGCACAAAGAAGCAAGGACCCCAATTCTCAGGTACCCGAAATAGCTTGCCAAATGTTAATACGAAATGTTGACATACTTTCCAATATGAAATGGGATATCTTTTGTGTTTTTACATTATCTTTCTCTCAATTTCCTCCCATTAAAACATTTTGTCCTCATTACTATTACCCTGAAAAAAAGCTCTGAACAATCCAGTGCTACAATACCTCAAAGATCTCCAAACACCCTACAGCTTTTTTTTTGATCAAAGGACACAGGCCTCTTATCCGCTCCATTTACTTTAAGAACATATTCTGATTTCAGAGCTCTCCTGCTGTGCAACGACCTGCTGGCCAATATAAACACTCACAATATTTAAGTGCAATATTGAAGTTCAGTCAGGCATGATCCACGGTCAGCTCATGCATGCATCTGTTATTACTCCTAAAGGCGCAAAGTAGGATAGCATATCTAAGAGACAAGAATTTGGTGAGCCAAGGTATGGATGCTGTCAGCCTCTTTCCCACTCACTCATGCTGACAGCGATCCATCACGTTGCATCAGATGAATTTGATGGCACTTGCTGGAACATACTGTAATACATCAGGTGATTGACTCCGGTTCTGTCAGGAGTCCCTTGTTTTTCTAGCAATTCTGGACAAGAACTTGGTGTATCTGGTAGGGATGCACCGATACCGATACCAGTATCGGGTATCGGGTCGATACTTGGTTAAAATACTCGTACTCGTATTGGACATAAAAGGCCGATACCACGCACCGATACCGCTGAACAGTAATTCACTATGGATGTGATTTGTTGCCCTACCTGACTTCAGAGTCTAAATGTATTAATTAGCCTAATGTATTATATGTTAATAGCTTAGTCCTTTTAAACAATCTGTTTATAAAATACATTATTAACGAATCTATAACCTAGGCTACTGAAGAATAAACCGAATATGAAATATGATCCTTGCATAATGATCACAGCTAAGCACTCAAACAAGCTAGCACTCATTTTATATATAAACTATAAATAAAAAATTAAATAAATTTTAAGAAATGGAACATTATGTAAAAAAAATCTAAAGACTACAGGCTAAATAAAAGCGCATGAGTTTAAACATCACTGCGGTCACCGCGCGCGTGTCAGTTTACAGCTTCTGTAGAGATCAGACAGCTTTTACAGACCACACAATCTCAAACACCATGTTAATGTATAAATATTTCGATAAGTATCGTTAATGTAATATTTATAACGATATGATCTTGCTTGTGGTTAAATCGATACCAGCTTTGAGCTGTCACGCGCGCTTTTTCAGCAGCTGTTGACGCGCACTGGGGCGCTATACACACAAGACAGACAGCAGCATACACTGGCAAGACAAGTGCTGAACTTCACGGCCCGTATATTTTATTTAGGGGGGATTGTGTTGATGTTGCAGATGAAAGTCAGTACGTTGGGGGCGCGTTTGCCGCCCTCACTATTATATATTATAGGTTGCCTCTATATGGACGCGCCGGCCCTGGGTGCGCAGTATGAGTACGTTTACACACTGCATACACAGGCCTACACATCTGGTGTGTTATGCATTGCATGTTTTAAATGACAGCGAGGCATGCTACATTTAGTTATTATTGTAAAATATACCTTATAACTCAGTACACAGTAAAATAATATTTTTGAATGGCTTGCCTTGGCAGCGCATATAACCGCTGAGCTTAAACAGCTAAGCATATTTTTATTCATATTAAAACAAATTAATACAAACTAGCCACCCTTTGATTTTTTTTCGTTTCCGTATATTTTTTATCAAACGAAAAATGCAATGAATTGTTGATTTTGGTTTTTTATTTTATTAGAATTAATATAGTTATTAGGCTACACAAACTGTACATACCATCGGCTCTGATTGCGTCAGATATCCTACAGATAGCCTAGGCTTTTTGGCTCAAAGACATTTATGCCTATAAATTTCAGTGCTGTATTTTGACAGATTTCGCAAAGGCTTCAGCTATTCTGTAAACTGGTACCAGCCTCCGTTTTGCGGCTTGACTTGTGCTGCGTCTCCGTATCATTGTCTGGATGACAGCGAGAGACAGATAAGATCAGACCTCAGTTTCGATGTGTGACCGCACGACACAGTTACTTTACTGCAGTTTTTAAATATTGGCTCATTTAAATTAACTTTTCATTGGATTAAAAGCCGAAATATTGCCTGACATAAACAACTTTCGGTTTTAGAAGAGAGAGGCTTCAGTGAAGACGCACACACACACAGGATACACTTTTGAGGTCTATTCATTATTGATTTTTTAACATTGAACGCATAATAATCAAGTGCAAAAAAGAACAGCTGGACTTCGGAAAAAGAGATCACTGCGGTTGCCACGATGGTTGCTTTGTTTTTCTGCAGTTGGCTTTGTCAGTGGCTCTGCATTGCGAAATCACTTTTATTTTAATTAAACAAGATTATTTATTAATAAACATTGTGAGATGATGGTCGCGTGATTTTTAAAATGAGCTATTAACCGCAACCCACCCATAAACATCTAGTACTTTTTGATTAATTGACCGCAGATCAAAGGCAGGACTCATGAATATGAAAGAATGGTGCAAAACAGTGTTTTATGCGTCCCCAATATGCAACGACAGTGACTCTATAAGGTAACGTACACTGCACACACCTTGTGTAATGTGTGAAGTTGTGCACACATGTAACCGCAAGGATATCTCATCCTTTAAATGTCCATGCTTAATCGTTAATAGACAAGGTCTGGGTTCGCAGGGTTTTCAACAATGTGTGTATTTTTTGGCTTGGAACAGCCTCCTGTTAAAGATTTTGGTGTTCATCCTTGCTACAGGCAAAAAACAAAGCAAAAAAACAAACAAATAAACTTAGTTAAAACCAAATCTATGAAGTATCGGTATCGGTATCGGCGAGTACACAAATCAAAATACTCGTACTCGTATCGGTTTGTAAAAAATTGGTATCGGTGCATCCCTAGTATCTGGTTACAGAATAGTGTAACGATCCCAAGTCTCCAGACCTTATTGGAGGAGAATGTGGCAGATCCTGATTGGATGACTGCATTACTAATCATTAATTGCTTGTGTAAATGTGTATATAAGAGTTGTTGTGCTAGTTGGGAGAGGATGGTGTGGTTACTCAGGAGTCCTCATGTCCTACCATCTCATTGACCTTTTGGTTTTGTTTTGGATTATTTTTATTATGCAGTTAAAGTTTTGTTTAAAGTTCTTTATTTTCGTTACTATCCCTGGACATTTGTTTATTTGTTTGATTGATTGTTGTTATATTAGTTTAGTTTGTAATAAATAATTTGCATTCATCATATTTTGTTGCTTGATCTCTTTAGGTTGTGACTCAAATTGGTGGCTCGTAACGATAGTCGTATGCAAGACTTTCTACAATTTTATAATTGAATTTAATAGTTTAATTTCAACCTAGAGGTCATAACTTGACAGTCGCATATCTTATTAGTCTTTTATTTAGTCACACATCTTCATGTGATGTGAAGTTGGAAGTAAGAGTTGATTCAACTTGGGCATTTCTCGTGTTGTGCATGTGCTCGAATGAATGTCAATAGAACAAAATGCTAAATATAACCAGTAGTGTGGTCAAAAGTATCGATATTTCGATATTTGTCGACACTGAAATATTTTAAACGATACATCATCACTTTTCTTTATATATGTACACGCTATATCTAGGGATGCAGCGATTAACCTGTTTCACTATTAACCATGCTTTAATTTGTCACAGTTAATTAATCGTAAAGGCTTCTCAACAACGCGTTGCTGCATGGAACAAAACTTCTACAACTAAACAAAATTATGGCAACTGTGCGCTAGTTCAAAAGTTCCGAGCTTGTACACTAGGGTAAATACCCACACGCACTAGATTAACTATGGCTGAGGATATTAACTATGGAATGTTCACATATCCTGTCTTTTGTGTGCGCATGTTCACTATTTCCAAAGGAGGCGCATGGCTTATGTGCACATATTGGCAGCGATGCGACATGCTCATGCTTTCCAGACACCACTAGTTGAAAGAATGGTGTGAGCGCACCGCGAGTCTCGTTAAAAGAACTGACTGCTCAGCTTCATGCTTTGTATGGAATATACACATTTCTACTCCAAAGAGAAAAAAAAAATACAAAAGGAAAATACCAAACAATTTTGTAATATAGTTGATCAAAAGTGCCTTTCAGACAGAGGTTCAGCAGCCTTTGACTACATTTGTTCTCTTTTAAAGGTTCAAGATACCCTTGAGTACTTAAAAAAAAAAAAAAAAAAATTATTATTATTATTTTTTTCATTTATTTTTAAAATTTAACAGATTTGTGTTTGTTGAGCATCAATTAAGACCATGTTAGCACCTGTCAGCTTTAATTATGGGGAATTATGGGAAAAACTGGATCATTTTGAGCTTTTGTAAGCTAATTTCATCTTCCGGGTTTAAAATTATTTTTGGGGCGGGATCAAAATCTGTGACGTAGCGTGAATCTGCTAGTGGAGTCATGATGTGTTGTTGGTTTCTCATTATTATTCATAGCAAAGTTTTCTTATCCTATGAGAAGACCCTGCGTCTTAATTATTCATGAGAGCATGTGCTTCCCGAAGGCAAAGCAGACCTGTCAAGCGGTGAGACCCAATGACTGGGTGAGACCGCATCCGTGAACGGCAAGCAGAATTTAGCCGTTCATGAGTGGTCGTAACGTTATGTGTTTGTTTCCATGATTCACAGGGTTTGTTGCATGTTTTTCCCTGCGATGCTATCAGGGCTGATACAGCATAGCTGTTGGTTTGCAGCAAGCGTTTTTGTCGGGAGAGCTGTATGAGAATTGGAGAATGGCGAACTTGTCTTTTATCAGTTCGTTACCATTCAGACACATCACCTATATCCGTGCTGCTGTGTTTGCCTATATGTTTGTCAAATAACATAAAAATACCCATCTTTAAAACAAAATACTTGATTTTAAAACAAAGTGCTTAAACAGTTAAAGCAATAGCAGTCATTAACATTACTCTTAGACATACCTGAGGAAAGTAAAGCATTGTTTCCGACTGCATATTTATTCTGTTGCATTTAGTTGTGTTACTGGTTGTATTTTGCTCGTTATTGACTGTTCGGTTGACTTTTCAAGTTAGGCTATTAGTTTCTTCTCTAATTCTAAAAATGAAATTAAGAATTTTGATATTTATTAAAGAGCTACATGGCATTATTTATTTGAATCTTAGATGACTACATTACTAATATATTTATTTATTTAATTCAGTTGAAGATTTTGGCAGGGTAAGTGAAAATCTAAACAACTGGCTTGACTGGACCAATAGTAAACATCTTTAACACTAAGCCTGTTTTTTGCATAAGGTTTTTAACTAAGCCATGCAAAAATATTCTAATTTTAGCTATTGCTGTGGCAATTTTTTACAGCATGATCAAAAATAGTATTGATATATATTTTTAAATCCTCAGATTTTGGCCACAGTAGTTCTGCCATGTTTAATGCCATTAAAAAATGGCTCAGAAATCCCCCTGGACCCCTCACACCCAGCCTACGCTCTCTTTGAACTGTTGCCCTCTGGCCAGTGTTAAAAACCACTGTGCACCAAAACAACCAGACACAAGAACATATCCCACTAGAACTACCTTTAAATACTACACATTGCACTCTGTTTATTGAATTTTTTCTCTTTTATTTTCATTACTGTTGTTTTTAATTTGTGTTCTTGTTGTCTGCACTATGTTTGTACTTTTTGAAGTCCCTGTGCTGGAAGCTGCTATTGGAAAATAACATTTCCTTCTATTTAATTTCAGGTTGGCGCCTGTATCGTAAATCAAGAGAACAAGATAGTGGGTATTGGCTACAATGGCATGCCCAATGGTTGTGATGATGACCTGCTACCCTGGTCTCGCAGCGCTGATAACAAGCTAGACACCAAATACCCCTATGGTGAGTTCTGTGCTTGAACTGGCACAGTCAGTTACCCATAATTATCTATCACTCTGCCAAAAAAAAAAAAAAAACACACTGGTCAGTGCACGGCAACTTTAAACGCTTGCAGAGGAGGCTTTTTAGATTTCAGACTCTGTCGACGCAGCACATGGTGTCTGTTAACGCAGTGCGGAGATGTGTACGCTCTTTTGAGCACATGGTGGCATTAGTTTTCACCTGCGTGAGGCTGATGGAGGAGATAAAGGTGGAGCTGCTGAGTGAGGGAATGGCCAAGGTCACATTGTGGCAGCTATTAGCATGAAAAATGGAAATGAGCTGGAGCTGGCGTTCCTGAAGGCGGCACATGCCAACTGTGGACTTTGAAGGGGTCGTGCTGCCAAAGGGAAGGTGTGATTTTTATCAGTCTGGTGCTCGGCTGATCTTCTGAACTATTCGTGAGTCACATTTTTCACTCTGGTTCATGTCAGTGGACAGGCTTGTATAGATTGTATTTGTTTTTGTTGTAGCAAAGCCAGCTAAGGCGGATTCCACAAAGTGTCCCAAAAGTTTAATTGAAAACAGAAAATGGATTTTGGCTAGGTTCTGTAGAGCTCATGTAGGTTTTGGAGGTATTTGTCTGTTTTCATATGATGATTATTATGTGAATCAGTCAAGTTCAATTCACGATGATAAATTTCTGATCTGCTATGATCTGATTTCCAATCGTTATATATTAATTAAGTGGCAAAAAGTACAGGATGCATGGATGAGTAATAAATAACATTAAAAATTACAACAGATTTTTATCTTTTGAAAATAGATTTGGTCAAGTTTGTGTGTTTTTTTTTTATTTGTTTAATTTATCAAGTTTGACACATTTAAATTTGGACTGTTTTTGTTCTCGTTCATTGTTTTAAACTTGTAAAACTCATTCTTAAGGTGCAGCTGATCACATAGAGGTGGAACAGATCTTTTAATCCCAGTTCCTTAGCAAATCCTGTTCTGTGGATATGTTTATACAAGTTACTATGGAGACATGTTAATACGTGCATGTCAGTCAATTCAGTGGGTGGGGAAAAAACCACACTCCTCTGTCAAATTACGGTGGGCCTCAAAACAAAGACTATAGAATACTCAAGACCTGTCACTCTTAAAGTTTTGAATGGGGAAATGTGTAACGGTCAATATGGCAAATGAAGCCCCGCCTACTAGTGCAGGAGCCAATCATCGACCGCTATAGACTGACGTTTCTCTGGAGAAAAGTTCTGAACAGACTTTTATGACAGTTTTTATGTGGTCAGCAAATGCTTTGGAATCTCAGCGAATACTTGCTTCACAGACATAAGAAATACAGTTGAAGTCAGAATTATTAGCCCCCCCTGAATTATTAGCCTCCCTGTTTATTTTTTTTTTTCCAATTTTTGTTTAACGAAGAGAAGATTTTTTTCAACGTATTTCTAAACATAATAGTTTTATTAACTCATTTCTAATAACTGTTTTATTTTATCTTTTCCATGATGACAGTAAATATTATTTTACTAGATATTTTTCAAGACACTTCTATACAGCTTAAAGTGACATTTAAAGGCTTAACTAGGTTAATTAGGTTAACTAGGCAGGTTAGGGTAATTAGGCAAGTTATTGTATAACGATGGTTTGTTCAGTAGAATATCGAAAAAATATAGCTTAAAGGGGCTAATAATTTTGACCTTAAAATTGATTTAAAAAAAAAAACTGCTTTTATTCTAGCTGAAATAAAACAAATAAGACTTTGCCCAGAAGAAAAAACATTATTAGACGTACTGTGAAAATTTCTTTGCTCTGTTAAATATCATGTGGGAAATATCTAAAAAAGAAAAAAAAATTTAAAGGGGGGCTAATAATTCTCACTGTATATCCACATAAAGCTTGAAATCTACTTTTAAATGAACCAAGTGCACTTGAAAACAAGTTTTTTTTGGCTTAGTAATCTGTATAAAACAAATGTGAGGTACAGTCTGTCCTGTCAAACACGCATCACATGACAGCAGCAACTACTCAAACGCCCAAAAATTGTAAACGAAGTTGTCATGTCACATCGTTGTCATTTCTGGAGGAGATTCGCTATCAAGACTAAGTTGTGGATTATTTCAGAAGACTAGCATTATCAGACGATCATTATCCAGAGGATGATAATGCGTAGAACGGCCAAAAATGAGGTTGGTGTCGTGATCTCACGTGATTAGCTCGGGCAACCTGAAAATATGCCAATTTTTGTTTGATTCGGACCTTTAGAAACAAAACAGTTGTTGTTTAAGTTTATTATTGATTCCAAATATGAAATGTAATCGTAAGATGGCAAACAATTTTGAAGAATTTGATGTTTTCCCCATTCAGACAGAATGCCTGAGCATTCTGTTCGAGAGGCGTTTCAAAGATGGCCGCCAAGTGAAGTGACTTGCCTTAAAGTGCTTAAAATCACTGGGATTTTGATGCTATTTTAACATCAGGAAATGTAGGAAAAAATATATTTATATCACTCCAGTATGACTGTGAACACACTATACCTAGACACAGTTCTGTCCAAACAGTTTGGACAGGTGGCCTTTAAGACTAAAAATGTGCACTAGGAAAGTATTGCTACATTGTGATTTCAGGTTGCACACAGACTTTAAAGGTGAAGACCTTGATGTTTTACAAGAACGTCTTTCTGTAAAACATATTCATATGGACTGGCCTGCTTTTAATGTTTGTAGAAATCTCTTTTATTAAGTAAACATGGCCATGAAAATAGATGCTTATATGGTGTTAAACAAAAATCTACAACAGAACATATGGCATGTTTATTAAAAAGTCAAAGATTCCTAACAGGAAGGCACTGAATAATATTGATGCTCCAATCAGGATTTTTGCAGCCTAAACTAAATACTGATTTCTTGTCGTAATGATCTGCTGATGCCAGTGACAATCATTCAGACTTTATAAATAATACGGATGTTTGAAGACACAATATATCATACTCTGGCTAAAGAGTCAGTGTCAATAAAATAAGTCCGTATAGCTCAATTTAGCTAAAAAAACATTTATTGTATAATTGCCATTTTATCATGTAATGCCAAAGTTAAATTTACAGCATTGTTACTCCAGTTTTTTTTTTTTTGAAAATTATGATGATAATTCACATGCACATGTTTTTGTTTTGTAACTATGTTTTTACTGTAGTTTGATCATTTTATACTTCCTTACTTGGTGTTTTGATAGTTTTTGTTTACTCTTGTGTTAAAATGGCTATATGTTTATTTGATGAGGATGCGATGAGCTATATATTTTAAAAGTGGCAATCCATTCATTTTTCTCACTTCCTGTGAGTCTTTGGTATTATCATCACTGTTATTATTGAATGCATTGAATCATTGCATTTAATGTAAACTCGCACCTACCTGGCATGATTTACGAATACAAGCATTGTAAAAAAAATTGTGTTTGGAGATGTGGCTCATTCATACATAAAGTGCAATTTCATGCAGAGGGATGGTACATTAATTCTATTCAAATGATTCATTTGGCGTATCTCAGACTCTCTTATTGCACAAATGGCACAAATGTAAACCATTTAGAGTCGCTAGGAAGTCCCTTGTACCCTAAAAAAATCATAGTTTGGAGTCTTTCTAGTGAAATTGCCACATTTACAAGAAAATAAATGATGGTTAAAATATAAAGGCCACAGGACACCATAGGGAATTTTTAAATACTATGTATTAAAAGTGTTTATTTCACAGCTGTCTGGAATACTTGATTCTGGTTGGCCAGTTGTGTTGTCCAGTGTTGAAACTAGTAAACTAGGCTCCTCCAGGCAGCTGATTCAGAATTATTAAACCCCCTTTGAAATGTATTTATTTTTAACAAATATTTCCCAAATGATGTTGAACAGAGCAAGGAAATTTTCACAGTATGTCTGACAATATTTTTTCTTCTGGAGATAGTCTTATTTGCTTTATTTCAGCTAGAATAAAAGCAGTTTTTAATTTTTCAAAACTATTTTAAGGTCAAAATTATTAGCCCCCTTTAAGCTATTTTTTTTTGATAGTCTACAGAACAAACCATTATTATACAATAACTTGCCTAATTACCCTAACTGCCTAGTTAACCTAGTTAAGCCTTAAATGTCACTTTAAGCTGTATAGAAATGTCTTGAAAAATATCTAGTCAAATATTATTTACATCATGGCAAAGATAAAATAAATCAGTTATTAAAAATGAGTTATTAAAACTATTATTATTAAAACTATTATGTTTAGAAATGTGTTACAACAATCTTTTCTTAGCGTTAAACAGAAATTGGGTAAAATAAAATAAACAGGGGGGCTAATAATTCAGGGGGTTTAATAATTCTGACTTCAACTGTACACTTGCTAGGAAGATCTTTACTTTTGCTGAAGTAAATATTAAAGCTCTAATATACTTGGTCTTTCAGATGTCACTGACTTATGTTCTCGTTTCATACAAATGCAGCTGCTGCCCTTTTGTTTCTGTTATAATTATATTGATTTATACAATGTAAGTATATGAGATTTATACTGAAAAAAAAGGAGAACTTAACCATTAATTGTATTGTAAGGTTGCGGTGTTTATCAATTGTTTTGTACATTGTAATGGATTAAAATAAAACAAATAGGTGAGTTTTAAAACAGTTTTATCTCAAATCAATATCTTTGTCCCCATAATTATGTTTGTGGTGAAAAGGTAAGACTATATTGTGCCCCTTGTTCATCCAGTTTTAAAAACTGCTTTCTTTGCAGAAACTTTGCATACAGTGAACTAATAAATTATTTAGGTTTAAATCAATATATTTTTTTCCCTCTGTAGGAAGTAGCCATTTAATAAGCACCATACTTTACATACAGACAATTTTATAGCAATGTAAACCTCGTCAGGGTGATACAAGACTCTTCCACTTCACATCTGAGACCAGATTGTATAACAACTACTAGCTGGATATTATTTTAGTGAGCAGTAGGGCTGCACGATATGGACAGAAACTGATATTGCGATATTTAGTTAGTCTGCGATTATATTTTGTGATATGAATATAATTTCACAAGATGGCTTATAACTGTATTTGGAATTATTCATATTTCGAATTATTCGTAGGTCGCTGGTTCGAGCCCCGGCTGAGTCAGTTGGCATTTCTGTGTGTAGTTTGCATGTTCTTCCTTGTGTTTGCATGGGTTTCCTCTGGGTGCTCCGGTTTCCCCCACAATTCAAAGACATGCGCTATAGGTGAATTGGATAAGCTAAATTGTCTGTAGTGTATGTGTGAATGAGAGTGTATGGGTGTTTCCCAGTGATGGGTTGCAGCTGGAAGGGCATCCGCTGCGTAAAACATATGCTGGATAAATTGGCGGTTCATTCCGCTGTGGCGACTCCAGATTAATGAAGAGATTAAGCCGAAAAGAAAATTTAATTTTGGTAAATTTTATAACCTCTTGGTTTAAGTTTGCTTAAATTGTACACAGTCTTAAAAAAACTCTTAACAACACATCCAGATTAAAATCTTTCACTCGGTTTTCTGAACTGTGGTGCTGCTGATCAACTATAATCCCAATTTGACATTGCATATGCTACGATGTGACTATTGCAGATTGACACATTGCGATATCGATGCTTAAAAGGATATATTGTGCAGCTCTCATGACCAGCACAGAAGCTTTGCTAGAAGACTCGAAATAATTTATGACATAATTTTGACTTTTTATGGCACTTTTTTTCCCTTCTATGGACACCCATAGTTTATGCAGTGACAACCAAATAATCAGTGTTGTTGGCAGCACCCTCTGGTGGTGAATATTGTCAGTTCATGACTGTTTTGGCCAACAGAAATGTGATGTTTAAAGGGATAGTTCACCCTGAAATGAAAAGTGACCATTTACACTCTCTCAAGTGGATCCAGACATTTATGCGTTTCTTTATTCTGTTGAACACAAAATAACAGGGTGTCCGCAGGGTCTTAAAAAGTATTAAAAGTTGATAAATCATTTATGAGAAAATTAAGGGTAAATTAAGGTAAATTAATAAAGGTATTAAACAGTCTTAATCATGTTTTTACGAGGTCTTAAATTTTGTTCAAGCGTTGTCCAAAGTGTTTGACTTTAAAATAGCAAAAATATATTTATTTTACTCCTAATATTAACAACGGCGTGCTCAATCCATGCAATTGGTTCAGGCCGGGGCGCATCCGGCCAAGCTCCTCCGTCTGGGTGATGTCACGTAATTTGCAACAAAAATGGGAATGTGATGTGATGCTCTCCACGCGTAGCGAAACCATTGAGCGAAACAGACAGGAAAATGTAAGTTTGCGTACTCCTGGTTGGAGAAAGACAAGTTTAAACAGTGGCTGAAGCCTGTCACTGAAAACAACCATGTAATTTATTCTTTCAAGCTTTGTTTCTTCCAAGCTTCTCTGAGTTCTGTTGCATGGTTGTGCTCCATTGATTTATTTAATAACAACTGTTTATTAACAACTTTTTGTTAAGTCAAAGGTTTGATACTGATTTAGGGATGCAACGATTATTAAGTTTGGTTGTACGATTATAGTCTAAGAAATAATCACAGTTTTATGGTTATCATGATTATGCATTCATTAATTTCAAAACGCTACTAGTTTAGAAAACTCCTTATATTTTAAAGTGTTATTTATTGCTCCTCAGTAACCAATTAATACAGCACATAATAATATTAAAAACAAACAATAGTCCATGTCTCTCTTTGTGCTTAAAAATAAGTGAAATACAGTATTTAACATTTAAACATAAGTAATAATTTTACACTGTAAATAAATTACAGAACAATGAATAAATAAATAAAAATAAGAACAAAAAATAGCATTTGTATAATTCAGAGCTTGAAATGAACTTTTTTACTTGGTAGCACCGGCACTCCCAACTTCAAAAATTTAGGAGCACAATAAAACATTTAAAAGCACCCACCAAAAATGAATGAGCACCACTGCAAATTGTATATTAACAGATTTATTGTATTTGAAAACATCAATCAGGACTAACAAAAACCAGAAACGACTATCTAATTCTGTTATGACTTATTGATATTTGTGCAATAATTTCAAAATGAATATATAATAATTATAGAATATTAACGATAATGATGATGACAATAATACTAACAGTGAATTACTTTTCTCATTATTATGCTGCCTTGAGTGTGCTTGAATGCAAGTTATCTGCTATAAAAAGTCCTGCTGTTACATTATGACAAATAAATCTATGGTTTGCATCAAACAAAAATAAAGAATTGCAGTAAGAAATATCCATTTTGCACTATTGTTTATATTCATGCCAATTTATTAAACAAAAAGATCGGACAAGAAAAGTCTCACTTCTGTCACTCTTTAAAAGTTTTGGTTTCGGTTTGTGTAGACCATTAAACAGCTGATCCACTCCTAGGCTACGTCCGAAACCGCCTTCTACTTCGTAGGTACTGCGTTTAAATTTAAACATACTACTCAGCCGTTAGAAAAGTATGTTCTATACAGTATGAATGTAAGAAGTATGAATGGAATTCGGACGTACTACATCTGACATTTTGTCATGGTCATGTGACCTACCTGCGTCAGTTGCGTCGCTTTACTCCCATTCATGAATTCTCTCGCGGGGCATTATGGGATAATGCAGTGTGCATGGGATGCGCACTTCAGAATATCGCCGGAAATAGAAAGTCATTCGGGTGCTTCTAGCATACTGATTTTCGAATTCTATGAATTCGGACATACTACTCTGCTCGCATACTGATTTTAGCGTTCTGAATGGAAAACACTCGGTTGATCTTGGCTGGCGGATCAACATTCGCAACATGATCATTCTCATCGGCACCATTATTTGTAACTTTAAGTGGGTTTGCAAACCTGTGTACTTTTCATTGCTTCTTTCTCAAATTTAAGCCGTTTGCAGTTCCCGCAGTCACAAAAGCACCCTGTCATCTCAGCTAGGTGCGGCTGAAAAGCGTGAGTGCATTGCGTCGCGTGCACGTCCCTACATTGGAAATAACGAACTTGCATGAGCTTGTCTTAGTTAATAGCCTCAGTTGAAGTTAGCCTAATCCAGTGTGCATGGTTATTAGTCTCGGTGTACAAACTAGCGCCCAGTTGGCATATCTTTGTTTAGTTGCTGCAGTTTTGTTCCGTGCAGAAACACAGTGTTCTAAAGCCTTTACAATTACTTAACCGTAACGAATTAAAGCGCGGTTAATAGTAAAACCGGTTAATCGTTGCATCCCTATAGTGCAGGGGTGGACAAACTCTGTCCTGGAGGGCTGGTGTCCTGCACAGTTTAGCTCCAACTCTAATCAAACACACCTGCTTATAGATTTCTAGTGATCTCAAAGACACTGATTAGCATGTTCAGGTGTGTTTGATTAGTGTTGGAGCTAAAGTCTGCTGGACCTCCAAGACCGAGTTTGCCCACTCCTGCTATAGTGATTAGAATTTGAAGTAGCGATGAGGTCTTAAAATATTCTTTAAAAGTCTTTAAAAGGTTCTGAAATTACCTTTAGGATTCCTGCATATACCCTGAATAATGTATTTTTTTTAAGAAAGCTGAAAAACCTATAACCCATGACTTCCATAGTAGGAAAAAAATACTATGGAAGTCAATGGTTACAGGTTTACAACATTCTTCAAAATACCTTCTTTTGTTTAACAGAAAAAAGAAACTTAAAAAAGCAGTAAACGGTGAGTAAATGATGGTTTATTTTTGGCTGAACTATCTCTTTAAGCTTTCATTTATTTATTTTCCTTCAACTTAGTCCCTTTATTCATCAGGGGTCACCAAAGCGGAATGAACTGCCAACTTATTCAGCATATGTTTTACACAGAGGTTGTTTTTCCAGCTGCAACCCAGTACTGGAAAACACCCATACACTCTCATATTCACAGACATGCACTACGGCCCATTTAGTTTATTTAATTCACCTATAGTGCATGTCTTGGGACTGTGGGGGAAACCGGAGCACTCGGAGGAAACCCACGCCAACATGGGGAGAACATGCAAACTCCACACAGAAATGCCAACTGACCCAGCCGGGACTCGAACTAGCGACCTTCTTGCTGTAAGGTGACAGTGCTAACTACTGAGCCACCGTGCCACCCCCCTTTAAGCTTTTTGCTGTGTAATTGCACATTTCTTAGAGCTTGCTTTAAAACTTGCTCATTTGAGTGACGTCTGGTCACCCCATGATAAAAGACCCCTCCGCTTTGTTTCAGGGAGCTGATCACCCTGTAATAACACTGATAATAACATAACTGAATCAAAATATGACATGCAATTTAAGCTTTTCAACTTGTAGTGATTTGCATTATAATAAATAAATATTTTACATTTTTGTCATCTTTTTGACAAAGCATGACACTTTGGAGAGCTGAATGTTACAGTATCTTATTTGGCGTTAATGATGACTGCTTAGCATTTTATGCTGATTTAAACAAATCCAAAGCATGAACAACAATAATAACATCAATAACAATAATAATAATAATTACAACAACAACAACAACAGATATAATAATAATAATAATTACAACAACAACAACAACAACAACGATAATAATAATAACAATAGTGTTTTTTTCTATCTTTTTAGTGTCTGTGTGCTTTTGTGCCACTAGAGAGTGCTGAAATACCAAATATCAGTCGTATTGTTTTAACTTGATTTTGCTGTGAACATAATGCCACTTTCACCTTGTTCTCTGAAAGTAGATTAGGTTTATATGTCTCAGCCAGAGAGAATAATGCCAGTTGATGCTGTGTTTTGTCTTTCTGCAGTCCATTAATAACAATTTCTTGCATGCTACCTTTAAATAAATGACCGAGCAGTCAGATTAATAGCAATAAACGTATATTGAATGTTATTTTGATGGATTTAGGAGCTCAGTCCCTCCTACGTCCACACCCTTGATCATACTCCATCATGAGCTTCATCATGCTTTTTTCTCAGATGTGTGTTTGTGTGTGCGCGTTTGCTTCCAGTTAAAATGCACAATCAGTGTGTGTGTGTGTGTGTGTGTGTATTATTGACATCTCTCTTCCATCATAACTACATGCCCCCTCTCTCGTTTCCTCTGCCTTGTGCTGAAGCTCTGCCAAAATAAACGTGTGTCAGGCTGGTGTTTGGTGGTGCAGTGGTAATGTGCCACCGCTGATGGGCCAATTCATTCTCCGTAATTAAGGCGAGCAGAGTGAGTGATTAGACAGGGCTTTTTCTGGGTGATGTTGTGGAGAGCTGACATCTGTTCAGACTCATGCTTTCAAATCTTTTTTTTTTCTTTCCCTTTTTTTTTAACCGTGAACTGGTGACTAGAGCCTTTTTGTGGTGGAACGGTGCTAGCCAAGAAAGCACAGTGCATCTTTGTTGTGAAGCAGAAATGTTAATCTTGGCTATAATAACGCATCGTGCATATGTGAGCGTTCATGACCTCTGCATATTGCTAACAGGTCTTTCATGTGTTTGTTGCAGTGTGTCATGCAGAGCTGAACGCCATCATGAATAAGAACTCTGCAGATGTCAAAGGTTGCAGCATTTATGTAGCGCTCTTCCCATGCAACGAGTGTGCAAAACTCATTATTCAAGCAGGTGAGTGAGTGTGTGAGTTGTTGAGTGTGTATGTTTCGGTTTTTCATCCATTATGGGATTTTTCGAACCTGAAGTAAATGGATTATTTATTTAACATTGATTTTATAAGCAGTAGTTGGAGCGTTAATTGAATTTATACTCTGATCGAGGTTCTTTGCTTGCTCCATGTATACTCACTGGCCACTTTATTAGGTACACCTTACCAGTACAGGGTTGGACCCCCTTTTTTCTTCAGAACTGCTTTAATCCTTCGTGGCATAGATTCAACAAGGTACTGGAAATATTTCTTTTTTGATTTTGATCTATATGGACATGATAGCATCATGCAGTTGCTGCAGATTTGTCGGCTGCACATCCATGATGTGAATCTCCCATTCCACCACATCCCAAAGGTGCTCTATTGGATTGAGTTCTGGTGACTGTGGAGGCCATTTGAGTACAGTGTCATGTTCAAGAAACCAGTCTGAGATGATTCACGCTTTATGACATGGCACGTTATCCTGCTGGAAGTAGACATCAGAAGATGGGTACACTGTGGTCATGAAGGGCTGGACATGGTCAGCAACAATATTCAGGTAGGCTGTGGCGTTGACATGATGCTCAGTTGGTACTAATGGGCCTAAAGCGTGCCAAGAAAATATTCCCCACACCATTACAATACCACCAGCCTGAACCTGAAATGTATTCAGTGGACACAAGCCCTAAGCATGTACTTATGTTCTGGTAATCGCATAAATGTTGCATATTGCAGCAAGTGGTCAGCGTATGCCAGACTGTAATGTGTTTTTCTGTTAGGGTGGATGTAGTAGAATGCATTGCCTGTTACAGTATTTACAAGCTGCATTGTTGAGCACTGTGGCTGTAAGAATGTTTACATTTCATCCACTTTATTTTACAAATATGTATTTTTATAATAACTACTGCAAATCTTTGTTTGTAATGCATACAAAAATGAAAGCCTCATGCTGATGGGTGCTATAGTTTTATCGTTATAATTTTTGTTTGTAAATTTTTTTTTTTTTGTGTCAAACTCTTGAATTTCTCAGGAATTTTAATACAAATTGATTTTCAAACAGTAGTAATCAAACGAGGGAATAAAACTTTATCAGTTTATTAAATTGTGAACTATTTAGATAAAATACAAGTAAAATGTTGCACAAAAGTGATTTACTGTCACATTTAAAGTCTTCTTCAAATATTATTTTGATAACTACTTTCTATGGTACAATAATAATATTTTTCAAAATAGACCATACTTTTTGGATGGGTTGCTATGAAAATGTTTCTTGGCAAGTCTGTGACAATACATTTGACCAAATTATGAAATGTTTCATAATAATAATAATAATTCCTTACATTTATATAGCGATTTTTCTGAACACTCAAAGCGATTTACATATTTTTGGGGGGAATCTCCTCATCCACCTCCAGTATGTATTATCCACTTGGATGACACGACGGCAGCCATATTGCGGAAGGGCTCACACTACACACCAGCGGATAGGTGGAGAGGAGACGGGGTGAAGAAGCCAATTATGATATGGGGATGTTAGGAGGCCATGATGGACAGAGGCCAGTGGGCAAATTTGACTAGGTTGCCCGGTTTAAACCCCAAATCTTTTTCGAAGGACATCCTGGGATTTTTAACGACCACAGAGAGTCTGGACCTCGGTTTAACGTCTCATCTGAAAGACTGTGCTCACTGAGCAGTGTAGAGTCTTCATCAATGTTAGGACCCACAGAGACCTCAGGTTGAGCTGGTGGTCTCACTAACACAAATTCCGGCAGCAACGTAGCTTTCCATTGTGGTCTCCGATCCAGGTACTGACCAGGCGCAGTCCTGCTTGGCTTCAGTGGGCGACCATGTGATGATGTGAGAGTTGTAGAGAGCTAGCTGCCGGCTTCATATAGTGGCCCTGAAGATTCAGAAGTTCATGTGAAGTGTCCCCATACAGTGAGACGGCAGATGCGGAAGCATCTTGTGTCTGGCACGCTTGAGTGTGCGTAGTAGACGAAACCACTTGTTCATATGGAGACAAGCAGAACGTACTCACGCAGATCATAGAAACTAGTCCATGGCATAATTTGGTTAATTTATCCATAAGTCTGAATTTTACTTTGCTTCTGGATTCATGTTTCTGCATATTATGGCTCTAAACAGTATGTGCACAAGTATAATAATTTTATACTGCAACACTAGTTCATGAAAAGACTAGGAATTTTGTAAAATGCAATGAAATCTTAAACAGTCCTTTAATTTTTATTTAATTGACAAAATGGTCTAAAGGGACAACTCAAAATTTCACGAGTGATTGATGCAAAAGCAAATCTCTGTCTGGTTTCAAAGTAAATCATTGTAATTTATCTGATGGTTATTGCCATTTCTATATTTTATTATTGTTAAAACTGTGGTTGAGTACCCATCTACAACTAAAGTATGTTGAATTCCTTTCATTTAATGAGTGTCCTGCACACTGTTGAGAATATGAAGCTGAAGCTTGACTTCACAGAATTGAATTACAAATCAAATTCCAATATCAGTCAGAAAAAGTGTAATTAGATATTCATCAAATTGCACAAATCCTTTAAGCTTTTATTAAGCAGCTTTATGCAATATTATGAAAAACATTGTAAACATGGATATCTGTGTAGTAGTTTTCCAAATGCAGCTTGAATAACCTATGAAACACACAATTATGTATATGAAATAATACAAATATACACTGTAAAAAATCTGTTGATTTTAACAGCTTCCGGATTTTGTTTTTAATGGTTGTAAACTGCATTATGCAAGTTTTATCTCTGCTCTGTCCACTTTTATTGATGAAAATTCAACTCTGCAGTTTTAACAGAGTGACTTTGATTGACATTTTAGTTGTCCGAGACAAGATATTGTTTAAGAAATAATATATATATAGAGAACATCAAACTATTAAAAAAGTCAATAAAAGTAAAATTTTCAAACTTTTCAACATCAAAAGCTTTTGGAGAAAAGATCAAGATCCCATAATACAATTCAAAAGTATAAATAAGTGGAAAAACATGAATCACAAAATATGGAAAACTGTCAATTTACAGATATTTTTTTATAATGTAGGATCTATTTTTACATTAATAATAATAATAATAATAATAATTCCTTACACTTATAAAGCGCTTTTCTGGACTCTCAAAGCACTTTACACATTTTTGGGGGGAATCTCCTCATCCACCACCTGTGTGCAGCATCCACCTGGCTGACACGATGGCAGTCATATTGCTCTAGACCGCACACCACACACCAGCTGATTGGTGGAGAGGAAGAGAGAGTGATGAAGCCAGTTATGTATGATATAGGGATTGTTATTAACCCATGATGGACAGGGGCCGGTGGGCAAATTTGGCCAGGATTCCGGGTTTTTTTTCCAGGATTTTTTTAACGTCTCATCCAAAAGATTACACTGACTGAGCAGTATAGAGTCCCTGTCAATATACTGGGGTGTCAGGACCCACACAGACCACAGGTTGAGCACCCCCTGCTGGCCTCACTGACACCACTTCCGGCAGCAACCTAGCTTTTCCCATTTGGTTGCACATCCAGGTACTGACTATTATTTGTTCATTTTAGATACAAAACTTGATGGAATAAATGTGAGACATATTTTTGAACAATTTCAGGTAGTTTTAACAAAACCGTGATATCAATAACCATAACTTTAATCTTTAATTACAATTTAGAATTTCTCATACTTTTACACCTGTAATACTGGCATATTACTTGCATAAAGATTACTAAATTACTTGCACCTTTCATGGGGCGGGTGAGATTTTTAGATCAAGACTCATTCTGCATGTGCTTCAGCAGAGTGCTTTTGTAGGCACGCAGTGAATGCGCTTGACCGGCCTGCTGTCCAGATCTCTCTCTCCTATTGTAAATGTATGGATGTCAAAAATGAGAGCCATACGATGAACACAAACTACTGAGCAGTTGTAGTCTTGTATTATGTCAGATTAGGCAAACATTCATTTTGTAACACTTAACCAGTTAATATCCTTAGTTCCTAAACATTTAAATATTGTAATAAAACAAAGTTGATGTGGCACCTTGTTAAATATGTTCCAGATTGTTTGTATTGTGTAGCAGCCTTCAAAGTCAGTATTTGTTTATATAATGGAATTTATTTGTTCAGTGATAATATTAAGAAGCTTTTCTTTTTGTATTTTGTCATTTAAATAAAAGAGAATTTAGTAAATCACAAAATTTATATATACTGTATATAGGTCTGATGTATTTATTATTATTATTATTATTATTATTATTATTATTATTATTATTATTATTTGACTTTTTTACTGTTTATCTGGTGCCAGTTTGACTGTACGTTTGGCATTGTAGTGACAACTCCCAGGTTAAGGGATTTGTTTTTTGGATATGTTGACATTTTATTTCTTGCTTATGCCAATTCAAAGCACTCTTTACCACTCATTTAGAAAGATTATGCCATGTGGCACCAAGCTGTAAAATGTAATCTACAGGGAGCAGATATGAACAGTCACATTGTCACTGTAAATGCTCTTAACACACTTGCAACCCACACCAGAGAATGGCATCAACACTTTGAAAAGATTTGAATAAAAGATTTAAGTTTTTTTTTTAGTGAACTAAATGCAATATCGTTTGAGCTTTTAAAACTGCTTCGTCTCATGCTGTGATGTGTGAGCATACTTGTGACTGAGAGCGTACATGTGTTGTCATACTGTTTTATCGATTCTCTCACATGACTTCCACCTGCCACTTATAGAAAGTATAATTTATATTCATGAATATTGGTAGGTTAAATAGGTTAAGGTTAAATATTACTTGTAATTTTATTATTAATGACTTCTAAATCATTTGGTCCAAACAAACAAAAAATGCATTATTTAATCTTAGCTTTAGGACTTCAGTAAAATTTTTAATGAATGTAACATAATTTATTTTCACTTACCATTTTTAACTGTGCTCAGTCTTTCTGTTAATCTGAAGTGAAATATTTGTGTTTAGCCGTGGTTGTGGTGGCTGAATGGTTAGCACTGTTGCCTCACAGCTATATAGGGTTGGGCATTGTTGACCAATTTGGCATCGTACGATGTCTAATGTGTAACATCGCGAGTGAATTAATTATTTATAATGAATTAATTATTTGTAGCCTACCGATTCAACTACCTGACCCGCATGGTCTTTATTTTACCTGTAACCAAATCATAAATAGATAAAAATAAGTTACACACAAATTACCACCTGTCAATTACTTTTTCCGTGGGACTCTGACGTGACTAGGCAGAGTGATCTGTGTTGTTATAATGGCGTCGACAAACTTGGTTGGTAAAATAGGTGCACAACCAGCAGCAACCAACCAACAGTATCTGAGGTTTTTGCTAAAATTACTAAGTACAAGCGTGAAAGCGAAAGATTGAAGCAATGTACTGACGCTGTGACACGTTACCTGATAGATTCAAAAGACCGGAGAGTCGTTAGATAGAGACAAGATTAATTAAATATCTTCTTTAACAACTAAAGTGAGACAAGATCCAGGGGTATATCCTTGATAAACTGTCCGATGTGCACTGCTCTCTGGAGTTTTGTGCTCAAAGCACCCGCTGACTGCTGGAGCTTAGACGAGTGTGACATTCTGTGTGCGTGCGTGCATGCGCGTGTATGTGTGTGTCTGTGTGTGTGGTCACGTGATGTGCGTTTTCAGCGGTAGAGTGTGGACGGAGGGCTGTTAGAAATGCTAGATGAAACACCAGTGTGGATGTGGATCGTTTTCGTTCTAAAATACCATTTTAAAACTAAGACGTATAAGTGTAAACGGGGCCTGAGTGTGGATCGCGATGCCTATCAGCCATTGGTGATGGACAATGGCATAGTCTTATCATCCCAACCCTATTCACAGCAAGGAGGTCACTGGTTCGAGTCCTGGATGGAGCTGTTGGCATTTCTGCATGTTTGCATGTTCTCGCCATGTTCTTGTGGGTTTTCTCCGGGTGCTCCGGTTTCACCCACTGTACACAAAACATGCACCATTGAATAAACTAATTTGTCCGTAGTGTATGAATGTGGGTGTGAATGAGTGTGTTTCCCAAGACTGGGTTGTGGCTGGAAGGGCATCCGCTGCGTAAAACATATGATGGAATAGTTGGCGGTTCATTCTGCTGTGGCGACCTCTAAAATAGAGACTAAGCCAAAGGAAAATGGATGAATGAATGAATATTGGTGCTTACTGAAAAAGACCAAATAACTTTAAACCCCTAGGCCAACACGTGCCTAAGGAAAATTGTTTGTATGGTCAATTTATATGTAGATGTGTGGGAGTTGATGCTGAAGAATGAAAAAAAAAAAAAGATATTTATTGTTCAAAGCTTTTACTGTAGGACCCGGCTTTACATGTTTACATGTTGTCTAACAGAGTCACAAGTTTTTGCATTGGTTTCATGGTTGTTTTCCAGTTTATCCTATAATTATCTGCTAGTTTTGTGTACAACACTGTCAGATCAGCTTCTGAGATTTGCTCCATGTGATGGGCAAAACACAGTGTTGACAGATCCCAGTTTATGTCAGCATGTTCCTTTAATCAGCCTTTTTTCTTGCTCCTTTAACTGTAAAATTTAAACCTCGTTATATAAATAATCAACTTTGTCACTTGCCAAATGTGAGGCATGGACCTTTGTCATGAATTTTAGTAACTTTATTTGGTATGTTTTCAGTAAGTACATTGTAAGTTGTAAGTTTCCTTCACATCAAGAAATCCTGTCACACAGCAGTCTTCTTGAACTTATTCTGAGTTTATAATTTTTTCTATTTTGTTTCCACCAAAAATTCTCTGATGTAATTTATTGGTTTTTAAGTTAAGCTGTGACAATTAAAAGGTGTCTTGGGAGAAAAAATGTAACATTTAGAATATTATATTATTACTAAAGAAAATGGATGGAAATAAACAAGGACACACAATTTTAACCCTTAATTTGTTTATCCCCACCCAAAAGTTACAGGGGGGAAAAAAGAACTAGTGGTGCCAAACCAACAGCTACACAAACTAGAACACAAGATCCCCTCTAAACTTACTAAAGAAAATAAAAATGTGAAAAAGAAACCAAAATCTTCAGCATATGCGTCGCCAGTAAAGTACACTCCCTAAAATATTTTTTTTTTTTAAAAGCGGCACTCACCAACTTACCTAGTGTTTCTGAACAATTCAAATAACTACAGGCAAAATGTATGTCACACGACTTGTTAACCTATTTATAACAACCTATGATAAACTCTTAAACCATATTGAACTTGCTTTGATTAGTTCAGAGACACAGAACAAATCATAATACAGAAACAGAAACAAGCGTACACAGCACAAACACACACACAGCACTGACAAACATGGCGTGCCGGTTAAATTTAAAGTCTGTGGAATGAAGCCTCATTGGTCCATGAGGAAATGCCCTAATAAAGAGTGACAGGCCCGGGATCTAATCAGCAGGTACATGAGAATAGAACAAAAGGTTCCAAACTCCCACAGACTGTAACATACGTGCTAAAATGTAAAATATGTTTTACTAATTTTTTTTGGATTGTCCACAGGTTGAGTCAATATTAACATACTTTTGTAACAATAAGTCAAATTCAGTTCTGTCAATTAGGCCAACTGAACATTTTAGGTTTGACCAGACAACAGAACTGTATATTTTTGTGTAGTGAACCATGAGCATTGAACTTTATATATCTAATTTATGTATCTAATGGGACAAGACACTGTATTTAGCTGAAAAATCACTAAAGATGCAATTATAAATTATTTTACCAAACATAAAACTCCTCAAATTAAAAATATATAAATCTGTCAAGTAAGTGGGGGTTCATTCCGCTGTGGTAACCGCTAATAAGCCAGAGACTAAAGGATAATGAATGAATGAAATCTGTCAAGTAAGTGCATTAATCAATAACATTAAAATTGACATTAATTAAATCTTAACAATCTGTTGTCATTTCTGATATTTGAGGTATAGAGTTAATGTAAGTAGAGCAATCTAAACATTGTAAACATTGTAAACTAAGCTTCTTGATTCAAATAATGTAGTGTAAAAACATTGTGAAACATCAATATCTGTGCATTGTCCATTAATATAAAAAGTATATATGAAGTAAGATAAATAATGTATAGTTTTATACATTATATTTATCTTTTAAAAATAGCTTGCATTAAAAAATAAAACACAAGGTAGGCCTACTGGGCATAAAGGGGATGCCTCTCAGACACTTTTAGAAACTGTCATTCATTCATTCTCACCATCCTCAAGGTCTTGGTCTCTTTTTCATCTCTTGTTTATCCTCAAAGCATCTATGTGGGATAAAAGAACTGAAAGAAAGAAGAGTCTTTCATGAAGCGCAGTTGCCGTTTAATGTATAATAAATCGGACTCATTCAAAGTAGCATCACTGCACACAAAAAAAGTTATGCATGCATGTTACACTTCTGACTGTACATTGTGTTTTCTTTTTTTTTTTTATAATGCAGAGTTTTGAGGTATGGTACGTATCATTTGCCATTCACTGACAGTCGGACAGGCTCATCCAGTTCATCAAACTCCATCTTTTAAAATCGAAAGTGGAATAAAACAGTTTCCTCATAAAAGCCGGTGTATCAATGCTCCGTTACATTGAAAACATATTATTCGATTCGTGCCCTCTGATTGGTTTTCAGGATATAGCGGCTTTTGCTGACAAAGGCAAGTGGCGTTTAGAGGCTTTTGCCAACAAACTGTTATTTCTGAATGCACTGATACTGCGATTTAGATGATTCCAAGCAGAACTATTTGTTGAACATGTACTACGTGCCTAAAGCATTCACTCAATGTCATTAGCTCATTTTTGGCGGAAGTGGCGTTTATCGGCTTTTGCATCTGAACTCTTTTATTTATATATATATATATATATATATATATATATATATATATATATATATATATATATATATATATATATATATATACATATATATACATGTATACATATACATATATATACATGTATACATATACATATATATACATATATATATATATGCATGCATATATATATATATATATATATATATATATATATATATATATATATATATACACACACACACACACACACACACACACCTCAGGGGGGCCCAATTTTTTTGAATGAAGGGCCAAAATCCAAATATCATCGAGAGCTGGGGGCCGAAGGTAAATATACTAAACTATATTACATTAAAGTTGCCATGGGTAATTTTTTTATTTATTTCATAGTATTTCAAAATAAATAGAAAAACATTAACTTTAAATCGTATTAACTGATTCAGTATAACTTTAAAAATAATAACTTGTTTGTTTTTATTGCAATAAACAATCACATTTATACCACAGTGGAGATTAATGCTGAATATGCAGGTCAAGCAGAATCTGCCTTGACTTGATTTGCTCACCAAAGTCTCTGCATTGTCGCGTGACAGTGTGTACATTTAAGCCAAATCTGTTTAATTTACACCATTTAATTGAAACATTTAATTTCATTCAGCTTTTAACAAACAAACAAACAAACAAACAAAGGGTTAAATTAGACTTGAATTGACAATCTTGGCCCATGGGCCCTAGTTTGGGCATCTATATATATATTGGAATGGCGACCCTTTCACCTTTATTGTATTGCACAGCAAGCATTATGCACTTATCCATTCCATCTTTGTGCTTCACACGCATCAGGCTCAGCATTTCTTCTCAGAAATGTGGTTCTTTGTCCCAGTGCAGATGAAATGACAGGAGGAGACAGACAGGTGGAAACGGAGGTTTTCGATGGTCACCCTGCCATTGGGAGAAACCTGCAGTGGGCGTCACTTTGAGCAGCCGACTTCTTTTTGAGCCTTCTTGGCTGGTTAGATGCAGGCTGCATGGTGACAGGTTGTCTTCCTCTTATTTTCTGTCTCCAAACCCAGCTCAGTTGTTATTTTCAATCTCTTCTTATCTGTTGAACTCTCTTAACACCCCCTTCCCCAGTCTCTCTCTCTCTCTCCTCCCCTCCAAGTCTTTTTGTCCTCATCTTCTCTGTCTCTCTCTTTGGTTTGCTTTTGCTGATCCCCCTCCATGTCCTCTTGTGGCAAAGCCTACTGAAGCTGTGTGCTGAAGATAGCACGACACACGCTTCGATGCCGTCTGATCTTCAGGATGCTTGGCCTTGCCCCGGCCCATCTCTCAGTGGGGTGTCAGCTTCCTCTCAATGCTCCGGCATCATTAAGGAACACACACAGCACTTTCTTTCCCTTTCGTCTCCTTGCGCTCTATAGGATGCAACAAAACGCGGCTAAAAATGATCGTCCGACCTCATTAAAAACACCCTCTGATGATGCCAATCAGATGGAGCCGAACAAAGCGGATGTTTAATGTTTGAATGCTGAGTTTAAAAGAATTGAGTCAGGGGTGTCGTCGCTGTTTGTTCATTTTGAAGGTGTTATGCCCATGTTTGTTTACTACAAGTTGTAAAGCCTCACGATATGAGGAAACAGAAAAGCCTCTGCATGGAAAAAACATGAGGATAAAGGCGATATTAGTAGACTTGGAATGCGAATCCACCCTGATTCTCTCATAAAGGCGGCTGAGCTGTGTGCATGGTAAAGCTTTTGATATTACCGGTTTGTGGTTGTCGAATGGAAAACTCTAACGTAATTTAATTATAACCTGAGGGATTTATTAAAATGAATTTTGGTGTCATTAATAGGCATTTTTGTGCCAGTGACAGTTTTTGTTTTGCCTTAATCTTATCCCTGCGTAGATGTCTACCGTTTCAGTCATTTGATAGCTGTTTCTTTCCCCCAACCTTTGTCTTGGTCCACAATAAAGTGCATCAAGAAAGTAAAAAGTGACATTCCCCCTCTTTTTTGTGTCTAATTCCGTAGCTATTTCTCTAGTGGGAAAGTGTTACTTCTCTTTTGAAATGCAGTTCAAATGTGTCCATCTCTCAGTCTCACCATATGAAATGACACCAAATCATTCTCACTTCTTCTGGCTCCCATGTTGATTCCCCCCTCCTGCACTTTTGCTCCTCGGTGCTGACGACGGCGTTTCTGAAGCTGGGCTTTAGAGCTTCTTCTTTCTCTGAGGAATTAAAGTGTTCAGCTCCCAAGCAGCTGCCATCTTGTCACTTCCTCTGACTGTTTTTGGAGGGACTGAGGGACTGCACTGTCACCTCATCTCCAGAGAGCGTTCTGGAAACGTGGCATCTCCAGAGTTCTGCTCCACCTTCCATCACAGACTTCCCTTCTGTTGGACAGCTTGTCATCTTGGAAGCGTTTCGAGCGGCTTATTCTCATGTTCTTTTCATGAAAAGACATGTTTACAACATGGAAGCACTCGAGGAATTTCTTTTTTTCCCTTTACATATCACATCAGACTTTATTTGAGACCACTTTATTGTCGAACACTATTGAGCGCTTGCTTTTTATTTTAAATAGCCAGATGAAACTCGTGTGCGTGTATGTACAAAGCCGTTTTTCTCTACTGCACCAACAAAATGGGTTTTAAGATGGCATAGCCGGGCTGTTCCATGGTAATTTTATCTGTTCCCCGTCAGAAATTGTTCAAGTAATACCGTGGAGAGGCCCCATGCTTGTAATGACAGCCTTTAATGACAGGTGGAATTCACTCTGTGCAAGTCATTTTGCCTTCGATCAGAGCACTTCTCTCCTCCTGTGCAGATAAAAGTACATGATGGAGACGCTGTGTGTTTTAGGGGGCGGGTGTGGGTATCTCTCCGGTATATTCATCTGCGATTTGCTACAACCGTTGGCAATGTTGGACTTCTCTTTTCACCTCTGAAAGCGTTGAGGGCAAGAGGGAGTCTAAGTGGTTTCACCAGATCCCTCTCATTTCTCTGCAAAGCTTGGCTAACGGGGCCCTTTATAGAAGCGCCTCATGTGGGCCGCTTGTGAGTAGTCAGCAGGACGAGAGGGTGTGCTGCCAAAAGCACCACGTGTTTTAAAGACGCCAGCAGGGCAGATTTGGTCTCAATTGGGATTGGTTTATATTGGCTTGAGCCTGCAGCGACAAGTTATCGACTCACCTTCCTTCTCCCCGAACACAAGCTCTTGTTCTTTCCTAACAGGCTATTTTGAGTTTCCGTTCTCGTTGGACCTGTTTGTTTGAATTTCTCCATCTGCTTGTGTATGTGTGTGTGTGCGCAAGTGTACCTTTGTCTGACCCACACTATTCTTCTGCTGTCTTTGCCTTACAGGTATAAAGGATGTGATCTATTTGTCAGACAAATACCATGACACTCCAGAAATGACTGCTTCCAGACGGCTGCTCAACTTGGCGGGCGTCACGTACAAGTGAGTCTCTCGAGCCTGACCTTAGTAGAGGGTTTGTTGTGTGGCTTGGAAATTAAGAGGCTTCATTTGCATTCTTCTCGGTTCTGACTGGCCCGAACGATTGTACAATCAAGGCTGTAACGGAGGCCGACCCTCAGATGTGTGGGTGTATGTGTGACCTGAAGCCTCAAAAAGCCTCTGTGAGCCTTTGAAAAAAGACACGCTTGGGGAAGAATGAGTAAGCACTGCGCACAAGTCTACATAAGCTTCAAACAACATAAGAAACCAAACTGTATTTCCTTTATAACAACTGCAATAAATAGCCATCACATAGTCATAATTGATTTTAGTCAATTGATTTTAATCAATTAAACTAAGGGCAGTTCTTTCAAACAATTCAAACAGGCATAGTTCATCCAAAAATGAAAATTCTGTCATGCTCAACCAGTTTGAGTTTTGTTGTTCTGTTGAACACAAAAAAAAATATATTGAAGAATGTTGGAAACCTGTAACCAGCCTGCAGGCACAGGACATCAACATGTTGTCAACTTCGGGGGACGTTGCATTTTGTTTGGAAATGAAAATCGGTTTGACGTCAGTACAAAACGTCAGGTTGACGTCTAGGTCCAATGTCCAACCTAAAATCAACCAAATATCAACGTCTAATGATGTTACAGCTTCATGTTGTGTGGACGTTACCACTATGACGTCTATCAGATGTTGGATTTTACTTGCCATACCTGATGAATAAATGTCAGTATTTGATGTCAATATGACGTTAGTTTAAGATGTTCGCTCGACATTGGATTTTGGTCCCTTTCTAACACAACCTAAAAACAACCAAATATCAACATCAATATTGGACCTCAAAATAACGTTGTCCTTAGACGCTGGATAGACATTGAATTTTGGTCACCTGACGTCACAACCTAAATTTAAACTAATATTAACATCTTATAACGTTGTGTGTCTGTTGGGCATTGGCTATTGACAAAAAAATAAGTCAAGGGTGAATAAATTATGACAGTATTTTCATTTTGGGTAAACTACCCCTTTAAGTTGCCACCTATTACAATTGACCCTTCGCTAAGCCCCGCACTCCTTAGTTACTGTTGTTACGCCCGTCAAGCTTTCATGCTTGGCATGTCTATTACAATATGTATGCGCCAGTGTCAGACATTGCCAGGGATATAATTATCATAGTCATTTCTGGCAAACAGGTGAGATATCTGAGAAAGCCAGACGAAAAAGGACTGTAGTATGCCTTACAGGGGTATATTCATAACATAATATGCAAACTATTAGAAAATAATTTAATCAAAATTGAAGCTAGGTTAGCCTAGCCGCCTCATACGCTGACCATTCAACAGCTTAGTTCATGCACAGCAGGATGGGTGAAATTGAAAAATAATCTAATAAAAACTAATTAAATCGTGATTTCACTTTTTTTTTTTTTGCCAAAAAGCCTGATAGATTATTGTAATTGTTGTGCAGTGAAATATAGCGTTACTAACCGACGAGGAAACACGCATGGACAGTGCTTCTACATAATTCATTCACAGAAAGAAAAGGCCAGAAAGGGGAAATTGATGGATTTGTGCCGAATATTAGCATCATTGACCAATAACAATGTACAGTACCTATAACTGTCAGTATGTTTGTGTGCTTTTTATACTGTTTCTATTCTAATTTGCAGTTAAGTGGAAAAAATAAATACATTGAAATGAAAATCAAAGTATAAATAGCAGAAGCGAACATATACATTTTCCCTACCAGCAAATATTAATCCGACACCAAATAAAAAAGCAGACACTAACTTGATATAACGCCGTCATCAATGACTAAATCTCTAAAAGACGGTCAAAAACATTGGTGAATGCTCTGACATGGGCATGAGGGTTATAAATTACTGGAAAACAGCTGCGGGTGAAGTATATTGATCGTAAGTGCTCAGTTTGTGACCACATCTCGGTTTTAATCTGTTGATATGTCATTTCAAATATTCGTAGCTTGAAACAGATGGAAATATGATTGCTATTAGTATGACTACTGTTGCGAGCAGTGCTCATAATATCAAGCCAAAAAAAAAAAAAGATCGCTGGGAAACATAACCTGCTTTGTATTTTTGTAGGAAACACAGTTTAGATCTTTTCACGGTAAGAGGTGTTTGAGTTATTGCCATCTATCACTGAATGTGTCAGGAATATCGAAAACAAAACCAACTTAACCCAGCTCTTTTAGCGCCCCTCACAGAGTTTGATCCACGCTGGCATTTCTCCCCTTGGGTTTTAGATTTTGGAAAGGGAAAAAAATTCCACCACTCCATCCAAACTTTTAGTATACTGGGTATCAGATTTGCACAATCCATATGCACAACGATTTGGCTTGTTTCCCTCGCTCGATAGCTTGACAGACCTCCTGCGCATAGCTATGGTTGCTAAGCCACGATTGGTGTGTGGCCGTTTTCGGGTGTGGCTTAGCGAAGAGTCAATTGTTTAGATGCGTTTGGAGAATAAAAAATCTTGCATGCACATTTCTTTTGAGCTTTTTGCATCCTAAACAGCTAGATTACACATTGCATAAAATCTAATATTGTAAAAATCGTAATCGGGAACTTCAGTGAATATTTGTAGTAATATTGTTTTAATCGTGATACTAATTAGTAACTGTAAAATCTGCTTATTTGTGTGTACATGTAGTTAGTTATTATTTTAACAACCCTTAAATGAAGCATGTCCTACTAATGGTGCATTCATACGAGATGTCAACATTAGCATTTGATGGAGGGCGTGTCTGAAGCTTCACATTGATGTGATCACCATGGTGGCTATAGCCAATCCCCTTCAGCTTGGATTATGACACTTATACTGGTGTGCTTTTTTTGAGCACTGGGTCATTATCAGCTGTGATAATATGCTTTTTCTCTATTTTGCCATCTCTGCTAATCTCTGACAATGGATGAAAATGATTGGCTTGTAATTGCAAAAAAAAAGATCTGATTGACTGATGCCTATTTTGGCATTTAAAGTTGAAAGTTTTTCAACTTCTGTAGTAAGCATTGGACCCAATGCGACTCGACTGATCCATAATTTAGTTCTGCAATACTTGACGTCACTCCATTGAAAGTAAAAGAGAAGCGTCAACACTGACACCTCGTGTAAATGGGGGGTTAGATTTTCAGTACCTATGATTTGACTTTAGATCTTGGTCACGATTCTTTTTTGATCAAATTTAAATTCTGCACTCTTCAATCTGAAATTTTATGTTACATTTTCTGTTACATTGAAAGACCATTACAAAAATCTGAAAAGAATCTTTTTTTTCATTATTATTAATTTTTTTACTTTGTTAAAAAAGCAAATTCAGCTGATCACAACCATTGAACTCATGACAGTTTTCTTTAATTATCACAGTCCTAACACTAGTTTGTAAAAAAATGATCATATTCCTCAATACAAGAATTAAAAATGATAATATAAAGATAATAATGAAATAAAGTGAAATTAATATCTTTCATTTTACCTTTTTTCACCAAATTTAAATTCAGTGAGCAGCTAGATTTAAAGGCAAAGAGCTATTTTAGCAAACTGCTTCATTTGCAATTGAAAAATTATTTAATAGTCCATATGGTGATTTGATTTGGTGTACAGCACTATTTAGAATTATTCATGAAAAATGTACCTAAATCAGAGATTTTTAATTTATTCCTATGACTGGATTCCATATATACATCCTTGTATTTCAGGTGTTGCTGCACCTGATTTGTGCACTTTAAACTGGAGAATTCAGCCGTTTTAGTGGGCTTTTCTCTGAGGGGTGGCCAAGCAGGGGCCAGCTGTTACTTTGGGGTGGCACAGAAAATGTATTTTTGTTGAGGGGAGTGGTGGACATTTATTTAACATTAAAATTGTTGTTGTTATTATTATTATTAAAATCATAAACAAATGTAATCATAAAATCTCTAATAATTAATTAGCAAATATTTAAATTAAGTGGCCAATTAGAACACACTAAGCAACACACTAAACATCAGAAATAACAAACACATAGGAAAGTAAATTCTCTAGATTGTTCAGTGGTCTACAAAACATGACGAAACTGCATGGTTAGCACCATGGTAACGGACTGTCAGCCATCTCCCATTTTTGGTGTCATTCGCTATTTTTGGCCAATTTAATATTACTACACCAAACCTGACAGATGCATTGTGTATGTGCACGCCTGCAGTGTTGTCACAACCACTTATTTTCAGCATCTTTGTTCTTCAATTTTAGGTTTTACTCATAAATCCATCAGTGTTATAACAGTCAATAAAGTGGCCAGATGTGAATAGCAATATATCCTATAAATTATTATTTATAATAATATATTTAGCAAAATAATACAACTTTTTTTTTTTAAATAAAGTAATTATTCTGGTTTTAAGGGACTTGTTCTTGCTATTTTTGCACCATGATCTGGCAACACAACCTTGTTGTATACCACTTTCTTTGTTATTTGTTGCTCTGTGAGGTTGATTAGTGCATGCATGCAGAAGAGATGTGGTTTAAAATGCATCATAGCCACTGCTTCAGTCTGGTTAAGTAGAAACTTCATGCATGTTTTGTAGAAAAATACAGTTTTTCATTTTCCATTATTCCACAATTTCATTTTTAGCAGGAAAAGCTTGCTGTGACGGGGACACTCTTTGTCTTTCAGTTTTGATGAAAGCTAGAACACCACATTTCACATTGTATAGAAATGATCCTAAGGTGTCCATAGGGGTTATATTTGTCTTTCAAAGATGCAGTTATGAGCAGGGTGGCCAGCTCTGATTCTGGGCATAGAAAAGCTGCGTTTTTAAAGTTTTTTAGGATGGTTGCTTCACTAATATCAATTAATTGGTATATTTTAATGGATCGAAATATTGATTGAGATGCATTTACTGTTACTTTTACTGAAATTAGTCACCTGTGTTGCGACTATACTTTTCAATTTTTTTTTTCAATTTCATTCATTTCCTGCTAACGTTTGATCGCTGTTGAGCACATTCTTAAACACCGCTGGTTTGCATTGTTGCATGTTTACACAGATACAGGGACACTGGAGCATTGTAAAGCTGTAAAGATCAGCTGGCCTGTCTATGAGCCAACATATAAACGATCCGCTGAGGAATCGAATGAGCTTCACGACTTTAGAACGCTTCAGTGTCCCTGTATCTGTGTAAACACTGGTGAAGAGCGGTGAACTGATGACCTTCACAGCCAATCACAGTCATTTCTGTTGAGTACGTGAACACAATGGGAAATCAGCAGTTTTTAAAGGGCCATGAACCCCCCCTCCCCCATCTCAGCGAGGTGTTTTCACTTCTATAGTTTGAAAAAAGTCAGAAAAAAAGTCCAGCTTTGTTTAGGATTTAGTGTTGAGTGGCGAAAGAGGGAAGGGTTTGCATGAAAATGGGAGTTTCATTACGTGCACTACAGCAGCAACACAGACGAAGAGGAGATAGACGGTGATTTGGAAAGCAACATTTACAGCGGATATGAGAACTGTGTGGAAGTGGAGGATTTTCAGTCCATAATACTGTAGTGATATTACTGTAAACTTAGTAACTAAATAATTTTGACTAATGCCGAGTTCAGACTGCATGATTTTAGCCCTGATTTTGACTCGCTGACAGGTTTTGAGAAATCACAGACAAAGGCCTGAAATCACAGGCAAATAGGTGCTCGTTCACGTGAGTAACAATCACACAGTGTGAACTATCAAAGACACGATCTGAGAAAATCACCGATGAGTTGCAGAAGTCTGTGAGATATTTGCCATGCTAAATATCTGGAGCTGTCGGCAATTCAAATCATGCCGTGTGAAACGTGTTCTGATTGAAAATAACATTGATGATTAACTACAGCCAATGAGAGAGCAGCATCCATTAGTATTGGTATCTGCGGGAGGATGGAGAAGTTAAAAGGGCTCATTTTCAGTTTTTTTGGACCCAAAAAATGAAAGAAAATCTAATGGAACTTTGACAGGAGCACCGTGTCTGTTTGACGTGTCACCTGAGCAATACCAAAACCGGGTCAAAAAAGAAAAAAGGTTGAGGAGAAATTGCTAATTCCCTTCAAAGCCAGGTGAGCAAAAGAGGTACATTTTCTACCCCATTAAAGGCTTCTTTCTCATTATGTAGTTAATAACAAAAGATATAGCTACTACGTGACCATGCGTTGTTTTCATGTCATTTCTCGCGTGTGTTTGGTTGTGAGACATGGTTTGGACAAAGTTGTAGTGTGAAACCTCCTGTCGCAGATCCATCTTGCAGTGTAAACACAGCACCGACAGAACACTACCCCAGATGGTCATGCAGTGTGAAAACATCCGTGACACGACTACTTTAAAAATCATGCAGTCTGAACTCGGCATAAGGCATGTCTTCAAAAACTCACTTAAAACATGTTCCTTACATTTTTGTCGCATGTTAGCAGACCACCGTAATCCACACATGGGTCTACAGCCGAGCTATGCTCATCGATGAATATAGAAACAAAACCTTAGTTGCGGCACATTTATAAATACAACACTGACGACCCATATCTCTGATTCTTCTACTACCTGTTTGAATTATGGTTGTCAACACAACGTGGCATCTCTCTGAACACTGTAACAGGTAAAAGGAGTCTTCGACGCTACAGTATATCATGCATATCGAAGAAAATGCATCTTGTTCACAATAGAGCACGCTGATTGGTTTGAACCAAGTCTTTCTCATGAAATAATGAACAGATGTGCTGGACGTCACTTTGTACCAGCCGGTACAGACAGCCAAATCTCCACGCTTGGATTTACACAATGATCTCATCGCCGTGACATTGCTTCAAAATTTTTTTCAAACTGCAAGAACGGATTTGCTCTAGACAGCGCAAAAACAACCAATTTTCACATGCTGGCTATATTTATGTGTCCTAATAGTGTTTTAAGCAACGTGGGACATATGACTGTCAGCATCTCAAAAAATGTGTTTTGGTGTTTTGTGACCCTTTGGGTGCTTTCACACTAACACTTTTGGTCCGCAACCAGGTTCACTTGACGTCAGAGTACGATACGTTTAGCTAGTGTGAACGTGTCTTTTGAACTTTGGTGTGCACCTATGAACCATACCAGAGTCCGCCTGAAAGAGATGATCTAGGGTACGGTTGATGTGAACTCTGGTCCGGTTCACTTCTGGTATGAATGCAAACATACCAAATAAAGGAAGTGAACTGCCAACTGTAAAACAAACTATCATTTTCAAAACGTTCGTGTGTGTGTGTGTGTGTGTGTGTGTATATATCACGTATTGTACCTTGGTGACGAGCAGGACTGAGCCAGGGCAATCACAGTGATAACTGCTGGTCTCCTCCAAAAACAGCTTCTGCAGACATTGCGTTATGTTCTGAAGGTTTATAATATTTTTGCGGCAGATAGACGTGACCAAAAGATTCAGTAAAAGCAGAACGACCGCGATGTGCGGACGTCTTTCCATTTTGGCGCTTTGCTTTTGTGTCCGTCACCTAGCAACAGCCATACACACAAGAGCAGCTCAGTGACGCAAGTGTACTGGGGAACTTGGGTACGGTCCAGACAATTGAACCAAGTGTGAAAGCACCCTTAAAGAACTTGCTCAAATGTTACAAAACTGTTTTTGTAAAGAACAAATCTCAGATACCAAGTAATGTTACAAGCATACTACTGAGGTGCAGCATGATGACAATTTAAATCAACCACGTAGTTCAAAGCAGTTCATAGGAACACTGAGACTAAAAGAGCCAAATGTAAATGCAAACATTTAACCCCCCTAAACGCATAATGTAAGGGAAGAAGTCCTTCATTTTATTTTAATGAGATGCAGGATTAACCGACTACTCGGCTGAACTCTCCGTGGGGTTTGCAGTCCTAACAGAGTCCTCTTTATGTTGGAGAGAGCCAGCGGGAGCCACAGCCAGAGCGGACAGGACTGAAATCTCATCTCCCCAGTTGTATGTACACACTATATATAGATGCACAGTAAATATACTCTGAAGCCTTTCATCAGAGTCAGATCAAATAGGACTGGGGGGACATGAGCCTGAGGAGACAAAAGGAGTAGATCCGCCTGAAGATGAAAATCAGGAAATCTTTTAAGATACTTTCATGCCTCTTGCCCGTCTTTGAGGGTAGCAAGGTTAATTCCCCCGCTGCCCGTTTTTGAAGGCAGTTCTCCGATACTTCTACTGTTACTATATATTTGGCCTGCTGGATTTCTGCATTTCCACTCCTTCAGCTCTTTGATTGCAGGGCCATAAAATGATTAAAACCCATTTAACACTCATCATGTTTTATTTAATCCCCCAATGTTCAGCCCGTGTCCTTTACTATACCATTGGTTATGTCTAGACTTATGCCAATATTCAATAATTCAATATATTGTGATAATGAACACGCATAATATTGATTGTCAGTGTTGGGCAGTAGAGTTGCTACAAGTAGTGACGCTACTAGCTTAACTACGTTAACTCAGTAGCGTGACGGTAGAGTCTCTACTTTCTAAATTAAATTGCTTTTCAGTAGCGAAGCTATTTTTTTTAGTCGAGTAGCACAGTAGCATCTACACAAGCTTCATTTACCGATCGCGGACCAGTTAGTGACAGCAACAACATTCACGAAGCTGTGAGGTCAGTGTCTAGCCAATGAAAGTAAATCCATATGATGGCGAGAATGACAATTTCGTCTTCCTGTTTTACTGTGGTCGACAACAAATTTTTTGGTTTGTTACTGCCACTCGTCGCCAACCAGTTAGGCTAACATGATAAATTTGCTTGATGGAAAGATGGGAGGGAGAGAAGTGATTTCTGAAGCAGTATTCCTTGCGACCATACCTTGAGAACATGTTAAGATGCAATATCGTTAATTCTGATGCTGTGCTTTTGTTATAGATGATTTGATTTTAAAATGTCTTTTGTTAGTTGAGTTGGTTTTAAATTAACTTATAGTTTGTCCTGCAAATGTGCCCAAGTGCATGCAAAAGATACTTTAGTAATTTATTGTAAATGCTATAATGTTTTTGAACTACTTGAATTAATTTGTTGTATTTTTGAGGATTCATTTTATTATTGAACAACAACCATGTTCTCAATGAACCCAAAAAACTCATTAATATCAAAGCTGAATATTTTTGGAAGTAGTTTTTAGTTTGTTTTTAGTTTTAGCTATATTAGGAGGATATCTGTGTGTGCAGGTGACTATTACTGTGCATAATTATTAGGCAACTTAACAAAAAACAAATATATACCCATTTTAATTATTTATTTTCACCAGTGAAACCAATATAACATCTCAACATTCACAAATATACATTTCTGACATTCAAAAACAAAACAAAACAAATCAGTGACCAATATAGCCACCTTTCTTTGCAAGGACACTCAAAACCTGCCATCCATGGATTCTGTCAGTGTTTTGATCTGTTCACCATCAACATTGCGTGCAGCAGCAACCACAGCCTCCCAGACACTGTTCAGAGAGGTGTACTGTTTTCCCTCCTTGTAAATCTCACATTTGATGATGGACCACAGGTTCTCTATGGGGTTCAGCTCAGGTGAACAAGGAGGCCATGTCATTAGTTTTTCTTCTTTTAGACCCTTTCTTGCCAGCCACGCTGTGGAGTACTTGGACGCATGTGATGGAGCATTGTTCATTCATTCATTCATTTTCTTGTCGGCTTTGTCCCTTGCGGGGTCGCCACAGCGGAATGAACCGCCAACTTATCCAGCACGATTTACGCAGCGGATGCCCTTCCAGCCGCAACCCATCTCTGGGAACTTCCACACACACATTCACACTCATAGACTATGGCCAATTTAGCTTACCCAATTCACCTGTACCGCATGTCTTTGGACTGTGGGGGAAACCGGAGCACCCGGAGGAAACCCACGCAAACGCAGGGAGAACATGCAAACTCCACACAGAAACGCCAACTGACCCAGCCCAGCCGAGGTTCGAACCTGCGACCCAGCGACGTTCTTGCTGTGAGGCAACAGCACTACCTACTGCGCCACTGCATTGCCCCATGGAGCATTGTCCTGCATGAAAATCATGTTTTTCTTGAAGGATGCAGACTTCTTCCTGTACCACTGCTTGAAGGTGTCTTCCAGAACCTGGCAGTAGGACTGGGAGTTGAGCTTGACTCCATCCTCAACCCGAAAAGGCCCCACAAGCTCATCTTTGATGATACCAGCCCAAACCAGTACTCCACCTCCACCTTGCTGGCGTCTGAGTCGGACTGGAGCTCTCTGCCCTTTACCGATCCAGCCACGGGCCCATCAAGACTCACTCTCATTTCATCAGTCCATAAAATCTTAGAAAAATCAGTCTTGAGATATTTCTTGGCCCAGTCTTGAAATGTTCAGCTTGTGTGTGGTGGTCGTTTTTCAGCCTTTCTTACCTTGGCCATGTCTCTGAGTATTGCACACCTTGTGCTTTTGGGCACTCCAGTGATGTTGCAGCTCTGAAATATGGCAAAACTGGTGGCAAGTGGCATCTTGGCAGCTGCACGCTTGACTTTTCTCAGTTCATGGGCAGTTATTTTGTGCCTTGGTTTTTCACACGCTTGCGACCCTGTTGACTATTTTGAATGAAACGCTTGATTGTTCGATGATCACGCTTCAGAAGCTTGGAAGTTTTAAGAGTGCTGCGTCCCTCTGGAAGATATCTCACTATTTTTAACTTTTCGGAGCCTGTCAAGTCCTTCTTTTGACCCATTTTGCCAAAGGAAAGGAAGTTGCCTAATAATTATGCACACCTGATATAGGGTGTTGATGTCATTAGGCCACACCCCTTCTCATTACAGAGATGCACATCACCTAATATGCTTAATTGGTAGTAGGCTTTCAAGCCTATACAGCTTGGAGTAAGACAACATGCATAAAGAGGATGATGTGGTCAAAATACTCATTTGCCTAATAATTCTGCACTGCCTGTGTGTGTGTGTGTGTGTGTGTGTGTGTGTATGTGTATATATATATATGTGTATATATATATATATATATATATATATATATATATATATATATATATATATATATATATATATATATATTATCAGTCCATCTGTTATGCAGATGACACTCAAATTCACCTGCCCTTAAAACAGAGTTCAAGTGGGTTGGAGACTCTTATGTCTTGTCTGTCAGATGTGAAAGCTTGGTTGTCTTTGAACTTTCTAGATTTTAATGAGAGTAAGACTGAAATGATTTTGTTCGGTGCGTCAAATTTCTCTAAGACACCACCAGTAAACCTTGGGAAATCAAGGCTTTCTGTAAAGCCTTGGGTAAAAAATCTGGGTGTTATCTTTGATGATGGCTTGAGATTTGATAAACAGATTAACACAGTGGTCAAATCCTGCTTTTTTCAGCTTCGACTCTTAAAAACAGTCAAACCCATTTTATCTAGAAAAAATTTAGAAAAAATAATTCATGCTTTTATTACTTCTAGATTGGACTACTGTAATTCACTATATTTTGGGATCAGTCAGACAACTCTATCCCGCCTACAGTTTGTTCAAAATGCTGCTGCAAGGCTTTTAACCGGTACCAAAAAATATGACCACATCACACCAGTCTTACACCAGTCTTGCACTGGTTGCCTGTGCACTATCGTGTCACTTTTAAGATTCTTCTTTTGGTTTTTAAATCACAAAACGGCCTGGCTCCTTCATACCTGTCAGACCTGTTGACTGAACATCAGCCTGGTCGGTCCCTTCGGTCATCTGACCAGAGACTTTTATGCATCCCAAAGTCGAGGCTGAAATGCAGGGGTGACCGTGCTTTCGCAGTAGCTGGTCCTACCTTGTGGAATGCTCTGCCCCTCTGTATTAGGTCTACATCATCTTTGTCTGCTTTTAAATCTAGGTTGAAAACTTACCTTTTTGATTTGGCATTTTATCAGTGAGAATTGTTTGTTTTAGCTATAGTAATTATCAGTGAGAATTGTTTGTTTTAGCTATACTTTTATACCTTTCTTTAATAGTGCTATATAAAGAAAACTGACATTGACAAAAATAAACTGACATATTATTACTATAGATTACCATAGTATTTTAAATGTGTAACAACTGGTTTTATTGGATTTGTTTTGTTTTTGCTGTTATATATAATTAGTTTCTGTTTAGTACAGTATATTAATTGCAGGAAACAACTGAACAATTCTGCCTCATATGTTTCATTGACAGTTTTATTGATCTCTAAGATATGATTGACTTGGATTTAAGTTGCTTTTATTTAAAAACGAAAATAACAAAAATAGCTAGCTAAGCTACTTTTGGCAAGTAGCTTTTAGCTTAGTTCACTACATTTCCCAGGGTGTAGCTTTTAGTGTAGTTAAGCTACATTTAAAGTAAAGTAGCTAATAGCTTAGCTCACCACATTTTTCAAGTAGCTTACCCAACACTGGATATTGTGTACACTTTACAATAACTTAAATAATGTTTTTATTAGTTAACTTTTAAAGTGTCTTTTAGGAACATTCAGATTGTTGTATTGGCAGTGGTTGTACCTCACAGCTCCAAATGCTTGAAGAATTTTTTTTATTGCATATTTTTATTAACATTTGAACTATTATTCACAAAAAACATTGAAACAAGCCAACAGACAATGCCCATTTTAACAATGCAATGCTAAAGAAAGAGAATAAATTATATATATTCATAAATAATAATAATAAATTGACTAAGCCGAAAGGAAAATGAATAATAATTATAATAAATAAATATATAATAGCGATAATAATAATATTAATAATAATAAGTGAATAAGTAAACTATCCAGCATATGTTTTACGCAGCGGATGCCCTTCCAGCTGCAACGCAAAAGGGCAGAGGGTTGCTGAAGAACTACTGAGAGATTTCAGCTGCTGTCTGGGCTTTCACTGCGTTTCTTCACCTCCCTTTCATTGTGTGTTCAATACTTTTTATTTTATAACTTCGTTTGTAAACTAATTCGATTTGTTTTTTGCTATTAATTTCCGGTGAAAATTTCAAGTCAACAGCACCTTTAGAAATATGTTCTCTGAAAAAAATGGTGACGTGTTCAATACTTATTATCCCCGCTGTATTTTGCTACACTTTCACCAGTGGAGTATTGATTATATTCATGTATGCAGAGGCCCTAAAAAGTGTTTGGACACTTAAGCCGCTCTTAAATGCAGGCATGCCTTTGCATTTATGTAACAGATAGAGGCCTATTATTTGCATGGTGAAGAAGGTGTGGAATCCAGTCATAAAAATGAATTAGCTTTATAATGCAGAATGTCCCAGAATTTTGGTTATAGTGCCGTGCACATAATCAAAATGAGATGTGGATTAGTGTCTGTAAAATTCAGAGGACCGTTTATTTTATTTGTAAGAATGACTGACTGTTCTGAGAGTTACTCTATGTATTTTTGCTGTTTCAAATAGTCTCTTGTTATATCATGTACACACAGAAACTCAAAGGTCTTCATGACAACCCACCAGAATTAAAACATGGCTTAATTTGAACAAATCGTGAAAGAAGTATAATGATATATTACAGTAGAATTTACTTCTCAATGCAATATAAGTAGTAGTAGTAGTAGTAGTAGTAGAAATATTTTATTTAAATTTTTTAAGTTCATTATTTATTTATTTAAAAAGCTATTACACAATTGTTCTTCATTTTTTTTTATTTTTAGCAGAAATAAAATGTAATAAAAATTTAAAAAATGTGCATTTTGATATCTTTAATAAACTGTTGTTAAATTGAATAAGTTTCATGATTTCAATTAACTGGGCATGTTTTTGATTCACTAAAATGTATTTTATTTTCAACCATTATTGGTATGGTGAATTGTTAAAAAAAACAAATGAGAACAAACACAGAAAATGTTCAAATACATTTTAGAAAGCGCATATAATATGTGTGTGTGTGTGTGTGTGTGTGTGTGTGTGTGTGTGTGTGTATTAAGGCTGAATGATATTGGAAAAAATGTAACAATTGTTTTTATTCTGCGATTTTATATATTGCGATAGGAATATAATTGACCTAGATGTGCTGAATAACTATTTGGAAAGAACTTATCATTTTAGATTGATTGGAATGATTCTGTAGGGGAGTGCATATGCATAAAACATAAGAAGCAATCAACAAGCATAGACTAATTCAATAAAGAAAAAGATACAAATTAAATAAACAGAGTTTGATTGTTGAACTGTATTCAGGTGTACAATAATTGAATAATCAAATGTAAAATAATACTGCATAGTCTTTGTTTTATAAACAATTAAATTGTTAATAATTTGTCAAAGTTACAAACGGTACAATTTCTTAGGCCTGAATGCTTTTAAAACTCTCACACAGTCACAGGCCTCAAAAACACTTGCTAAATGTTCAATTATAATCCAGACTCAACATTGTGTATACTTGTGATGTTGCTGTTGCCAACGATTGCATTGCGATATCGATGCTGAAATGATATATTGTCCAGCCCAATTCTCTTTTCATTATCTATGTTAAGCTGCTTTGATGCAATCTTCATTGTAAAAGTGTCATAGAAATAAATTAAAATACTAAAATATTAGTCTTCCTGCAAAATTTTTATTATGTTTCTACAAATATTTCCTGAGTGATGTTTAACAAACAAAGGACAATTTCACAACATTACCTATATTTTTATTTTTATTAAAAGTATTTTATATAATTACTGGAAAAATATTATTCGTTTTTTACATATTTTTTGTATTTTTCATATTTTTATTTTAATATTTTTTACAATATTTTTTTTAAATTAATTTTGTTTTAGAACAAACCACTGTTATCCATTGACTTGCCTGAATATAGTAACCGAATTAACTTAGTTACATCTTTAATTTACACATTAATCTGAATACTAGTATCTTAAAGTGTCTAGTGAAGTATGTAGGGGAGAGTGGGGACGAAAGTAACAAATTGTTTTTTTCAAGGCATTGAAAACATTTGTTGTTCAGGATATAACAGCAAATTCAGCATGCAATCCTTGATGAAGCTGCCTAATATCACCTGACTTCAAGAGCGTGTCCTGCAGTTAGCTCCAAATTTCATTTTTTTCTTATTACAAGTTGTGTTTCTCGGTTATTTTGTGTAATAACACATTATTTAGTTTGCAATCTCTGAGTTAAAAATTATTACGGTTTATTATTATTAAAAATAATAAGGTTTAAATGGCAAGAGTTCCTGTGGAGACAAAAGTAGCACTGTTATTTATGACCAACTGCTAATAGCCATGCATTATTTTTCACTTCCACCTCAGAGTTTTCAGTGTTTTAATTAATATGTTTTATAAAATTAAGGTATACTGCCAATAATAATAAAACATATTCAAAGATCGTCGACTATTTTTTAACATTTTGCATTGTTGGATTGCTTTTGAAACATTCTATGGAACTGACATTTAAAATGAAAATGCTGTTTAATATTTATTTGCAAAAATAAAGGACAAAATATTTACAGATAACATTAACAAGGTCATAGTCAAATATATTTAAAATAATTAAGATTAAGCCTGCAAATCTAGCAAATAGTGTTCTTACTTTTCACCCACACGTGTGCCACTTTTTTCCCCACTAAATCTTATTGTATGAAGCTTTTTATTTTACATTTCACTATCTAGGCTCTGCTTGCATATTAAATGAAAGCTTTAGACTTGACTTTGACTACCAATGAACTGCATTATTAGGCCATGTTTCCAGTAGCAGATGAACCGGAATGAAGGATGCACAGAGGTGTTGTTATTAAAACATCACCAATGCGCTGCGGAATTCCGCATTCTGAATTGTCAATGAGAAGATGAATCGATTTACTCGGGCATCAACTGAAGGCGGCTTACCATTAAAGAACATTGGATAGCAAGAGACAAAGCTTTGTGGTTGTTCATGGACTTAGTCTTTGAATACTGCTGCTGTCAATAGAGTAGAGATTCTATCAGTATTGGCCTTTGTTGCTTTAGCGGTTTGATGATGAGAAATAGATTTTGCCACATACAACTCATCTCATGCTGAGAGGAACGGGTTAATGCAACAATGAAGAGTAAAAAAAAAAAAAAGTAGGGTAGAAGGTGAACTGAAAATAATAAAAGAAACGAAAAAGCAGGGTTTGTGAAGCAGTCGCAGAAGACGAGGCTAAAAGTGGGAAAAATAAGTAGTTTACCACCTGCTGGTTTAGTTCATGTTGGCAGGGTATTTTCCTGTGGGAGGTTGGGTGCTTGGTCCCTGCTGGTATTGCCTTATGAAGAGGTTTCCGCTTGTGTTTTCTCATGAGCTTTAGTGTGTAATTGGTTTCCTCGACCGGTGGGACAATGAGAACAAGTGAATTTTTTCTCATTTTATTAAGATGTTTTAAAATAAGGGGCCCTATCTTACACCCGGCGCAAGATGTGTTGGGTGCGATTTGTTGCTATTGTCAGACTAGCCAACTGTAATTTTCCCGTTTTGCGCCACGTTGTTTAAATAGCAAATTCATTTGCACCACTTTGTGGACTCATGGGTGTGCTAGTCTAAAATAAGGCACATTGTTGGTGCGTTGCTATTTTGAAGAACTGAAATAGATTGTGCCATTGACCATTAAAATCAGGTCTAAAGTCCAGCGCAGAGCGCGTTCGTTATGCGCCTATGTGGGTTCAAACACTTACACACAGAATGTACAAAAATACACAAATATCTTTACATATAAAAGCAATAAAAGGATTAAAATGTACATAAATATAAAAACCACTGACTCCATGCCTTCATCTCGGAAGGGCTTTTTTCAGGTTATTCATGACAATTTGCATTTATATAATGTTATTATTATTATTATTATTATTGTTATTATTATTATTATTATTATTATTATTATTATTATTATTATTATTATTATTATTATTATTATTATTATTAGCAGTATTATTTATTATATGTATATTTATATTTGTTTTAATAAAAACAATTTAGATTTGTCCACGTGTCTTTTTTTGGAGACGTATGCATCACTATATCGGGCATAAGAATAGGATGTGCGTTTGGACTAAGTTTTCTCAGTTTTTTTGACCACACCTCATTATTATTGTTCATTTATTCGTTTGCTGGAAATTAGAACTGAATTTAGAAATAATTTTGAAACAAATCTTAGCGCTTAACAATTGAAATTAAATATGTAGGCTAATGGATGTCTTGAGTGGAGTGCGTACAACACCTCCGGTAGAGCTCGATGAACTCCCCAGGCTTATTTCTGGCTAATGACAGATAAGGAGAGGTGTACTCGCTAAGAGCTTGGCTATGGTATCAGTTTTGGTATGTTCAATTTACTTGGGTTGTGTGTTTTTTAGAGTGTGGGAGGAAACCGGAGAACCCGGGGAAAACACACGCGAGCACAGGGAGAATGAGCAAACTCGGCACAGAAACGTCGTCTGGTTTAGTAGGGACTTTAACCAGAGACATTCTTGCTGTGAGGCAACCGTGCTAATCACTGAGCTGCCGTGTCACCCATCTGGAAAGGAGGGGGAGTAGGGGTAAGTTAGGGGGGATTCTTCAAGACGAAGATACTGAGATAAGAAAACTCTGGTTATTTATAGTGAGTTAGGAATCATCTCATTGGAGAATCAGTCATGAGCTGAGAACAATCACAAGCATGTAATCCTCTCAACATTAGTTTATAAATTAACTTCACAAAGGGAATGGGAGATGATGCTTTAATTGGTTTAATGCACGTTATGCTCAAACACACCCATAACCCAGTAAAAGAATAAGCTCAAGGACAAGGTCATATTTTTTCGTCTTTAAAATAGCAAAAGTGGATTCGGAGTTTCGGACACACCCTTAATGCTTTTGCGCCATGAGCTTTAGACTTTTGCACCTAGATCATTAAAATAGAACCCAAGGTCTCAGTTTGACTAGAGTCACAATCTGTTTATGATTCAGTAATGTGTTTTTTCTGTCTTTCAGGCAATTCAAGCCAAAGCAAGGCAGGATTGTCATTGATTTTAATTCAATCAACCACTCCGACTTGAAAAGCACCAATGGTTTTGCAAATGTGCAGTCACCATAGAATGAGGAACTTTGATCATGGCACTAAGAATGAATAAAACACTGTTTTATTTTCCATCTGTCTTTTGGGGTTGTTATGCACTTTTTGTTTTAAATCTCTGTTTCTTCTGATCTTGTAAGTTGTTGAAATTAGCCATTGTCGACCTTTTGAATGTGTTTCTTTTATGTATGTGCTGTAATCAGTGATGGGTTAAGTTACTTTTCAAATGAATATTAGAATCCTGAGTCACTTCATAAAAAAATTACTTTTTAAGGAGCATAATGTGAAAATATCTGCTATTTTTGCATTTCTTTTAGATCAAGATAGGCATAAGATTGTAATTGATTATTTTTAAAAGAAACTTTACCCAACTCTGGCTGTAATAGTATTATCAATTTGCATGCAAAACAGCAGCTGCTGAGTGACCTTGGCTGATTCTTGATGCATTTTTTAAATTGATTCTCTAAATTGATTGATCATTTATGATAAGTGAGCTGGCAAAATCAAGTTGGATGCCAACATTACCTAAATAAAATGGTTCACCTTTTTTCCTTTTGTATTCTCACTGTATTATCAAATGTTTATGACTGCATTGCTCATGTCCATGTTTTTTTTTAGTGCTGTTGCAGATAAACCTCATGTTCTGTCAAATCCACACTGTTTTGTGCATATTGTGCCTCTGCAGGTTAGAACCCACAGCTTCAGGATTTAATAAAAAAAAGAGATTTATGTTTAGAAAGAACTGTTTGCGACTGTTACATATCATACTATGATCACACACAGAAAACAATAAAAAAAGAGAAAATAAAATGACTCGTTCTTTCTGCTTCATAGGCATCCTGTGAGAGTCAGAATATTGTTTTTCATTACACAGGACCAAATAAATCAGAGCTGTCCACAGAGCTGCTGTTGTGTTTCATGAATACATCACTGAACTTTTTATCATCATGTTTTTATTCCTTTTTTTTTTTTTTTTTTTTACAGGTCAAAAGTTCATTGAGAATTCCTTTAAGCTGCAGAACTTGGTAACGCTTTAGTCTAAGTACCAATTCCCACTATTAAATACTGGCTTATTGCCTGCTTATTAATAAAATCAGGGCCTGGCTTAGTGATTTCGGGACGCTAAGCAATTCCAGGTATGGGGCCCTAGCATTAAAACTCAAAACACTCAATAGATATTTTTATAGATTACTTTTTATTTTTTTTTCTAAATAAACTGCATGTTAAAAATATATTTTAAGTGGAACCTTTATCTACTTAATGTAAAATTAAATACACAAATAATAAACAAGTTCACAAACTGGCTATGCACAGTTAATTAGCCATATTTATGATTAGATTTAAGATTTTAATATTTGCATGTGCAGTACAGAAGGAATGTTCCACTATTCATGGGGGCCCCTGGTTTTGAAAAGAAGTAGTAACCTTAAAATCTTAATGGTTATAGACAGATTTTATAGCAAATGATAGAAAATTTATAAAAGAGCTATGTGATTAATATATTGGTCGGGGCCCCCTATTTCCCGGGGCCCTAAGCGGCTGCTGATTAAAATATTGCCTGTTTATTCATACTTATAAAGTATGATCTATTTCTATTTTCCCAATACCTAAACTCAACTACTACATTAAATATTAATCAGCAGCAAATTAGTAGTTTATTAAACTAAAGTCTTTGTTAATGGTTTAATAGTGAGAATTTTACCTTAAAATAAGGTGACCAGTTTAAAGCATTAAATTGCAACCTACTTTTTATCATTATTATATTTTAATTCGTATATATATATTTTGTGCATGGGTTTGGACTTTGGTGGATAAATCTGTGATCATTACAGGAAATTATCATTTAAAAATGAAGTTTACCTGTGTATGTTTTCTTTTAAGGTTTATTTTTAATCATATGTTTTGCATATGATTTTTTTAGGATTATAAACTAGAAATAAAAAAGAAATCTGTACTGTGTATTGTATGATGAATTTACATGCAATATAGGGATGAGGCTTTCTTTTGCGCATCATTTTCTTGTATTAAAGGTGAGAGAGGGGGGGTTAAGAATACTGTGGCTGAAGCTGTCAAGCTGTTGTAAGAGTATAACTGCCACTCCAAACCAGGAAGCAAATGCTCAAACCAAAACACCTTTTTTATTTTACAGTGATTTAATTGTTCAACTTAAAAATAACAGTGTACTCTAGCAAAATAAACTTTGAAATAAAATCTATTTCGATTTCACATTGACCTTAAAATATAGCTTTACCAAGAATTTTTATTATTTAACAAAAAGGTTTATATAGCCTATACCTCAAATAATGTTTACATTTTTTTCATATTGTATTTTGTGTATATACTGTACGTATAGCACACAGTAATGGATGCTTGCACATGCACATTTTGTTTGTTTTAGCATGTGTTTCAAAAATGATATAAAAGTAATTTAAACCATACGATTGCACATTATGTATTAAGCTGATCTGAAAACTTCAGCTGCACACACACACACACACACACACACACACACACACACACACACACACACACACACACACACACACACACACACACACACACACACACACACACACACACACACACACACAAACAATAGGAGTGCATGAACTCATTCGTGAGCTAGGTCACGACTGGAATGTGATTGACTGATTTCCATGGAAACATGAATGTCATGTATATACAATATTGTCTATTTGAACTTGTAATCATTCTGCATTTATATGTAACATACAGTTGAAATTATTAGCCCTCCTGTGAATTTTTTTCTTTTTACAAATATTTTCCAAATGATGTTTATCAGAGAAAGGAATTTTTTACAGTATTTCCTATAATATTTTTTTCTTCTCTTCTTCTTATTTGTTTTATTTCAGCTAGAATAAAAGCAGTTTTTAATTTTCTTAAACCATTTAAGGTCAAAATTCTTAGCCCCCTTAAGCAGTATTTGTTTTTGATTGTCTACACTGTTATATAATGACTTGCCTAATTACCCTAACCTGCCTAATTAACTTAGTTAAGCCTTTAAATTTCACTTTAAGCTGAATACTATTGTAGTGGCAATTTTCTTTTAGGAGGCTCTCTCAGTGGTCAAGAAGACAAATTCTTACCCAAAGTGTCTTTTAAGGTTTTATTCTTTGCAAAGAAGATCAGACAATCATACAGCAATGCAGGTTTCTGCAGAGAGTGAGACGCCGAAACAGAGTGCCTTCTCTTTTTATCTAGTATGTAATGCCCACAAGGTCATCAGTGACATACAAGATGAATCACAGTTACATCAGCGCTCAAACTTCATTTTTGACCATCTATATTTCAGTCTTACATCCCATCCAAACATGTAGTTTGTTAAATCACCATGTACTTATCCAGATCTTATCTGGTGATAAACAGATGTTAAAGTGGTCACACTTGATCTAACTTAAACAGTACATTTCATGGAAGAATAAAAGAACAGAGCTTTATAATGTATATAAATGAATTTCCACCACACTATGGTGCAGGGATCAAGAACCTTTTTTCAGCAGAGCATTTCTGATTTTTTTGGCAAATGCATTTTTATAGAGCCATCGGGATATATATTATCAGGGTGTCCGAGGGGTTTTATTAAAAATTTATAAATTATTGAAAAAATTAAGGCCTTTAAAAGTTAGCAAAAAGTCTTAATTGCATTTTTACAAGGTCTTAAATTTTGTTCAAGCGTTGTCTAAACGGTTTGATTACAAAAAAGCATGAATATATTTATTTTCCTCTTAATAAAAACAACGGCGTGCTCGATCCACGCGATTGGCTCGGACTGGGGCACATCCAGTCAAGCTTCTTCATCCGCGTGATGTCACGTAATTTGCGACAAACGTGAGAAGGTGATGTGATGCTCTCCACAAGTAGCGAAACCATAGAGCAAAGGAAATGGCAAAATGGGAGAAAGCAAGTTTGCGTACTCCTGGTTAGAGAAAGATGAGTTTAAACAGTGGCTGAAGCCTGTCACTGAAAACAACGCAGAATTTATTCTTTCATGCTTTGTTTTTTCCGAGCTTCTCTGAGTTATGTTGCATGGTTGTGCTCCATTGATTTATTTAACTACAACTGTTTATTAGCAACTGTTTATTAACTTAAAGGTTTGATACTGATTAGAATTGAAGTGGCGATGAGGTCCTAAAATATTCTGAGAAGGCCTTTAAAAAGTCTTAAAAAAGTATTGAAATTATCTTTAGGATCTCTGCTTATACCCTGATTTTATATATATATATATATATATATATATTTATTTAATTTGTATAGAATTTTCTTTTTTGCCATCGTCACTCATGAATGTTGTTTGAATTGACATGCGTGAGGATACTGTAGAAATGTAAGTTACTTGCCCTTTATTGGTGTCGCGATTCAAGTTAATTCATAGCGCCACACACATGCATTGGTTGAAACGTCTTTTCATTGTAAACGAAGTTGTTATTCATTTTGCTGTAAAAAATAGCAAGAAAAGGGAGTTGTAATTGTATTTTCAATAGAAAACTGATTTCTAGTAACAGTTATAATTTTTTAAACTTTAAAATATTATTAAAGGGAGACAGCTGGAGAGCAACGTATTTTTGGTCAAAGAGCCACATGTGGTTCGCAAGCCATATAGGTTCCCTACTGCTATTGTCACAATCACCAGCAATCCAAGCTTGTAGATTGCTGGGAATCATTCACTTTCACTCATGACTACATATCTGACAACATATAGACTACAAATCCTGTCATGCACCACACACTCACACCTTTTCCGGTTTTCCATTGATTGCTAACACACACAGCTGAAGCTGTTCAGAACTGATTACATTTTAAATGCAGCACAGACACACACACACACTAGTTGCTGAGTCTTGTTTATCTGTTAGTGTCACATTTCTAAGCGTTCTTTGTCTAGGCCATCCTTTGTTTTGATCCTTGCCTTGTCTTCCTGTTGTTATTGATACTTTGCTGCCTGTACAGACCACTCGCCTGTTCTTTGACCACGACTTTGGATTGCTCTGCATGTACCTGTTTGACCCTGTTGACGATTGCCTGCCTGACCATTCTTGCAATAAACTGCACGTGGATCCTCAACCCCGAGTTCCAGCGTCCTTCTCATAGCAGCTACAGTGTCTTGAAAAATATCTAGTAAAATATTGTGTACAGTAATCATGGCAAAAATAAAAGAAATTAGTTTTTAAAATTATTACGTTGAGAAATTTGTTGAAGAAAATCTTTCTATTGAACATAAATTGAGAAAAAATATACAGGGGGGCTAATAACTGTATGGGGGACTTCAACTGTACGTATGAGGAAAACCTTAACATATCTTGAACATGAATGTCTAATAAAAAGTGTATGGGATGAATGGACATTTTGTAAAAAGTGTCTCACATCTGAAAAAGTTTTTTTAAAACTTCTTTTTAAAGCCCTGCATTTGTTCAGACCAAATGAAAACAAACGTTTGTCAAAGAATTTGTTCCTGGCATTTAGATCTAACGATTGCTCAGTCAGATCAGATCAGAGTGGAATTGCTGTTCTCGTATAGCTATAGCAAGAAATAAGTGCAATTTAACTTACCATAAACACGAGAAAACAACAACGAAGGAAACTCAAATAAAGCAAACAAGTTTGGCAATGTTAGCTGGCTACCTATTGAGCCACTTTAATATCCTACCTTTTCAGCTTGGAGAGGAAAAAACATCTCTGCATCAGGCTTTAATCCCTTCAGCTCTCTGCCATCTATCAAAAGACATATCGATATTTACTCTTGATTTCTCATGGGCTCTGACGCTTTCTCTGTTTGTCTGTGGGTTCTGCTAAGTAAGAGTTTCTTGCTTTTGACAACAGGCAATTTTCCCAGATGTCAGAGATGATTGCTGTTTATAGCTTTACCGATTAAAAGTAGATCTAGATGACAGGTTTATATTCAAAGCAACTTTTGCAAGAACAAAGCAAGAAACCATTCCTCACCACGCACACGTGGGACAGCAGAGTTCCAGACTGCAACAAAAAGGCCACATATTGCAACCTTTTATCCTTTCAGTGTGAATAGAGGTCACAATGATGCTGCTACCAATTTACCTTGCCAATCTTTTCCATATGAGACATTTTAAATGGCGAACGTGTGAATGGAAGAAAGAATGCACTTCTCAATTGAAATGTGCTGGACAGACCATTATGTTCATTAAAAAAAGAAAGAAAAGCATTTTCTACACTGACTAGTTGCGATCACTTAGCGTGGCACAGTTCAAAAGAGCAGCACTATTTAATTCTGCTTCTGGTGCTTTTATGAGTTATTATTTCTCATATTAGGCACTAAACAGTGCTGTGAGATCTGTGAGAAGGGCATTATTTCTGCAACCACAAACGTCTTAGGGATTTGAAACTATTTTAAAGCCAAATGAATCCAAACTGTCTTTCTCATTAGCACTGATCTGGAAGACAGCAGAAACATTGCATAACAATGTCCAGCATTAACCATTGTTTTACTGTGGTAACACCAACATGAACTCAATATTCTTCATAATACTCAAATATTAAATTTGTTTATACTGAATGTCAGGAGTCTACTGTTTTTCATAAACACCACAGAAAACATAGGCTAGTTATAATATACATTTGTTGTCTACAATTGTATAAAGGATTAGGCTTTTTTACGGCTAATTTGAATGACTGGTTTTGGTAATGAAATTGAATTTATATTTGTTTCCCAAAACAAGCTCCAGTTTCTTCCAGTTTAAGCTTTTGTTGCTTGTAGACATGACATAACCACATTAAGATGGAGAAATGTCAAACTGACATTTTCTGCAATATGGCAACCAAACTACTCAAATTAAAATTCATTATTATTTAAGCTATATACCGTTGGAAATCTGGGTAACACTTTACTTGAAGGGGTGTTCATAAGACATTCATGATGCATGTCATGAATGTGAATGAGATTTTATGCGTGCTTATGACAACTGTTATTGTCATTTGTTCTGTTTGTGTTATGACATTTTAAATGTGAAATATATGACATTTTATTACAACTTGACAAAAAATACATCACAACCTGTTTTTGTCTTTGTCATGACAACTTGACAATACTAAGACAACACAACTTATCATAAATCGTCATAAACATAAGCTATTTGTCATGAAGCTATCATACACTCAACGGCCACTTTATTAGGTACACCTGTCCCACTGTTTGTTAACGCAATATTCTAATCACATGCCAGCAACTCAATGCATTTAGGCATGTAGACATGATCAAGACAATCTGCTGCAGTTAAAACCGAGCAATATGGACCAAAATCTCTGAGGAATATTTCCAGTACCTTGTTGAATCTATGCCTCAAAAGATTAAGGCAGTTCTGAAGGCAAAAGGGGGTACTAGTAAGGTGTACCTAATAAAGTGGCCGGTGAGTGTAAATATGACATGAAATTTATAACAGCATCATTTTATATATATATATATATATATATATATATATATATATATATATATATATATATATATATATATATATATATATAGATTTTTTATTTTTTTTATTTATTTATTTATTTTTTGGACCTCAACTACAGTGGTACAAGCTGATTTTGTCATTAAAATGTAATAATGGCCTGATGACAATCATGTTTATGACAGATTTATGACAAGTTATGTTGGTTTGGGATTAAGATTGGTAGTGATTTTTTTATTTATTGATGTCAAGTTGTCATAACAAACCTTCTTTGCATTTAAAATAATAAATTGCAAATGACGCTTAACAACAGTTGTCATATGCATGCATAACATCACATTCACATTCATGACATGTATCATGTCATGGTTATAAAGGTTTTATGACAGTCTTATGAACACCCATTCAAGTAAATGTTATGTCCTTGTTTATATTCTTATGTATTTGTTAATCATAACATTTTGCTTTTCTCTGATCATAATTTAGTTAGTACTGCTTATTTCTACTGGTATATTATCATGAGATGCTGAATATTAATACTAAGCTTTTTAATAAATAGATAAGAGTATCACAGTATCAGCTCACTGTTGCAGTGATTCATTTAAGGTATACTGTAAAACCTAATTCTGTTTTCATTTAGGCATATAGTTTTGTGGTACGCAGAAGAAAACAGGCAGTGTGAAATGACACAATATCTGGATTAAAGTTCCTTTAAAATGAAGAGGGTTGAATCAGCAATATGAGTTTCATACTTATTATAGGCATTAAGCTGATTAGATCATATTAGATTAGATAAGAATGCCTGGAGGATTTAAACATTCACTTAGAGTAGCGTAGAAAGTCACTGCCATTACTGAGAAAGTTCTGTCTAACGGCACCATAAACTGAGCTGTAAATGGTCTGACAAAATTACAAAAATTGTTCACAGGCAGTTGAGATTTGAGAACCCTTAAATGATTTTAATGTCAAATGTTAGAGGATTAAATGCTGGATCTTAATTTGTTTTCTCAGTAACCATAAAGAAGTCATTCTCTTCAGAGCAGCTCTTGAAGTGGCCCTTGTCTGAAGTGGCATTACATTTGCTGGTTGTGCTTGTTTTATGAAAAGAAGAACAAATGCCATATCCAAAAGGTTGCGGAGGTCATTCATTAAGAGCTACTCAGTAAAAGCATGAAATTTTGTGTTTCTTCTGCTGTTTTTAGTGCATTCCTGTCTTTTGATATAAAAGATAATAACAGAAGGGTCCACATCTGATCAAAGTCTTTTCTGAAAGAACATGGCTATTTGGTCCCAATGAAAATTGTTTTGCTTATTTCACTCAAAACAAAATAAGAGAGCACTTCAAAGTTTTTACAGGTTTAGAAAAGTTTATCTTTATTTTCCTAAATCTTTATTTTATTAATAAGTACCTGTTTTGGGTCAATATGTGTATTATTTTATAAACTGATCATGTATTTTTTAGATATTAATATTAGCAATTATATAATTTATTTGCTATTTTTAGGTTACATTTTTAACGTTGTCTTTTTCGAAGTTTTGAAGTGCATCAGAACTCAGCCACTATTTTACAAATCTAATCATATACATTAACACTTAAAAACTACACACTATAAATCATCTATTAAGCATTAGCAAATGGTTAGTTGGTTAAGCATTAACTCTACATAGAAGTTAGTAAGTGGTTTATAAATATAGCTACAAGTTCTACATTGTAAAAAATGATTGTCTACTCAACTTAAAATAGTTAAGTCATCTTGTTGCACTGACTCAGTTAAGTTGTACTGACTTAATTCTCTCTAAAACTAACTTAGTTTTCTCAGCTTAAAATGTTTAGTTGACAGAGTTAAATAATTGACCCAATTAATTATTTCAAGTTTACTGGACTTGCAAAGTTTAGTTTTAATAGGTTAACTTACATTATCAAGTTAGCAGAACTTGCCAAGTTTATTTTAAATATATTAACCTACATTTTCAAGTTCACTGGAGGGTTTTCTTAATTAGAAACAGAACAGACAATGAAATAAATTACACATTTTATTAAAGGTCTTTTTGCCCAATTTAGCAATTACACACAATGTACTTACAATATAACTGTCTTGACAAAGTATTTTTTCTTATAAAGTATTTTTTTACACAGTAATTGTAAATTAAAAGTAATTTCAAGAGGAAAAAACAACAACTGTAAAATACACAACTAACACAGACTCTTGAGAAAAAAATGACACCATGGAACATTATAAAATCTGATCTCAACATTTTTATTTCAATGTATTTTTAAGTCTATATTTTTTATTATTTTATCTTAACAGACTAGTTGAGACAGCAAAAACTTACCAGGTTAAGTTGAATTACCAACTTTGTTGTTTCAAAATCATGTTAAAAACTAAAATGCAGAATAATTTTTTACAGTGTATTCTTGACTTAAAAGAAGATGTATAATGTCCTTAATAATTGTATTTTCATATTCATATTGTTACTTATTAATTGTTCATTAATAAATTCAGTATTGCATTATTTACAAATCATTTGTTTTTAAGATTAGTTTTTGGCTTTTAAGATCGTTCAGAATGAGTCAATAATTAATAAACTATTCAAATCAAGATTTATATATTTTTATTATTCAGGAATATAGTAATGGTTAATATGTATGATAATAAATACTTTTTAACTCAACTTTATCCAGTTTTGTGACCTAATCTAAAGTGATGACTGTTTATGCTTTGTAAATGCCTTATAATTGACAAAGACTCAAACGAACAATAAATGTTTGCAATCTTATCTAAAAAAAAAAATACTGTAAACTTTAAATATCGCCGAATAACAGGAGTGTCAAAATACAACTAGAAATAAATACAATTAAATAAAATTGGATAAAACAACAACAATATAATAATTATATATATTTATATTTCAGATTTATTTTTCATTTGATACAGTTTTATTTGTGTATCTTTAAATGAATGTAAATGAGTCGTCATTTATTTTCAGATTTTTCTCTTTGATTTGATTTGATTTTGATTTATTTTGAATATAAAAATCATTTACAAAACAATTCTTTAAACAAAATACATTTCAACATGGTTGAAATGGAGTGGGATGAAGCACAAGCTTAAGCACAAGCACAAGATTTTCCTCTTTGAAATAGAACTGAGCGTTTAATTGTCATTTATAAGGGATTTATAAAGCGTAAATAGTCCTCACTTTAGGTCACAAAACTGGATGAAGTTGACTTAATAGAGCATTTGTTAACATACAAATTAACTATTAGTATATGCCTGAATAATAAGTCATAAATGTTCATTTAAACAGTTTATTAATCATTTACTTACGCATTCTGAATGATCTTAAAAAACCACCAACTATTCTTAAATAACTGGTTTGTAAATTATGCAATACGTAATTAAGTAATGAAAAAGTAATCATTAACAAAGTATGAAAATACAATCATTAAGCACATTATAAATGTGGGTACAAGTCAAGAACATTTGTAGCTGTATTTATAAACTGCTTACTAATGTCTGTTAATGTAGAGTTAATACTTAACAAATAATGAATTAACATTTGCTAATGTTTAATAAATGATTCATAGTGTGTAGTTATTATAAAGTGTTACCCTGTGCATTTAGGCAGTAGATGTGGTCAAGACAATATGCTGAACTTTAAACTGAGCATTGTGGGGAAGGGAGTTAATATAACTGACATTGAAAGTGGCATGGTTGCTGTGCCAGACAGGCTGGTCTGAGTGTGGTAAGGTCAGAAGTTAGAGCATAAACAAAAAGCCCCAACCCCTCTTGCTTTGTATCAATTCAGGCTGCTGATCCTTGGCACCCTTTGTATCAACTCAGAATGTTATAAACAACCAATCTATTGTTGCTAACCATGTCCATACCTTTTCAGACCAGTGCATACATTACATTCATCAGGATTATAAGCCAGCTTCACTATACTTAAATGGCCTCCACTCACCAGAGATAGATCCCCTTTGTGATATGGAGGAACAAGAGATTCAAATCATACATATCAGACAAATCTGCAGCGTGATGCTATCCTGTCAATATGTGTAAAACCTTTGACATCGTTGACTCTAAAAGCAGAAGGGGCTACAACTTGTCACCTGCAGAGTGACCCTTGGTTAGGTGTCAATTTTTTTTGAATAAATAATCTTTCCCTTCATTTATGGTTTGTAATGAGGACAGAATTATGAAGAGATACAAATATTTGAAAATCTGAAATCTGAGAGTTAAAAAAATTGATATTGAGAAAATCACCTTTAAAGGGCACCTATGGTGAAAATCTTCTTTTGTAAGCTGTTTGGACAGAAGTGTGTGTATAGTGTGTCCACAGTTATATTGGGTTGATATAAATACAATTCTGTAATAACAATTCTGACGTTAAACAGGATCCAAATTCCTCCCATTTTGAAGTTTGAGGCTTATGTGATGTAGGAGTGTGGTTTCCCGGCCCACCGAATTGATTGACAGACAATTATTAACATGTCTCCGTAGTAACGCGTATAATCATGTCAACAGGACAGGACTTGCGCAAAGCAACTGGGATTAAAAGATCCGTTCAGCTCTCTGTGATCATCTGTATTTTAAATGTAAAAGTTTAAAATGTTTTTAAAACAGTGCAATAAAGAAACAGTAAAATTACTTTGCAGTTTATCACCACAGCAGCATAGAATCAGTACAAATACAAATGAAGACCAGTTCCTGTTTGTGAATGTGAAATCAGGTTTATTTTGTACATGAATATAAGGGATATCCATACAGCAGTGGATAATAATGTGTATCCTGTCACATTTGCACAGCAAAACAGTGCAAAGTTAAACATACACTGTAAAAAATTTGACCTTAAATTCACAGTAAATTACTGGCTAATAATTGCATTGTATATGCGTGTGCTTACTGTAACGACATTTTGTGTGACTCATCCTTGCAGAAAGGGTTGAATTAACTCCACAAAAATGATCAAATATCCACTGGGTAATTTCTTACTGTAGTAAGGGAGATCTGCTTCATTCTTGTCTGTCACTGTGCTGTTTATCTATTTGAGACACAGCAGGTGAAGTCTACACGCATCAGAGCAGAACCAGCTCATTTGCGTTGAGGGCACAAATCCGCTACAGTGTCCTAACAGCTAAAATTTCTTATATTCAGAAAGGTATAATAAATAATCTGATGAGTGTTTTGAGCTGAAACTTTACAGACACATTTTGGAAACACAAAAGACTTATGTTAAATTTTGAAAAAGGGGTAAAAGTGGTGCAAATGAAGTTATTTGCATATTACTAATCAAAAATTGAGTTTTTATGTATTTATTCTAGGACATTTGCAAAAAAAAAAGCTTTTTACTTAAGATTCTGATGATTTTTGGCATAAAAGAAAAATCCATTATTTTGACCTATACAATGCATTTTTTGGCTATTGCCAAAAAATATACCCGTGCAACATACGACTTGTTTTGTTGTCCAGGTCACAAACATTTTTCTTTTTATCCTTTGCAGTGATCAGAGTGTGTACATATTGTGTGCTTTTACACTGAAAAAAATCAATAAAATTTATAGTAAAAAATAGAAGCTAGAATTTTACCAATATAGGCTCATTCTGAAAATGTAGCCCTATATACGTTTCTGGAGACCTCAAATTATGTAGCCAGAGGTACGTATGACTGCATTTCATTTTTAAAACGAATGCTAAGGGGTGGTATGACGCCGTTCCTTTTTTGCGCTTACCAGCTAACCACTTACCTCCGTATGGACAGCTTTCCCGCTGTAACCAGTTTCTCCTGTTAGTTCGCCATGTACATCGGCAGACCTGAGACACACAGAGAAGTTGACCACGACGACGGGGTTCGAGTACGGTGAAGAACGGTTCCAGAAAGCAGGTAAGACAAAAACAGAATCCAAAACATGAAATAAACAAGTAAATAAGAGGGTGAGAATGTGGTAAAATCTGAAAACGTGATAAAAATCAGATGAGGGCTTTTCTTTGTCTGGATTGCTTTTGAAAATTGTTGGTTGGGTTTAGGGAAGTGGGTGGGTGGGTCAATCCATAAAATTGGTTGGGTTTAGGGAAGGAGGAGGGTGGGTCAGTCAGTCAGTCAGTCATTCAGTCAGTAAACAGCGGCCTCTGGTGGGTTTACGCAAGAACAGCAGGCACGAATGGCACTCGCAAGAGAAATTTGAGATCGTACACAGCGGCCTCTGGTGAATTTTGCGGTCTCCAGAAATGTATAGAGAGGTACGTTTTCAGAATGGGCTGAATTTTACAATTACATGCAGCAGAATCCGCAAAACGAATGTTTACAGTAAAGTTAATTTATAGTGTTATACACCAATGTTTTAAAGTACTAACATCTGCACATCATACCTTTGTTACACAGACAAAAAAAAAAACAGCAACAACCATAAGCAGGTGTTAAATAATACAATAATATGATGAACCAATGCAGCGACACAGTAGGTAGTGCTGTCGCCTCACAGCAAGAAGGTCGCTGGTTCGATCCTCGGCTGGGTCAGTTGGCGTTTCTGTGTGGAGTTTGCATGTTCAAAGACATGTCCAAAGACATGCGATACAGGTGAATTGGGTAGGCTAAATTGTCCGTAGTGTATGAGTGTGAATGAGTGTGTATGGATGTTTCCCCAGAGGTGGGTTGCAGCTGGAAGGGCATCCGCTGCGTAAAAATGTGCTGGATAAGTTGGAGGTTCATTCCGCTGTGGCGACCCTGGATGAATAAAGGGACTAAGCCAAAAAGAAAATGAACGAATGAATGAACCAATGCTCCACACAAACAGCTTTTCCCACAAGCAAAGAAACACTACTATATAGAAGGCACTCAGTGTCATTCACACATCTATTAAACACCATCATGGTAACACACATAAAATTAAAATGATGCAATAAACATTTTTTTGTCTACATAAGATGTAACAAATCTCAAGCACACAAATGATGAGAAAAAAAAAGACAACTGAAGTGCCATGCATGGAATTCTGGCGAAGTCCATTTACAGTTATTGATCATATATATCAAGCAAATTTACTGTTAACCATTTTTACTGTAGCATGTTTTATTTACTATTGAAATCACTGCCATTTTTTACAGTGTGGTTTTTGAGACCCTATTTTTTATTCGTTCATACATTTTCCTTCAGCTTAGTGTCTTTATTCATCAGGGGTCGCCACAGCAGAATGAACCGCCAACTTATCCAGCATATGTTTTATATAGCGGATGCCCTTCCAGGTGCAATCCAGTACTGGAATTCATTTATACCGCATGTCTTTTGGATTGTAGGGAAACCGGAGCACCCGGAGAAAACCCACGCAAACACAGTGAGAACATGCAAACTCCACACAGAAATGCCAACTGACCCAGCCAGGACTCGAATCAGTGACCTTCTTGCTGTAAGGTGACAGTGTTAACCACTGGCCCACTGTGTCGCCTTATAGACAAGTTTGATGCTATTTCGAAACTTTTTTTATGTACTGTAGATGTTGAAGTAATATTTTCAACTTCAGGTTTGATGATGTATTTCAACATTACACATCAAGTGATGGAGGTTTCATCATTGCCAAATTTTGAAAATGAAGAGAGAAATGTTTTATTCTTCATTCTTTTATCTAAACGGCATGTTGCTAATATAATGGTAAAGCTCACAAATACCCCAAAGCCTTAAAAAAGAGACAAGCTGGTTGATGTATGCAAATCGCATAATGCAGGGAGGCGATCAGACTTATTATTCTGGGTGGATTTTATGTGCATGACTGTTTTCTGTTTGATGATTTGACTGGGTGATGGCTCTGGAGGTGCCGCTAAAAATAATTCTGCAGTTGGTCCTTTGCAGGAACGGAAAGTATGCTGTGTGAGCAGCAAAAGAGGTTATAAAATGCCTCAAAGAAAGTTTACAGCAAGCAGATGAAAACCTGTTCATGTGTCAGATGGTGTAGCTGATGGAGTGCTGCAGCATAGTCTGTCTGAGAACCAAGTGCAGTCATTCTCTGGAACACAGCGCGCTGACAGCCAGCCAGACAGACAGCAGCGTCTAAGAGAACACCGACCAAAGCACAGCGGCCCTCTTCACAGGTGAAATACTCAGGAAACCAAACAGGTAAAAGGCACGTCAAACTGGTCACAATATGATACTTTTACTTTGTTCCAGTGCAAACTGTGAGAAGACACAGCAACTCTGGCTGTACATTCTGAAAGTCACCAACACCGTCCATTGTTTTGTTTTTATTAGACTTTTGTTTGACAGTGGCAGTCTGAGAGCTGACAAAAAATGATAAAATATCAGAACATAAGCATAAGATGTTGGTGTATCTTTCAACAAAACTTAAAAAACTTTAAAGTTTTTACTTAGTAGGCCTTAAGTAAAAAAAAATATAAATAAAATAAATAACAGAGTTTTAAAAAAGACCTTTAACCAAATACTTGATGAAACAATCTATTTTTATTGGTACTTTAACCTCGTTTTGCATACACTGAAGAATATTTAAAGCTCTGTCACACTGTTGTTGACCTGTGATCCACTCAAGTCATTCCAAAAATACTTGATGGAACTCAGGTGAGCTTTCTGAGGCAGTTAAAAGACAAAGTATCTTGTGTTAATGTCATTTTTCAGTTTCCATCTTTAAATGCTCTGGTCCTTATTTAGCAGTATAAAGCGATCTGCTTTAGAAACAAACAACAATACAAACAACAATAACTCCACTTTATGTCAAGTAAAAATATATTCTATATACACTCTATATACACCTGTCCAACTGCACGCAAATTTCTAATCAGCCAATCACATGGGAACAACTCAATGCAGTTAGGCATGTAGACATGGTCAAGACGATCTGCTGCAGTTCAAACCGAGCATCAGAATGGGGAAGAAAGCTGATTTAAGTGACTGAGAGCCGCTCCTGTCAGCTAAGAACAGGAAACTGAGGCTACAATTCGCACAGGCTCACCAAAATTTTCTTGGCACACTTTAGGCCCATTAGTATCAACTGAGCATCAAATCAACACCCCAGCCTACCTGAGTATTGTTGCTGACCTTGTCCATCCCTTTATGACCACAGCAGAATAACGCACCATGTCATAAAGCTTGAATCATTTCACACTGCTTCTTAAACATGACAATGAATTCACTGTACTCTAATGGCCTCCACAGTCACCAGATATCAATTCAATAGAGCACATTTGGGATGTGGTGGAACAAGAGACAAATCTGCAGCAACTGCGTGATGCTATAATGTCAGTATGGACCAAAATCTCTGAGGAATATTTTCAGCACCTTGTTGAATCTATGGCATAAAGGATTAAGGCAGTTCTGAAGGCAAAAGGGGGTACAACCTGGTACTAGTAAGGTGTACCTAATAAAGTTTTAAATTTCTCCAGTGCTTTTTTTAATTTGATCTGTTTATTAATGAACATGTAGTTTTATGAAAAGTCAAAAAATATATATTTATGAGCCATTGGCAGGTGCAGCAAAATGTTAGTTTTAGCCCCTGATTAGAAAGGTCAGTGAGTGACAGATCAATTTATTGCAGAACACAATGTTCTGCCTGTTACTGTGAGCGGAATTTGTAAGGAAATGAGTGTGCACATAGAGGCATGCTGACAGAACAATGTACACAATTATATCAATGTCAAATTTAATGCATACGGATGCGGATTAAGCACGTGGATCCTGTCAGTTTAAATGATGTACTTAGCTTAAAATCTTTATCAACCATATTATGTCAAATGCAGTCAGTTGTTTTATATCATACATGCTACTTTCTTGTCACTGTATGCATTTTTAAATTCATGGGTTGTTTTCAACGGTTATTTGTGACCATTTGTGACAAATTATGACTATTTGTGAACGTTTGTTTGCATCAAAGTTGTGTGTGCATGAGAGAGAGAGAGAAAGAGAGAGAGAGAGACAGAAAGAGAGAGAAAGAGGTCCTCCAGGTGGTCTCTAAGGTGTTGCTAGGCGGTTGCTAGGGTGTTCTGAGTGGTTGCTAAGGCATTGCTAGGCGGTTGCTAAGGTGTTCTGAGTCGTTGTTAGGTCGTTGCCAAGGCATTGCTAGGTGGTTGCTAGGCAGTTGCTATAGTGTTCAGTGTTTCCTCTAGGATTTTTTCCAGCAGTGGCGATCTGCCAAAGACAAATATTACACGCAGTACAAGTCGAGATAGCATTCATGTAATACGAGCATGCGAATCTCTTTACTTGCGCGCCGATTTCGTCTGTTCGAGCACAGAACTTCTTGCACGCACTCAAATTTACACGTTCAAGTGCAGATCTTCTTGTGCGCTCTCCAGTAAGCGCTGCTGAAGCGCGATTTAGTGCGTTTTTGTGCGTTTTCCGACATTAACGCGTCCTGAAGTAAAATGAAACAGCTATAAACTCCAGCAAGATAAAGTCATTGTATGCAAAGCCGTTGACCTTTATCAATAAAGTATACTTATGGAAACTGTGTTCATCTTAACTGAAAGCTACGCCGTGTTTGCTGGACTCACGCACCTGTCAGTCAGTCTGTCAGAGAGTCAGTCAGCATGTCACCTTGAACAAATAGCGCACAGCACTACTACGGTTACAGAAAAGTTTGCGCTGTTTACCTCTAATATGTTTTGGTGTGATTATAATCCGCTATAAAAACACGACTAAATGTTTTAAATAAGAAGCTGTAATGTAGCCGTGGCGAGATGAATTTTGGCGTGGCGGCCCGCCACGAATGAATGAATGTAGCGGAAACCTTGGTGTTCTGAGTGGTTGCTAGGCGGTTGCTAAGGCATTGCTAGATGGTTGCTAGGGTGCAAGATGCTCTGATTTGGCTGCTAGGTGGTTGCTGAGGTGTTGCTAGGCGGTTGCTAAGATGTTCTATGTCGTTGCTAAGGTGTTGCTAGGTGGTTGCTAGGGTGTTTTGTATGTTTGCTAGGCCGTGGCTAGGATCTTCTGAATGGTTGCTAAGGCATTGCTAGGCAGTTGCTAAGGTGTTCTGAGTGGTTGCTAGGCGGTTGTTAAGGCGTTGCTAGGGTGTTCTGAGTGGTTACTAAGACGTTGTTAGGTAGTTGCTAGGGTGTTCTAAGTCATTGCTAAGGCGTTGCTAGACCATTGCTAAGGTGTTCTGGGTGGTTGCTAGGCGGTTGCTAGAGTGTTCTAGGTGGTTAATATGGTGTTGCTAGGTGGTTGCTAAGGTGTTCTGAGTGGTTGCTAGGCAGTTGCTAACATAAATTACCATGTTTCTAGCATAAATTAGCATGTCGTTAGCATTGACTATGAATTAGCATGTCACTAGCATGTTTCTAGCATAAACTAGAATGCCGTTAGCATGAATTTAGTATGAATTAGCATGTTTGCTATATGATTAGTTTGTTAGTATGTTTCCAGTATGGATTAGTATATTGTTAAGATGAATTAGCATGTTGCTAGTATGTTTATAGTATGAATTAGCATGTTGCCAGTATGATTAGTATTATTCTGGTGTGGAGTAGTATATTGTTAGTATGAATTGGTATGTTGTTAGTATGGATTGGTATGTTGTTACTATGTCCAATGTAAAGTCAATGGCAGTTTTTTTTTTTTTTACAATGGAAGTCTATGGGACAGTTGCAAGGGTGGCGTAAGTGGTCTGAGTTAAATGAGCATAACCTTAAGTCTGTATGACAGTCTAGCGGAAAGTTATGATTTTCTCAAGCCACCATAAATATGATATATTAAATCATATGATATATTATTCATATTTAATTTAATTATAATATATATATATATATATATATATATATATATATATATATATATATATATATATATAATTGTTATTTTATTCATTTTATTTTTTATTTTACTACTACTACTACTATCTATTGTGCTGTGCTGTTTTTTTTTATTATATATGAATGTTACTTTTTATGTAAACTTTATAAATGCTTTGGCAATACATTTGTAACATTTGTCATGCCAATAAAGCAATTATTGAATTGAATTGAGAGAGAGAGAGAGAGAGAGAGAGAGAGAGAGAGAGAGAGAGAGAGAGAGAGAGAGAGAGAGAGAGAGAGAGAGAGAAAAAGTGAAATGCTCTGTGGATCGGTTGTTTTCTCCCACTCAGCACTGAAGTACATCTGTCCTTATGTTGCAACTTACTGACCTCAAAAGCTAGTTTCCTGTAAGTTTCATCCTCAAGCTAGGCGCTCTCAAGCTTTGACACTTTTCAACAACAAAAAGTCCTCCATGCCAGTAAAGAGGCTGTTCGGTGTGAAGGCAGAAGTTTTCAGACCAGAGAGATGCAATCTGTCCGATATGGTGTTTTGCAAATCATGCTCGGCAACTGTAACAACAACGACAGGTGATGTGGGTGTTGAATAAATTGTAAAATATTCAATGTGAGTCAAATCACAGCTTTTGCTTTCTAGCAATTTTTTACATTATCCCACTCTGACAGCTCCCTTGTACAATTCAATAATTCAGGTAACCCTAATGTGAGTGTTTGAAGGCAAATAAAATGAATATATTTAGTATAAAAAATTACCCACTGACAAGTAATAGAGGGCTCACAGTGAGCCCCCACCCCCACTTTTCTCCATTTCAGCCTTGATAAAGCACTGGTCATTAGCCAAAAGCTTTGCAAGCGAAGATAAAAACAGTTAGAGGAAGGCGGCAGCATTAAAATCTCCTTTGGCTGCCAAGTGAAAGGACACTTTGATCAGAAATTTAAAGGATGCACTCTTAGAGATACGGGTAAAAATTGGAACGAACTAAAAACATGTGTTATTTCGTTTGTCTCATTGTCTTCATTAAAACCATAAAACCATCCGATTTGATTTATAGCATGAATTGATGTGCAACTAGCTAATGAAATGACCTGAACCACATAAGGAATGTGACTCCAAGAGAGAGTTCAATGGGGTATATGCACACAGACTTTTAATTTTCAGTCAGCAAGCTCAAGCGCTTTTGGTGAACTGGCTTTTCATTACAAAATCGCCACATTGAAGATCAATTTTCTTTAAAAATCATGATCTTCACAGCCTTGTATAGATATACAATATAAAGTGGGTTTCAGCCCAGACAAGAATCACTGCATTAAATTCAATTTTGCCCAATCATGTCTTTAAAATATGAAAATATATTTTACCCCAGTATTTTCAATGGAGCCTGCTGCTACTGACGGCGGTATCGTTTACACTGTCTTTCAGCTCGTTTTACGATTGAACAACTAAATGAATGCTTAAGTTTATGTTACTGATTGTATTTTAATTACATGGTAACACTTTTACACATTGTAAATCATCTATTAAGCATTACTAAATGGTTAGTTCATTATTTGTTAAGTATGAACTCTACATTAATAGACGTTAGTAAGCAGTTTATAAATACAGCTACAAATGCTGTATTCTTGACATAATATTTATAATGTGCTTAATGGTTGTTTTTTCATACTTTGTTAATGATTTGTTTTTTCATTAATTAAGTATTGCATTATTTACAAACTAGTTATTTAAGAATAGTTGGTGCTATTTTAAGATCATTCAAAATTAATTCAGAATTAATCAGAAATTATTAATAAACTATTTAAATGAACATTCATATATATTATTATTCATGCATATACTAATAGTTAATTTGTATGTTAATAAATGCTTGAATAAGTCAATTTCATCCAGTTTTGTGACCTAATGAGGACAATTTATGCATTATAAATCCCTTATAAATGATAATTAAAGGCACAGTTATATTTCAAAGAGGAAAATCTGAAAATAAATGACTTATTTAATTTCAATTAATTTCATTTGAAGATACACAAATGAAACTGTATCAAATGAAAAATAAATCTTTGCAATCTTATGTAAAATAAAATTACTGTGCAGTTTAAACTTTGCTAAATAACATTGAAATGTTGTATCATAATATATTCATTCATTTTCTTTTCGGCTTAGTCCTTTTGTTAATCTGGGGTCGCCACAGCGGAATGAACCGCCAACTTATACAGCATATGTTTTACACAGCGGATGTCCTTCCAGCTGCAACCCATCACTGGGAAACATCCATACACACTCATTCACACACATATATTATGGACAACTTAGCTTACCCAATTCACCTATGCCACATGTTTTTGGACTTGTGGGGGAAACCGGAGCACCCAGAGGAAACCCACGCGAACACGGGGAGAACATGCAAACTCCACACAGAAATGCCAACTGACCCAGCTGTGGCTCGAACCAGCAACCTTCTTGCTGTAAGCCGATTGTGCTACCCACTGCACCACCGTGCTGCCCCGTATCATAATATATTGTTAAATTATTATTATTTTGTTGTTGTTTTATCCAATTTTATTTAATTGTATTTATTTCTAATTGTATTTTGACACTCCTGTTATTCGGCAGTGTTTAAAGTTTACAGTAATTTTATTTTTTAGATAAGAAAAATCTTATATGTATAAAATGTCTATAAAATCCCAAAATGTTCATTTGGTACTAAGTCTTTAATTGTCATTTTCAAGGCATTTATAAAGCATAAATAGTCCTCACTTTAGATTAGCTCACAAAACTGGATGAAGTTGAGTTAATAAAGCATTTATTGCATAAATAGTAACCATTACTACCTGAATATGCCTGAATGCCTGAATAATAAAATATATAAATGTTGATTTGAATAGTTTATTAATCGTTTACTAACTCATTCTGAATGATTCTAAAAGCCACCAACTGCTCTTAAATACAAATGATTTGTAAATAATGCAATACTAAAATTAGTAATGAACAATTAATAAGTAATAAATTATGAAAATTATAAATGTGCTTATAAATCAAGAATACATCATTTGTAGCTGTATTTATAAACGCTTATTAACGTATAAATTATATGTTACGTTTTATGTAACAGAAGAATGAAACAGTGGTTTCAAACCACTTGAGGGAGAGTAAATATTGAGTCATTCATTTTTGGTAGAGTTAATGCTAGTCATTAATGTCATTAATGTAGAGTTTATGCAAAACAAATAATGAATTAACTATTTGCTAATGCTTAATAGATAACTCATAGTGTGTAGTTATAAAGTGTTATCTTGTTGGCTGAAAAACACTGTACTATACCCCATTTGATTGACAATCAAACTTGATTTCCATAGGCTTGCAGATGAACTAGTGAACTAGAGCATAGGTGGCAAAGATCCACAAGATGTTACAGCTGTAACTGAAAATGAACTGCTTATTACTGTAAATATTATTATTATTATTATTTTTAAATTTTTTTAAACCAACATATATTAGTATTCTATCATTTGGAAACATTAAGAATTTTGATGCTGAAAATTCATCGATAAATCACAGGAAAATTGTGCACCTTAAACCATTCACACATGTAATGGTTACTTTATATTACAATACAACAATATTACAAATGTTATTGTAGTTTATTTAGTATTTATATTTTATTTATGGTATTTATGAATTAATAAATGCTCTCTTGCAGGGTGAGAAGAAGAGACTTTCCAAAAATTTTACATTTTATCTCACACTTATGCCTGCAGTGATCATTATTACATGTACTGTTAAAGTCAGAATTATTAGCCCCCTGTTTACCCCCCCCCCCCCCCCATTTTCTGTTTAACAGAGAGAAGATTTTTCAACACATTTCTAAACATAATAGTTTTAATAACTCATTTATAATAACTGATTTATTTTATCTTTGCCATAATGACAGTACATAATATTTTACTACATATTTTTCAAGACCCTAGTATTCAGCTTAAAATGACACAAAGTCTTAATAGGGTCATAAAAAAAATTAAAAACTGCTTTTATTCTAGCCAAAATAAAAACAAATAAGACTTTTTCCAGAAGAAAAAATATTATGATATACTGTGAAAATGTTCTTGCATTGTTAAACATCATTTGGCAAATATTTAAAAAAAAAAAAAAATCAAAGGGGGGCTAATAAATCTGACTTTAACTGTACCTCAGGCCCATAGCCTGATTATTCAAATGGACAAATTCTGACTGAGGAAATGAGCTGGCCAGTTTGTTATTTTAATTTAAAACAAGTTTGAACTTGAAGAAAATTCCTAATTGTTTCAGTTTTTAAATGATAAATGGGCGCCGCAGTGGGTAGCACAATCGCCTCACAGCAAGAAGGTTGCTGGTTTGAGCCCCAGCTGGGTCAGTTGGCATTTCTGTGTGGAGTTTGCATGTTCTCTCCGTGTTCACGTGGGTTTCCTCCAGGTTTCCCCCATGCACAGTCCAAAGGCATGTGCTTGGTGAATTGGGTAAGCTAAATTATCCATAATGTATGTGTGTGAATGAGTGTGTATGGATGGGTTGCAGCTGGAAGGGCATCCGCTGTGTAAAACATATGCTGGATAAGTTGGTGGTTCATTCCTCTGTGGCAACCCCAGATTAATAAAGGGACTAAGCCAAAAAATAAAAAGAATGAATGGATAATAAATTAGCATTTTAAAAATAACATTGTTTCACATTTCTTTGTTCACAATGTGTAATTTAAAACTCTAATCACATTACATTATTTATAAAACTGTAAAAACGTACAGTTTAAATGCACATTTGTAAATAAACACTAAAATAGTATGGTAAGCTCTTTGACAAAAATGTAGGAAATATTTTTGTTGTGTCAAACAGCATGGTTATGATCACCATCCGACAAGCTAATCCAGCAAATATTAGTGCTTACAATGTTACTAAAATTCAGTATTTGAACCACACATAATTTAATAGAAAATGAAGCAAACAACTGCAAAAAGTTCTGCTTTTGAGGAAAAAAAGAGCCACCTCTTTCAATAGGCTGGCTACGGGCTTGTACCTTGTTATAAAAACCTTTGACTTAACATTTACTTCCATTAGATTTAATAGCATAGCAGAAATATTACAAAACTTTAATACATCGCAAGTGCACTATGTAACTTTAGTAATGTTCATAAATGGCCGGCCAGCCCTATACAAACTCTCTCTGGAAGACTTGGAGCAAGATAGCGTTTGTTTATTTTGACCACCAGAGGTCGCAACTCCGTATCAAGCCTCTTCCTCTACTTAAATTTGCCTCCACTTAACGTTAAATACTGCTGCGTCCCAATTCGCATACTTATATTACGCCCTAAAAGTATGTACTTTTTTGTGAAGGAAAAATATTTACTTTAGAGTGTGTAACAGAAGAGTATGCAAGCTTTGGGACATACTACTTCCTCGTTAAACAGATCGTTGTGTTGCTTAGTTAAGAGCCCTGTCAATCATCCACATTTCTGTCGTATTTAATTTCCTACCTTATTGGAGAAGCAGCAGCAGGATAGTCTCCCATTCAAGAGTCTTTCATGCAGAGAAATCTCCTCAGGTCTTTGGATAATTCTGCATTCAGACGGTAATGTCCAAACTTGTTGCAGATGAAATATAACACAGATAACACCATTTAAATATTCTCCAGTGGGCTAGATATTAACTAACAGTCATTACTGAAGCCTCTCTGCTTGACGGTTGGTCTCGCGCGTCCATCGTGTTTGTAGTTTGTTTACACTTTTCACCTGCGTTTTGTAGTTCTAATCGAATTCTTTTCCAACGCGCAGTGTACTGTGGGCAAAATCAGCGGTTAGAGCACGGACGCTTCTACACTTAAAATTTTGACCGGAAATAGTAAACCATCCGGGAATTTTTGGCATACTCTTTTCAACATAATACTACGATTTGTGACATACTAATTCTATTTCCACGGACGGATAGTATGCGGATTGGGACGCAGCATCTGTAACAAGCTTCAATAAAGTCTATGTCAACACGCTTACCTCCCAAACAAGACGTATTATAACACACAATCTTCCAAACAGTATTACATTCATACTGTCACACAGATACACAAATAAAACGCGTTTTAAAAACAGAGCACTCACACATGACGGAAGAAGCGTCGTCAAGGTATGTCACAACATTATGTATTGTAGACCAGGATATTATCAAAGGAATGTTTATGAGCAATTAAACAATGTAGTTTTGTGATTATTTAGTGTTATTAATTAGGAACATGTTAGACTAACATGTATCATATTTATACATGTAGGCTATCAAAAATGGACGAGTCTCTGGGCTCTTGGGTGAAATTTATGCACTTTGGATTTTTCTCATGACACACTGGAAAACAAAAGAGACGTTATTTGACATTATTGACTGCGGTGAGTGAGAATTTTTTGTTGGTTTGCAGTTTACACTTGTTTAGCATTTGCTATTAGCTACTACCAGAGATGTATAGTAACGAAGTAGAACTACTTCACTACTGTACTTAAGTACTAAAAGGCTGTATCTGTACTCTACTGGAGTATTGTTTTTTCTCCTACTTCTACTTTTACTTCAGTACATATTTTCGATGAGTTTAATACTTTTACTCCGATAATTTTTTTATGTGCTGCATAGTTACTCGTTACAATTATAAAAATGTTTTGAATCATTCCAAACCCACATGATCACTGCCAGAGCAGCAGATGGCTCCATCACAGCCTAAATATTATATTATAAGTCGTAAACCATGGTTCTTTTCGTTCTGCTTAATCACATGCCCCAAAAAAGATATTTAAAATAAACAAAACAATATATCTTTTGACTGCTTTCTTTAATGACTACATAACACAATACTTGTACTTTTACTTTCAGTACTTTAGTAAATTTTTAAATAAACTTCTTGCAATACTTAAGTACAAAAAATGTTGAATACTTTAGTACTTCCACTTAAGTATGATGCTTAAAGAGCACTTCAACTTCTATTCAAGTCACTTTTTTGATAGAGCACTTGTACTTTTACTTAAGTCTGGGTCTCTAGTACTTTATACATCTCTGGCTAATACAGATTTGTTAATAGGGCTTCCATAAAATCTGTTCTGCGTGTTTACATTTATTCATTTAGCAGATGCTTTTATCCAAAGTGACTTGCAAGTCACATCTATGTATGAATATTTATTATTTGTTTTAGTGTTGTAGCCGTGGTGGAAAGAGCACTGCAAAATCATACTCGAGTAAAAAGACCATTACCTGCTCAATAATGTAGTGCAAAGTATCTGTTGTAAATATTATTCAAAGTATGAGTAAAAAGTAGCTCTTTTAAAAGTACTCATGAGTAGTGAGTATTACGCTGGGAACGGTTGATGCGTTTACATGTAATTTGTGTGTGTGTGTGGGTGTGTAAACATAATATTCGGTAGTGCATTTAGTTATTGGTTAAGGCCATATTGGTCATTACACAGTAAACATCTGTCATCTTTTCATCAATATTGAGGTAAAGTTGGTTTTATATTCGGATATTCAGACATTCTCCTTAATAATATAATTTCAGAAAAGTATTCTTTGCAAATTCTAAATAGCGAAATCATATTTGCAGCCAATTACTATCAAAGTACAACATTGTTCACAGTCAATTAGATAGTGCTACTGTTAGATCAAATATTCAAAGTAGCGTGGTAAACAATATAGAGACTGTTAAATGAACAAACATGCAAATATAAAACCAACTTTACCTCTATCTCATCAGTGACATTCAGACTAAACAGTCTCTGGGTCATTGCGTGTAAAGTATCTTTTTGGACACTTTTAATGCTTCCAAACAGTTTGCTGTATGTCTTAAGGTAGTTCAGTATGATTTGATTTACTTTCTATGTGCGATTTGATTGGATAGGAATCACAGGACTGATTTTTCTAATCCAGGAAATAATAAAGTAGGGACTGCAGGTTGAAGGAAAGTAGTGAAGTACAAATACTGCACTAAAAAAGGAAAGTAAAAGTACACATTTTAAAAATTGCTTAGTAAATTACAATTTCTAAGAAAAACTACTCACAGTAATTTGAGTATTTGTAGTTTGTTACTTTACATTACTGGTTGTATTACTCGATTTATTTAATGTCATTACCGACATTCCCTTAAAATTAAAATCTGCCATCATTTACTCATCTTCACTTATTCTAATCCTATTTGAGTTTCTTCCTTCTGTTGAATACAAAAGAAGAAAAAATGCTGGTAGCTTGCTCCCATTGACTTCCATATTATTTTTTCCTACACTGAAATAATACTTAGATTTTGTGTCTTGTTTCTAGGCCAAATATCTAAAAGTTCATAAATCAAGAAGCATTTTCCAGACAAGCAAAAAAATAGTGTCTTCTTTTAAGATCTGCCAACAGGATACGCAAAATAATCTTATATATATATAGTTTTACTATATATTATATAGTTTTAGTTTTATATATAATTAAATTACATTTAAATAAAATTATATATTTTTTTATAAAATGCTGGTAATGGAAAATAATAGAAGGCATATATATACCATATATATATATATATATATACCATATATATATATATATATATATATATATATATATATATATATATATATATATATATATATATATATATACAGTACAGACCAAAAGTTTGGACACACCTTCTCATTCAAAGAGTTTTCTTTATTTTCATGACTATGAAAATTGTATATTCACACTGAAGGCATCAAAACTATGAATGAACACATGTGGAATTTTATACATAACAAAAAAAGTGTGAAACAACTGAAATTATGTCATATTTTAGGTTCTTCAAAGTAGCCACCTTTTGCTTTGATTACTGCTTTGCACACTCTTGGCATTCTCTTGATGAGCTTCAAGAGGTAGTCACCTGAAATGGTCTACCAACTGTCTTGAGAGTTCCTAGAGATGCTTAGCACTTGTTGGCCCGTTTGCCTTCACTCTGCGGTCCAGAACACCCCAAACCATCTCGATTGGGTTCAGATCCGGAGACTGTGGAGGCCAGGTCATCTGGTGCAGCACCCATATCACTCTCCTTGGTCAAATAGCCCTTACACAGCCTGGAGGTGTGTTGAGGGTCATTGTCATGTTGAAAAATAAATGATGGTCCAACTAAACGCAAACCGGATGGAATAGCATGCCACTGCAAGATGCTGTGATAGCCATGCTGGTTCAGTATGTTTTCAATTTTGAAAAAAATCTCCAACAGTGTCACCAGCAAAGCACTCCCACACCATCACACCTCCTCCTCCATGCTACACGGTGGGAACTAGGCATGTAGAGTCCATCCGTTCACCTTTTCTGCATCGCACAAAGACACAATGGTTGGAACCAAAGATCTAAAATTTGGACTCATCAGACCAAAGCACATTTCCACTGGTCTAATGTCCATTTCTTGGGTTCTTTAGCCCAAACAAGTCTCTTCTGCTTGTTGCCTGTCCTTAGCAGTGGTTTCCTAGCAGATATTCTACCATGAAGGCCTGATTCACAGTCTCCTCTTAACAGTTGTTCTAGAGATGTGTCTGCTGCTAGAACTCTGTGTGGCATTGACCTGGTCTCTAATCTGAGCTGCTGTCAACCTGCGATTTCTGAGGCTGGTGACTCAGATGAACTTATCCTCCGCAGTAGAGGTGGATCTTGGTCTTCCTTTCCACATAAGAGCCAGTTTCTTTGTAGCGCTTGATGGTTTTTGTGACTGCACTTGGGGACACTTTCAAAGTTTTCCCAATTTTTCAGACTGACTGACGTTCATTTCTTAAAGTAATGATAGCCACTCATTTTTCTTTACTTTTTGCTTTACTTTTCTGCTTTTTACTTGCCATAATACAAATTCTAACAGTCTATTCAGTAGGACTATCAGCTGTGTATCCACCTGACTTCTGCACAACACAACTGATGGTCCCAACCCCATTTATAAGGCAAGAAATCCCACTTATTAAACCTGACAGAGCATACCTGTGAAGTGAAGACCATTTCAGGTGACTACCTCTTAAAGCTCGTCATGAGAATGCCAAGAGTGTGCAAAGCAGTAATCAAAGCAAAAGGTGGCTACTTTGAAGAACCTAGAATATGACATAATTTCAGTTGTTTCACACTTTTTTTGTTATGTATATAATTCCACATGTGTTCATTTATAGTTTTGATGCCTTCAGTGTGAATATACAATTTTTATAGTCACGAAAATAAAGAAAACTCTTTGAATGAGAAGGTGTGTCCAAACTTTTGGTCTGTACTGTATATATATATATATATATATATATATATATATATATATATATATATATATATATATATATATATATATATATATATATATATATATATATATAAGTAAAGGTTTAAATGAGCGTTTCATACAAACATTTTAGAGAAAATGTCAGCCAGGTGGGCCTTCAAAAAATTGATTGGATAAAAAAGTGGGCTCCGAAGTGAAAAAGGTTGAGAAACCCTGGTTTAGATGATATTACAAATGTATAAAAATATATTTTATAATTAATTAAAACTATTAAAAAGCAGGGACTAAGCCGAAGGGACAGGAAATTGAAAGTGATAAACTCTTTTTAGCAATGTATGATATTTTTTTTCAGGGTGTAAAATATTAGGCTACTCAGTTCAACTGGACCTAATATTTTTACAGTTCGAATTGTTGACTGACTAGTAGTTTATCACATGGAATAAAGAGTCTGCTATGACAGAATGCAAATGGCATATTTACATACACATACGTAACGCATTACTTACCACAAAAAGTAACCAAGTAACACTTTTACTTTTTGGGGAGTAACTTAAATGTAATTCGTTACATTGAAAAGTAACTTTCCCTAACATTGATTATGACCTATTTAGTAACAACTTCTGAAGCCAAAGCAATTATATTTTCAACCACTTCTAAGCACTTTTCACACACTAAGATTAAAATTCAAGCACTTCCAAGCATTTCCAGAACCCTGTAATATAATGTCACTATTACACTATATTCGATTTCACTATATAGTCAGAATGTGCGATTATAAAACAAACTTTACCCCCGTTTTTTGTTGTCTTGTCTCCTTCTGTGATTTTGACTACAACATTAGTTAAATTATTTTAAATATGTATTTTATGCTACCCCAAATTGTTCTGCATTGTTACCTTTTATTTACAAAGATGTTAACTTGACAGGCCCAAATAAATGCAGTTTTACCACATTTGTGAACAGATTGAGTTTTGAGTTTGATCATGTTTTGTCCTTCATATACCATTCTTTTGGACCCTAAAGAGTTAAATTTTACAGGATGTCTAATAGCCTATGTGGGCCCTTAGAGGAACAATATTAAGGTTGGATGTCTTTATATCATGAATACTTTATCTTAACCTAATCACTACCTGGCACCTAAAGCCTATGATCCTATTAAAATTCAGAAAGTGTGAGGAGGTTGTCTGAAGGTAGTTAATGAATTATGCTCATGTGACCCTCTCCACCTGCCTATAAATAAAATATGCATAGGTGATGCAGTATTTGGCTAGTCAGAATATACATAGTTTGCTTTATGGATTATTATGGCCTTGAGAGATTGTGTTCGAAGCTCTGAATGTGTTTATTCCCGGATGCTTATTTTTAGCTCTCTTGCTCCAGAAGTTGTTTGTATTTTAGTTTTGCATGCTCTGTTCAAATGACTCTTGCTTAAATTATAGATTTGTCCAAATAATACCACCCTGCAAAGCTTATTTGCAGTTTTCCAGTGTAATTATGGTCTTTGCTGTTATGCAAAACAGCTTTTTCATACTGAAGTTTTAAGTAAAGGCCCGTTCTCAACAAAGATGATAATGATGGATACTGAATTTTATTAGTCATTAACTCAATTTAATAAAACGATTGTGACTTATGATTTTATTGCATTAATAGGCATTAACTAAGAAATCACCTAACATCAAAAAATGCTTTTATAGTTGAATGAAAATCGTTTAGTTAGACCAGGGGTGTCCAAACTCGGTCCTGGAAGGCCGGTGTCCCGGAGAGTTTAGCTCCAATCCTAATCAAACACGCCTGAGCCAGCTAATCAAGCTCTTACTAGATACTAGAAACTTCCTGGCAGGTGTGTTAAAGCAAGTTGGAACTAAACTCGGCAAGACACCGGCCCTCCAGGTCCGAGTTTGGACACCCCTGAGTTAGACTAACTGCAGTGCTTCCCACAGGTTTGAAATATACTTGTTAACTATACAAGTTAGATATACTAGTTAACTATATGCGACAATCAATACATCATTTAATTTTTAACAATAATTTTGATTTATTTTACACTTTTATACGCTGTTTCTTTTCAATGGTTTAAAGTAAACAAAGACATCCACAATTTTTCTTACTTTTATGCTATTCCAGCCTGATCTCACGAGGAAACGTAAGTATTTTACGTTTTGTCAGTTTAGTGGCTAATTAGTACGAATTCGTACGAGTTCAGTTGTACGAAAATGTATGATTTTAAAAAGGAGGCGTCGCACCTAACCCCACCCGTCATTGGGTGATGAGCAAATCGTACTAATTTGTACGAATTAGATCGTACGAATTCATACGAATTAGCCACTAAATCAAAAAGTTATGAATTGCCGTGAGATTGCGTTGGCTATTCAGGGGCCATGTGCAAGTTCAAAGCAAACTTGCCAGTGCATTTTAGATGTGTATATAAAATAGCCTATGTAATATATTAACATCATCAAATTAATAAAGGGAATAAAAACTGACAATATCTCTAAAAATTATCATAATTGCAAGATTAAAACCTTTAGATTATTTAAATTAGTAATGGTGTACATACATTTTGCAGCCAGTTTAGAAGTAATTTTATCCTCTTCGAATATATAGTCAAGTTTTTCTCGGTCATTTAGATTAAAACAATGAATTATTGAATGTTTTTCTCACTCTCGCGACTGTGTGTGCACAGTCAGTTACGAAGCCAAGCGAGAGTAGGCTTAAGTAAAAAGGTGATGCAAAAAACATACAAGCTTTAGAAAGCAAAAGCCAGACAGTTTTTTAAATTCCCAAAAAGGGGTGTCTCTGTGGGTCTGCAGAGCACGTGAGACTGTGTGTGGTAGTGTTGACAGGTCTTGCGCACGCAGAATGAAACGGGTAAACCAGAGAAGATTTTCCACTACTTAATCAATCGTGGATGTTTGGTTATTGGGCAGATACAAGAAATGTAAAGGATGTTAAGACAGGAAAAAAAATGTGTCACTAAATATACTTGGGTGGCCATTAATATACCTGGGCAGCCCGCCCAAGTAAAATCTATGTCTGGGAAGCACTGAACTGTTGTAATCTATAAATAGTCACAGAATTTTCAAAGTCATAGGCCAAATTAACATGTGAAAATTCAATCGTTTGGATTCACCACTACAAGTACAACAGATTATTCTTAAATTATAAAATAATCTTATTCTTAAAAAGCATTTTAAAATTTAATTAATAAATAACTATTTGCAGTACATTGAAGTGCCGTTGACATTACTTTCGTGCATGTTCATTATGACGATATGTAGAATTATTGAATATTGACATGTCTATGTTAAACCCACTTTTCACAAATACTTTAGACAGATTTATGAACAATAACTGGCTGTAGTCAGAATGAATAGTAAAAAGTAATGCAAAACATCAAAAATACAAAAGAGCAATTGCATGCAAATGTCAACCTTGCCATGAAAAAAATGTCATTTTCACCAAAATAGCAAAAGTTTTTCTTGTGTAGGCTTCAAAAATGTCCAAAAATGTCTGTCAATGTTTTCAAACAATTATATTTGATTTACCAAAGTCACACAAGTGCCAATGTCACATCTGTCACATCCACCACAAAGCTTTTCCTTCATAAATGCAAATATGTAAAATAAAATAAAATCTGTCATTTTTGTTCTATAGTGAGCTAACTCTTATACTTCTGATTAGCATTATTTATTTTGGGTTGTGCAGATTAATTCACAGAATGTATGCAAATGTTTTGGTCACATCCATAACGCATGTTTATTTTCCTCATTTAAAATATAAAAAAAACAGATTTATATTTTTCTGATCCCATAACCCTGTGATGAGTTGTTTTAGAAAATATAAACAGATGTTTCAATATAATGTTATCATATACTTTTTTGTGAATTTATGTTTTAAGATTTACTGCAAAAGTCACATCTTTAATACTGGAATTGCTCAAAATCTTTAAGCCTGATGTATGCTCGAAGCCTCTAATGTGTCTTTCACTCAGTCTACCAAAAATGAATTCACCCTGCCCATAAGGGCTGTATAAGAAATAATTCAAGATTAAACGTAAGGTAACAATGTGTATGTTATTTTATAGGTATTTTTTTAAATAACCATGTTTTGGTAACATTTATTTTATGGTTGCAAAAAAATAACCATGAGGCAACGTTCTATAGGTTATTTTTTTTTAAAAAACAGCAGTTATTTTGTGGTTGCAAAAATAACCTAAAAAGAAAGCTCACCTAAAGCCCTGCTCACACGGTCAATTTGGTTGTCTGAAATTAAGGTAATCCTCTATATTTTGCTGAAATTTAGGCTAAAATCTGTGATCTTTGGTTTGACATGTTCACTGACAGCTGCTCAATGGCCATTGCGATCAAATTTTCCTTCCGACGACATTTCCGGGGAAATGTCAAAACTTTTTTTATTCTTTTATTATTGAGGCACCCTGTGAGTAAAAAATTGCATCAGATTTTTATGTGTCATGAGATATTTCAGAACATGGGTTGTTGAATGTGTCATGGATGGATGACATCAGTCTTTTCCATGTTCATGTTTGGTGTGACTTCAGTGTCGTTCAATCTGATAGTTTGACATGGGGATCGTATTAGTGCAGTCTGACAATCTACAATCATCTAAGATTTGGTTATTTTTTTTAATATACATGAAGCCAAAATGAATGCCATTAGAATTTTTTTATTTATAAATCTATGTATTTCTTTTTATTTTGTAAATAATGGCTTTTAAATTTATTTTGGCCTACCAAAAACTGAAAAGTGCCTGTCTAAATTGCTAATATAGGGATTTTGTGAAGTTTTGTAAGCCCTGTTCATTATTGTGGACTTCACAGTGGAGATGCAGCAAGTTGGTACACTATATAACACTTTTGTTTTGGCTTCTCTCCAGTTTAATAGTGTTGTTAAAAATGATGCTCATATTGCATTTCTGCATCAAAGACAGAATGTTTATTCACAGTTGTTTTTGGTAACGTAATGCAAACACATTTTCCCCATGTATTATAGGCTTGTAAGCATTTTTAGAAGCTTCAGTGTGGATGAACAGGTTTTGGAAAACACTGTTTAAAATGTATTTAGATTATTGTAGCTGTAGCCTTAGTGCATAATGTTAATATTTCTTGACAAGTTTATTCTTTATGAGGCGTCATCTTTAAAGAAGAGTTCTGTCAGACTCAAAGTTGGATCAATTAAGAACTCGATACCAAGGCATTGCTCAATCAAAAAAGAGCTGATGGCAGTCTGTGACTGTGCAAGCACAATTCAGCTTAACCTCTGCTTCAAAAGAAACATTTTAATCCCTTCCACACAAAGCCAAAGCTGTCACAAATAAAGTTTCCAATTGGCTTCTATCCAGATTTCAGAAGACAGACTGCAGAGTCAACAAGGTCTGATTACTACAGCTAATTATGATCTTCAAATCTGTCTGCGTTTTTATTGACTCATTCAGTAATGGAAGCCATTGGACTAGCAGGTGAATGAAGTGACAAAGAACATTTATTTGCAGCTATTCTAAAGGTTTTGTTGTGCAATGCAAGTGCTCTTAAGTTGACTCAATCACTGGTAGCATTATGATGATCTTTTTTTGTGAAAAGTTTTCCACACTGAAAACAATCTGCTTTACTATTTGTGTTTTTGCATATTACAAGCTATCCTAAAAACAAGAATACTTGGAAAACCCATTCATTCATTTTCTTTTCAGCTTAGTCACTTTATTGATCTGGGGTCGCCACAGCGGAATGAACCGCCAACTTATCCAGCATATGTTTTACGCAGCGGATGCCCTTCCAGGTGCAACCCATCACTGGGAAACATCCATACACTGGGAAACTCATTCACACACATACACTATGGACAATTTAGCCTACCCAATTCACCTGTACCACATGTCTTTAGACTGTAGGGGAAACCGGAGCACCCGGAGGAAACCCACACAAACATGGGGAGAACATGCAAACACCACACAGAAACGCCAACTGACCCAGCCAAGGCTTGAACCAGTTACCTTCTTGCTGTGAGGCGAACGTGCTACGAACTGTGCCACCGTGCAGTCTAACTTGGAAAACTATACATCTTAAATAAATAAATAAATAAATAAAACTAAATCTGTTTGAATAGCCACCGAAAACCAGCAATTTGTTCTCTGTTATTATTAATGCTTTATCGTGCCTGCTCACATGCAGATGTGCTATTATGCAGGAAAATAATTACAAATAAAATCTTGAAGACCAATCAGACTGATTGGCATTTAGCTTGAAGCAGTGCATGACTGTTACAGATTTGGTCTGACTTGACATTGTAACAACACCATGTCACTATTATATATGGCATCAAATTACTGTGAGAGCAAATTGGAGATTTGTCTGGCTTATTCAGTCTAAATTCTCCAGAGCGACTGCACAGGCTGTTTTACAAGCCTGACTTTTTTTTGTTTGTTATAAAAACACAGATATGTAAACATCACACAATATCTGCTTTAGACGTAGGGCTGCTCGATTATGGGAAAAATCATAATCACGATTATTTTGGTGATAATTGTAATTATTATTATTCAAAACGATATACAGTTAGTCAAAATTATTCGCCCGCCTGTGAATATTTCCCAAATGATGTTTAACAGAGCAAGGAATTATTTGCAGTATTTCCTATAATATTCCCCCTAAAGAAAGTCTTATTTGTTTTATTTTGGCTAGAAATAAAAGCAGGTTTAAACATTTTGAATCCTATTTTAAGGTCAATATTATTAGCCCTCTTAAGCAATATATTTGTTTTGATTGTCTGCAAAAGAAACTACTGTTATACAGTGACTTGCCTAATTGACCTAATTAAGCCTTTGAATTGGACTTCAGGCGATGCGATGGCGCAGTGGGTAGCACGTTCTCCTCACAGCAAGAAGGTTGCTGGTTCGAGCCTCGGCTGGGTCAGTTGACGTTTCTGTGTGGAGTTTTCTCCGGGTGCTCCGGTTTCCCTCACAAGTCCAAAGACATGCGGTACAGGTGAATTGGGTATGCTAAAATTGACCGTAGTGAATGAGTGTGTGTGTTTCCCAGAGATGGGTTGCAACTGGAAGGGCATTCACTGCATAAAACATACCTATGCTGGATAAGTTGGCGATTCATTCCGCTGTGGCGACCCCAGATTAATAAAGGGACTAAGCCTAAAAGAAAATGAATGAATGAATTGCACTTCATGCTGAATACTAGTATCTTGAAAAATATCTAGTAAAATTTTATGCACTGTCATCATAGCAAAGATAAAATAAATCAGTTATTAGAAATGAATTATTAAATCTATTATGTTTAGAAATGTGTTGAAAAAAAAACTTCTTTCCATTAAACAAAAAGGGCCGCTAATAATTCAGGAGGGCTATTAATTCTGACTTCAACTGTATATATACAGTTATTTTTCTCCCTGTAAATAAGAAAAGGGAAATAAATACAATAAAATAAAAATATATAACAAACTGCTTTAAAAACTTTAATTATAGCTACAAAAGTCCTTCAGTCAAGAGCAGTGAGTGATTTTCTCCTTTTGGTGTTTGATTAATAATGATAAAAACAGTTGGCAACAGGAATATTGCGCACTGTCACTTTAAGAGCAGTATGGTTCTGATTTATGGTTTTACTTTCACGTCTTTTGATTCTCAACTCGTTTGTTTATTACATAAATTAGGGTTAATATGAATAATCACTAAACACCGCATTTTGACACAAATTTGCATGTATTTGACCATTAAAGCGCTCACATTAAGATGACTTTAGATGTGTGTGCTCTGCTCGTCTCTGAGGCTGACCTGAGCACACACACACACAACAGCATGCAATCTCTCTCGCACTTAGCTTTGCAGAAAATAAAATGTATACAACTGGAAAGGGGAGGTATATGATGCAATAATCGTTTGATCTCGATTAATGGTTTTTCATAATCGTTAGAAGCCAAAATCAAAATCAAAACTGAATTTCAATTAATTGCACAGCCCTATTTAGACGTGACCATTGTCCACTGTAGTGGAATCACTAATTGTTTTGTTATCTTTAGTCATGTAATGACATTCGTTTCTGATGTAGTGTTAGCAGAATGGAAAGTGTCGGTAACAAACTTCATGTAATCATAATGTTGTATTGTGTAATGTCAATTAAAGTAAACGAAATAAAAAAAATACAGACCACACTTTATTTTTTTTTAAATCATAGACTTGAACTTTTCTTGTACGTACAGGCACATTTAAGCAGTAGATAGGCAGTAGAAAGACATTGAACTTGGTACCTTTTGTGTTCAACTCCTCCTTAGCTGTGGTTAAATTCATCTGAAGTCGAACACACCTAATTTGTTTTGCTTTTGTGGCTCACTCTTTTAGTTCCACCAACTGTCTGTAGGAAATGTGGCAGTATATAGTACAGTATAGTTTATGGTCTTCTTATATCTACCAATTTAATACATTGTCATGGTTTTTCTTAAAGCCAGCGTGTGGTGTCAGCACCAGTGCTTGGGTCTGCTATTGCTGCTTGGAGCTTTATTTACTTTTGATGACACCTATTCATAAAAGGAAAGTTTACAAGTTACAAGTGTATAAGTTAAAGTTTATAAGTTACAAGTGTATATCATTTGTTTGCAACACACTGGACTCTATAGGGTTAACCTGAGCGGGATGCTGTGAGGATATAATGGAGCCCTAGTGATGAAAGCAAATGGACACACAGTCCTGTAAGGCATCTCACCACGTGGCCTTGATCAGCACTTCAGACATTCTCAAAAATGACAAACATAAGAGATGTGCTTGCCCTCAAAGACATGCAGCAGAAGTGACTGGAAAAGCCATTACAAGCAGTCAGTCAGTTTCACAAGCTTTCCCATATCCCCAAAGTGTGCTTTGTGTCTTCTGTTTGGCAGCTGCAGCTGCTGGAAACACGAGCGCATGTGAGATGTGGGGTCTTTTGGACTCCATCCCACTCTGATTGAGAGCACAATGCCACTGTGAACCTCAAACACTGTTGTGGAAGCACATCTGGCCTGGTGCTCTCTAAACAACAAAGGAGCAGCAACGCTTTTCTCTGCAGTAAGGCATGGGATATTGCCCATGAAATCAGAGACTGTATTCTGGGCCAAACCCTTTAGGCTTTCTCTTCATAAAAGTCTTACTGTAGGGCAGTGTTTTACTGATGAGGTAGGTGAATGAGGGGCACAGACTGCTATGGAAAAGGTTGTTAGATTGGGCTGGTTTAAGTCTGGTTGTCAGGTATATGTGAATGCTCATTGTAAAGGATCAAACTTACTCATTAATCTTTGACCTTCAGTTTCTAGGCTTCCAGGAGAGCTGTGTTGGATGAAACATCCATAATTGGAATGTACTATATCAAATATGAGACACTTTTTCCCTCCAGTTCTGAAACATATAGATAATTGATGAATTGTACAGACTCATGAACCCGTGAAATCAGAACCTTCTCACATACTTTCTCCACAGCATAATTTTATATTTATTAGCCTCTCAGGGTTTGTGTTTTAAAAATTATCAATTATTTATTATTTGCTTTATTTCTGTTGTATCCATTCTGTTGTGAATATCCAACTGATGTTCAATTAGAGACGGAAACATGCTTTCTGTCTGTTTCAGTGATTTTCTCATTAAATATTAATTAAGTCAACCAGAAACAAAGCACTACCTAATTAGATTGTCGCGATACCATTAATTCATGTTACGATACTATTCCAGCTAAAATATCGTGATATCAAGTAGTATTGCGATACTGTAATTCATAATTCAAATCCATGAAATCAAGAAAATTGTCAGAAATATTTTATGTTATAATAGACCTACTTGAATAATGATTCCCTTATTACTGAAAAAAAGTATTTGCACGTCACTTCACCTAAAATGTATTCATTCTTTTTGTTTATTTGTAGATAACTGACCAACAAAAAATACATTAAAATAAAGATACAAATTATACCAAATGAAATTTGTTACAAAAAGAGAATTTTTCCAACCAAATTAGACTTTATAAAGTGGTCACAAATTTATCAATGTTTCCTGTATTTATTGGTTTTTTTTTTCAGTCTTATCAGGTAAGTAATTCAAAATGTAACTTTGTGAGTCGCTCTTTTTAAGAGATTGTCGCAGTTGTTGTAGCTACTAAATCATATTGACAGGAGCAGAAATGATCTGATTCAAATTCGAACTGAAGCGTCAGAAAACGTGCAATATGCTACCTTAAAAGGCATGAATTCTACAGTTTGCAACCTTAAAGGGCTCCACCGACTATTCAAATAATGGTCTATTTTTGCACAAATGTGTGAGCATTTTAGTTACTTTTCCACCTGCAACATTATGTATTGTAGATAGACCATTAATGATGATACTACCATTTACAAACTACAGTGGCACTGCCAGTATTTTGGAGCCATAGCATCAGAATACTACCATAGTACCAGTAAACCCTAACACCTAAGGTAGAGATCCATATTAGACAATAATGTAACTGTTTTACCTGTTTTGTTAAGTGGCAATGTTTATCATCCTGCATCAAAATTGCTGGCTGGCTGAATGATGAATGCAGGGAAGGAAGCTCATGTTGGTGATGAAGCCTCTGATAAACATTTGCAATCACTCCAGGAAACCTTCCCTAAAATTATGACGAATAAAAAGAAATACTTCTTTACACACTTTGTGTTCCGTGTTTCCCTAGTTTGACATTTGACCCAAATAAATGTAACTTTCTTTTATCACAAAAGTGAACTTTGGACTAGTGTTATCATGATACTGGAATTCAGTACCGAAATTTACAATCGTCCATTTCCTGCCAACATTTGAGCGCATTTGAGCACGTTCTTAAACTGCTGATGCCAATACAATAGCAAATCAGCGGTGTGTAAGAACTCACTCAACAGAGCTCAAATGTTAGACATTTTTAAAATTTCAGTACCGATTGGTACCGTATCATGCCAACACTACTTTGGTCCAGTTCTCAATCAACACAACATTTTGTGCAAAGTTTAGTGTAGCCTTTTAATTCTTTGTACTGATGAGATTTTTGGTCATTGCAGAGTGGACTTTTTAAAATAGGGTTTGTCAGATCAAGGAATTTACGTCCAGATGCCTGAATTAACTCAGAGGAATCTGAAAGTGATTTAATCTGTTTAGCTTTTTTCTTTTTTCACAGAAAGGTTGAAAAGGACCGTTGATACTGTGCTAAAGGAAATGCGCTATATTGACAAACGCTTTGGGGCACTGAGATATTCCATGATCAACTGTTTGTGGTATTATAACTGTGAATTTGTGAAAATGGATCCATTTATATTTGGCCACATACTGTAAACGTGTCTGTGCTAAATGGATATAAATCCGATTTTCAAATCCTGCACACATGCCATCGACTCAAGCATCAGATATAATTTTTTATTAAATATTATTATATATTTTTATAGAAATATACAACACAATCCACATTTTATCAATGCAACATGGTATTTGTGGCCAAATGGTCTTTGCGTAATTTATTTCATTATTTTTAACAAATACCATTGTGAGAATTCAATATAACCTGTACTATAATCAATAAGACTGATTCAGGAGATTCTGGTGCGGCGAATTCTCTACTTTCACACAGCTCTCAGAACAGCTGTTAATGGTGCTCTCAGAATCACCCTTCATCTCCTCAGATGTGCGGGTTTGCCGGGGTGCAAATGAACTGTTTTTATGCACGTAATGAAACTCCCCTTTTTATGCAAACCCTTCCCTCTTTCCATAAATGACACTCCCACCTCAACAAAGTTGTGAACCAAAGGTGTCAAAACTGAGACAGGGGTGTTTCATAGCTCTTTAAATAGATGCTCAACATGCTTTGTGCGAGAACCAACCTCATTGTTTCTTGAAGAAGCTCAAACATGCCATGTAATGCACAAGAACTCTTTAAGTTCCTTTAAGGCAAGTCATTTCACTCGGAGGCCATCTTTGAAACGCTTCTCTGGCAATATGCTCGGGCATTATGTTTGAATGGGGAAACATCAACTTCTCAGAAATTGCTTGCCAAGCTTATGATTAAATTTATTTGGAATCAACAATAAAATTAAACAACAACTTTCTTGGTCAGCAATATGCCCTTAAGTGTAATTGTATTGCTTACAAATTTTTATCTTGCTTACAAATTTTATTTTTTACGTATATTTGCTTACAAATTTATATTTTTCTTTTTTACGTATATTTTTAGATTACATTTTATGAATATTTTTATGTATATTTTTTAGATTACATTTTATATAATTGTATTTATTGTAAATTCTTTCTAAAAACTCTGAGAGTAACGGAATTTTGGAACGGAATTTTTATTCAGTTGATTTTCATTGGTGTTCTGAAGATGCATTTTCTTGTTTGCAAATCACTAATCTAAAAAGACTACAGTCATGCTACAATAGCAACAAGACAATGGGTCTCATCCACTAACAACGACATACATGTTTTGTAAATACAGACCTCTCAGGAAAACTTCTCTTCTTAATTCACAACACCTGCGTACGCATGTGAGTTTGTTTTTAAACAAATCCATATTAGGGTTTTCGGCAAAGGGGCCCTCGTCCAGAGAAAGACAATTTTGGCACAGAAACGTTACTTTAATGTATGAACGTGAGGTTTTGCTGTCAGAGTTGGAGGCCAGCAGTTAAAAAACGTCAACTGTGTGAAAAAGTTTCCCAACATCATGACCGTTGATGCAGTGGTTGCCCAGTAACAAAGGCACAGCGATTTAAAGTGGAAGTGAAGCAGTCAAGTTTACATTATTTTGTACATTGGAATCCACTGTAATGAAAATATATTTAACAAACTCATTTAATGTAACCACTTAGAAGAAAACGCCATTTTTTCTATAGCTTTTAGACCTAGGGCGCCGCCATCTTGGAACGTCGCCGTGTCTGACATTACAGGGTTGGTTCCGTTCCCTCCGCAGAACAGATACAGTGAAAGTAATGGACTGAACACAGAGACTGTAAAGCCTAAATTCACCCAATGCGTGAAGTTGTGGACGTGGAGCTGGTGCAAATACAAGCATCAGATGTGTGTCTAATATAAACAAAAATATGAATACGCTTTCTATTTTTAAAAAACCTTTCGTTAGATACACTTTAGTCCACTCTCTTGTTCCAGCGCTGCCTGACGAGGGGATTTACATTTAGACTAATGCAACGATGAGAGCACATGACTTCACGCTTTACAAACGCTGAGTTTAGACTGCCAGATTTTAGCCCCAATTTTGACTTGCCGACAGGTTTTGAGAAATCGCAGATAAACGCTTGAAATCACAGGCAAATCGGTGCTTGTTTACGTGAGTGACAATCACACAGTTTGAACTATCAAAGACGCGATCTGACAGACTTGCCGACACATGTGAGATATTTGGCATGCTAAATATCTGGAGCTGTCGACAATTCAAATCATGTCATTTGAAATGAGTTCTGACTGAAAATAACAACGACGGTCACCTATAGCCAAAGAGAGCGCAGCATCCATTAGCATGGGTATCTGCAGGCCAGTGGGAGGATGAGGGAGAAGTTAAAATTGCTCATTTCAGTTTAATTACACCCAAAAAATGGAGGGAAAAACTAGTGTAAATTTGGCAGGAGGAAACGTGTCTGAGCAAAATCACAACCGGGTCGAAACAGGTGGAAGAGAAATTGCTAATTTCCCTCAAAAACCTGGTGAGCAATATAAGTAAATTTTCTAACCCACTAAAGGCTTTTTCCTTATGTAGTTAATAACAAAAGATTTACTTCGTGACCTCGCGTTGTTTCCATGTCACTTCTCACGTATGTTTGGTTGTGAGACGTAGTTTGGACAAAGTTGTCGGCTATTCTTCCTATTGTAAAGTCGATCCATCTTGCAGTGTAAACAAAGCAGCGATGAAACGCTACTCCAGATAGTCATGCAGCGTGAAAACATCTGTGACACGACTACTTTGAAAATCATGCAGTCTGAACTCATGTCACATCATTGTGAATTATGTCAAGACATATTCCCTTTTTGAGTCGATCAACTCAATCTCTCAACATGTATGAAGGATGTAAAATCCTGCCGTGTAAAAAAACCTCGCAGATTTTATTTTGAACACAAACAGAGGTGAGCAGCTGTAGTAATGAACAGTGAAAGTACCCACCCCATTACATCAGTACTGGACCTTGTTGAAACCATGGTTGAAACCCAGACAGGCTGTCAGGCTACAGAGAGTGGACCAAAGCACATCAAATGATCGGTAATTAAAATGGGGGGAAAAATTTTATAAATATATATTTTATATATTAGACACACATCTGATGTTTGTACTTGCACCAGCTCCACGTCAACAAATTCACGCATTGTGTTAAATTAGACTGCCCAGTCTTCATGTTCAGTCCTTTACTTCCACTGTATCGGTACAGCTGAGGGCACGGAACCAATCCTGTGACATCAGACACATATTCCAAGATAGCGGTGCCCTAGGTCTAAAATCTATAGTAAAACGTGCCGTTTTCTTCAAAATGGTTACTTTAATCGAGTTTGTTTTATATATTTTCATTAAAGTGGAAACCATTTTACAAAATAATGTAAACTTGACTGCTTTACTTCCACTTTAAAGTCCACAATAATGTAGCGTGGTGCATCTTCTGTTTTCAGAACTGAAAATCAAGTGTGGTGGGAGCGTACGCTAAAGAGACTGTCCAGCCTAAAGATGCATTCTCTCCTGAGTGCACGCCCCACAATGTCTTCAAGCAAAACCAAGAAGTGTGCCAACCCTCCTAACACAAGGTGAGACAAAATAATTACCATTTATATATGGGGAAGTTCAGGTAGTTGTTTTTTGGACTTCTAATTATATATTTTATACATAAAGTTAATATGATCATATTTATTTAACTGCACCTCTAATTATACCGTATTATAGATTGTTCATGTCATTTTTTAAACACCCACTCCGTAAATAACATTAATTATATGTAGGGCTCTTTAAACATGCTTAGAAGGCTTTGAGCGTACATAATTATTGCGTACGTATGGTGTAAGTCGATAATTATTTGTATGGTTAGGATTAGGAATGTCCAGATCTGATCACGCGATCGGAAATCAGGCCAGATTACACGGTTTCAGACTCGATCGGAATCGGACGTTACCTCCCGATCAGGATTTGAATATATATGTTTATTTATTCTCATTATTTTTTAACACACACACATAAGGCGGTGGCACAGAGTTAGACCTCTTTCTTGACACACAGAAACAGCAACATGTGGGGCATTACATCACTTTGTTGCAGAGACGCTATTGGTTAAATGCCGGCAAAGTAGAACATGGAAGCAGCTTGAAGCGGAAAGTGCGAGTATGTCTGCGGTCTGGAGGTATTATAAAGTTGATGACGACAACATTGCCATAGCAAACAGTGAGTTTGTAAATATGTAAACTTGGGATTGCCTGCTGGGTATTTGAGTTGAGGTGCTATTTGTTTTTATAGTAGATTTTTTAAATATTTAATGTTGCACTAAAGTCCAGAAGTGAAGAATTTGTTATTTATTACTTGATTGTTGAAGCTGCCTCACAGAAGTGTTCTGTTTGGTAACAGAGTTGTTAAATGTTAAAATAAGGTGAATTAAATAAAACATAAGAAACATCCTGGATTTATTTTTTCGCTCTTCTTTATTTATTTTTTTAATGTAATATAGAAGTATCGCATTGGGTTTCGGTATCGGTAGATACTCAAAATCAAATGACTCAGACTCGAGGGCAAAAAACCTGATCGGTACATCACTATTTAGAATCAATTTTACTATGAAAGTTTTTTGTGTGAAAACTTTGATCACTCAAATTTGAATGTATAGTGAAGAAGATCCATTAGATTTAAGAACCACATGCTACCCACAATTGCAATCTTCTGGCTAAATGTAAATGCTGTGGTCAGATCTGTGTAATGGACTAATAAATACACAACCCTTTTGAATATTACATTTTATTTTTATGATTGATCTCTGTGGAGCATTAAACATGTTGAAGATAAAAGGTAATGAATCCAGCAGTGACCTAGTTTAGATTACATCAAAATTGCACTTTAATTGCACTCTAAACAGACGTGTCTATCAAATGGAAACCATGAGCCTTTTTCCAAATGCTGCGTGGCTATAAAAACAATACAAAAGCAAAACTGAGCAAAAACAAAGAACAGAAGAACATCAGTAATACAACTTCCTCTAAATCCTCATTACAAACGAGAGATTGTAAGATAAGTTATAGAATTTACAGGTGAAATCACTTCAGTTTTGTAGTATTTGTTTGGAACATGTAAAACAGATAATACAAAATACACAAAATGTAGAGGCTGTTCGGAAAAAAAGAACAAAGAAAAAACAAAACAAAACAAAACAATGGTTGATTTGTTGCAATAGCAACAAGCTTATCACACACAGCATTTTCAGTACTCCCACAAATTGAGTCCCACAATGCACACATTTCAGGAGTACCAAATCCCACATCAGATCTGATATGAGAAAAAGTTAAGTGACTGTGAACTGTGATAACAATGGCATTTATTTCAAACGTTTAAATTAAATACTGATGATTTTCTGTACAGGCATCTTTCCTTTTAACTCAGGAAAAAGAACCGGTTTTTACAATCTCCCTCAGATCAGACCAGAGACATGACGACTGCAATAATGTATAATGTAGAGGCATCATCTTCAACATATACATTTTAGTGCAAAGAAATATCAAAACAGACCACGTACATATTGGCACTAATATGCTGTAAGAAAAGTGTCCTTCCTTTGATTCGCCGGGTTTACACTGTATGCATGCAATAGCAAACATATCAGGACATTTTCTGTTCTCACAGACGTTTATATTCTCCTCGCTACTCTCTAACGTTTTCCCCAAATCCGCTTCTGTTAAGCTAGTTCTGGGTTTTGATAAGAATACCTTCAGTATGTTGACAAGCATTTGTTCATACACACTGATTGAGTAAAGTGGCCACTCCTCACGCAACCTCGCAGAATCCCTTTAGGACAAACACTTTAATATTGCAGTGGTTCTTGTTCCGGTTATTACTAGTGTATTAAATAAGTGCTCCCTTTGTTTCTCTTTACAGAAGGAAAAGTTCAACCTAACAACGAGCTCAGACCTTTAGCCATCAGTCAAAAACTGAGAATCCCAAACAAAACCTCACACAGGTAGGAAATATCCCCTTCAGACCTGCACTCACACATGAATAGAAAAATAGGTACAATTACATGATTGATTTAAAAACTTGTCGTAGGAAAACAACAAACTAAAACGGAAACAATATTTTCTCATTCATTAGTCAGAACATTTTATTTTATACAATCTTTAAAAAGCCTTTACAAAAACAGTATCTGAAGAAGGAGGCAGTCCATTTAGGCATACAAATTATTATTATTATTTTTTTTTTTCTGTTGGGGTGATCACTTTAATGTGGTGCTTTCAGATGAATGCATTGGTTGTCAAAGAAATCCTGAATCAATCTCCTTCATATGGGTCATGGTGGAATTATCCTTTAAAGAAACTGTTCAATCAGATTTAGTTCTGTCAGAATTGCTCTAGCTGTAGGATTTCTTTACAGAAATTCGGCTCCATGCCAACCACTTATTTATGGCATCGAAACACGATCATAGGGCAGTATCTGTGATCACTGGAAAAAGCCAGAGAACGCTAGCTGCTGTCAAATGACCCTTTTGATTCAGTAGAGCTGTTCTTCGTGTCAAAGGAGTTTGTTAGTCATGGTTGAAATGCAGAGATATAAACTCCTTGTAAGTTTTTCCCCCATGCTGCTAGTGGCAACACACATTAATGTTAGTGTGATATGTCCTTCATTTAAAATATTAAAAAGAGCGGAAACTAAAAATTAAATAAATAAAAAAAATCTTATCTCTAGGTAGAAAGCAAGGCTATTTCTGGACAGAAAGTGAGGCTTTAATTTTTGAAACTCATTCCATTTAGACAGAACAGTACCATGACATTACTGTAAAAGAATCATTTCTGGCAAATTACTAAACCCTTGTTAGGATGTAGTATTTCCCCAACCCACGGTTGGACAACAGCTACTCTAAACCTATAGATATGGCAGTAATGCCATGAAACCACTGAGCGTATTTAGACAATCTGAAAAATAGAAAGAAAAAACAATCAGTTCAGAGGATGGGAAGAGAAAAGAAGAGAAAAACCAATGCTGAGGATTCAATGACACAGTACAGCTGATTTTATTTCAGTTAGCATTACCACAAATTTTGATAAGATAAAATATTAAAATTCATGAGTATAAACAGTAATGCATGACAAGACGAAAAAGTCTCAATATTTGTAAGGTTTTATTTTTATGTATAAACACTGTACATAAATTACTTTCTCTGCGACTAATATTGTTGTACGGATAAGTGGAATTTTTTTTTTTTTTTAAAAAATCCATAAAGATATTCTAACATCTCTTGTCAAAGTACCGGTCAGTATTGAGATATATATTTATATATTTTGTTCTGTCAGTTTCCGCTCTCTTCACCACTTGGGTTGGTTCAGTAATGAGATTGTACACTCTGGTTTGATTATATGAACCACAGCTGTGTCCCTTAAGAAATCAAAGCAAAAGAAAGACAGTCACCTAGCTCACAGTCTGAAAACCCAGTCCGCATTAGTTGAAAAGACATTTTTTTTTTCTGAGAACAAGGATGCCCAGACAGTAAGAACCACTGAATTACAGTCACTGCCTTGTGAAACTTTTTTCTCAACATTATATTAGTTCTTCAGGGTGCAGTGGTCTTCACATGTAAACACGTTTTCCTTTTTTCACCTCCATTTTATCACTGACCAAGTCACTTTTAAGGGTTTATATATAAAAAAGCAAAAAAGAAGGCAAAAACAAATAATAATTGAGTTTTTTTCCTTGGGTTTTGCTCTCGTAGAGAGTCCATTATCCATTCAATGCAATAATGTGGACAAATGTGTAGGTTGGTGGTGTGATTAAGTCAATGAGAGGAAGTGCCTCATGTTTCTCTTTTGTATAATTGCGGTGTGTGTGGCACTTAGGCACAACTCCTCACTTCTCGAACATAACACCTTCCCTTTAGTCTCTGAGAAGGGAGCTCTTGGAAAGTGTACACGGGAGAGAGAAGCTTGGGGAGCAGAGGGGCAGTAGTCTGTCGAACAGTCTGTGCAGTCAGACTGTTACCTCTTCCCTATCTCACTCTGCCTCAAGAACTGGACATTGTTGGCACTGTCGGCCAGTTCAGGGTATTGCTCCACTGATAGTACATAGTAACCATCGTAACCCAGCACTTTCCCAGAGCTGAGCAACTGCCTCTTCTCCCCCTCTGTCCATAGACGCACTCCCTCCTCCCCGTCACGCACACGCTGTTGCTCCCGTGCCCATGCACTTGACAGTGCTCTCTGACGGGCCTGTTCTAAGACACGTGCCTTCTCCTCATCCAGTGTCATGCCATAGCGCACATGCAAAGCCAATGCGCCATATTGCAACTCCACATCTGCAAAGCGACGTGTCCGCCCATTGACTACGGTGGTAGACTGTGACACTGTTACATTGACACCGTTCTCTAGACTCTTGCGACCACTTGTGAGTCGCAGAGCACCCAGGTCACTTTCAGGCAGGCTGGTCTTTATAAAGTAGTGTGTGTCGCGACCTTCCACTGTGAAGTGCAGATCTTCTAGATAGAAGGCATTGTTGAGGACGGTGGCCACTTTAATGCAGTCCTCATTTGCTATGTTCAGTGCGTTGGTGGCCACCTGGCCCTTACTGGTAATGGCAAGCATCACACCTTTACCAATTAGGGATTTGACTGTGGCGAACCACAGCCAAGGTTTTTCTCTGCTTGAACGTCGTCGGCTTAACTGGATCTCAGGCATCCTCTCAAACGATAGGAAAGCCTTGGCCTGCCTCATTACCTCCTGCTGCACCCCTGAAATGGACTGAAAAGGAAAGAAAAAAACCAAGACACATTAATACAAATTCATATCATTGGTAAAAAATGCATAAACATTGAGTCTTTGCATGAATCAAACCAATATACTAGGGCAAACATTTTACCTGAATAAATGATATACAGTGCATTCGGAAAGTATTCATAGCACTTCACTTTTTCCACATTTTTTTATGTTACAGTCTTATTCCAAAATGTATTAAAAAATGTATTAAACTCATGTATTAAACTCCAAATTCTACACACAATACCCCATAATGACAATGTGAAAAAAGATTTATTGAAATTGTTGCAAATTTATTAAAAATAAAAAAAGCTGAAAAATCACATGTACAGAAGTATTCACAGCCTTTGGCGTGAAGCTCTAAATTGAGCTCAGGTACATTCTGTTTCCACTGATCATTCTTAAGATTTTTCAGCAGCTTAATTGGAGTTCACCTGTGGTCAATTCAGTTGATTGGACATGATTTGAAAAGGCATACACCTGTCTTTATAAGGTCCCAGGGTTGACAGTGCTTGTCAAAGCACAAACCAAGCATGAAGACAAAGGAACTGTCTGTAGACCTCCGAGACAGGATTGTCTCGAGGCACAAGGCTGGGGAAGGTTACAGAAAAATGTCTGCTGCTCTGAAAGTTCCAATAAACACAGTGGCCTCCATCATCTGTAAGTGAAAGATGTTTGGAACCACCAGGACTCTTCCTAGAGCTGGCCGGCCATCTAAGCTGAGTGATTGGGGAGAAGGGCCTTAGTTAGGGAGGTGATCAATAACCCGATGGCCACTCTGTCTGAGCTCCAGCATTCTTCTGTGGAGAGAGGAGAACCCTAACCCTAACCCTAACCCTTACAGAAGGACAACTATCCACCAATCAGGCCTGTACGGTAGAGTGGCCAGACGGAAGCCACTCCCTGCCTGGAATTTGCCAAAAGGCATTTGGAGGATTGGAGTGAATGCCGGGCGTTACATTTGGAAAAAACCAGGCTAATACCATCCCTACATTGAAGCATGGTGGCGGCAGCATCATGCTGTGGGGATGTTTTTCAGCAGCAGGAACAACTGGAAGACTGGTCAGGATAGAGGGGAAGATAAATGCAGCAATGTACAGAGACATCCTGAATGAAAACCTGCTTCAGAGTGCTCTTGACCTCAGATTGAGGCAACGGTTTATTTTCCAGCAGGACAATGACCCAAAGTACACCACCAAAATATCAATGGAGTGGCTTCACAACAACTCGGTGAATTTCCTTGAGTGGCCCAGCCAGAGCCCAGACCTAAATCCTAATGAACATCTTTGGAGAGATCTGAAAATAGCTGTACACTGTCGCTTCCCATCCAACCTGATAGAGCTTGAGAGGTACTGCAAAGAGGAATGGTCAAAAACTCACAAAGACAGGTGTGCCAAGCTTGCAGCATCATATTCAAAAAGACTTGAGGCTGTAATTGCTGTCAAAGGTGCATCAACAAAGTATTGAGCAAAGGCTGTGAATACTTATGTAAATGTGATTTTTCAGGTTTTTTTATTTTTAATAAATTTGCAACAATTTCAAAAAATCTTTTTTCACATTGTCATTATGGGGTATCATGTGTAGAATTTTGAGGAAATAAATGAATTTAATCCATTTTGGAATAAGGCTGTAACATAAAAAAATGTGGAAAAAGTGAAGCGCTATGAATACTTTCCGGACGCACTGTACATAGTAAAATTACAAAATTGTCATTGCATTTTTAAAACTACAATAGCAATTTTTAAAGATTCTGCAAGGTAGCTAATGTTGGAAAGAGGATGTACAAAATATTTAGTAAACAAAATGTTATTAAAATTAGATGGCTTACTGGTAGGTCATCCCATAGCTGACTCTTCCTCATTTCTAGTGAGGGTTGGGTGAGGTCGAACTTAGGGATGGGAAATCCAGGGATGACATTATGCAGATGAAAGCCAAATGTCACCAGCCAGATGTTGACATCTATGAATGAAAGAACAGACAATAAAAATAAACACATTACCCTGTTTAATAGAGTAGATTCTGCAAATATATGTGGATTTGATGTTTTTTCTATAAATGTGTATGCAGGAAGGGTCTTTTCTCACCTGTGACATACTCCTTGACCTCATGAACCTTGCTTATGGGATTATTATTTCGAAACATGTACAAGTTGAAGGGTGCCGGGTCCTTTCCCACCCTTGTCCAGGTACTAATATCTGGGGTGGTCCAACGACCTGCTTGAATGTCATAGTCCCGCTCTCCAAAGTGCAGCAATCTTGTTAAAGGGTCATATAGACCTCCATGGAACCCAATAACCAATTGGAAGTCAGGGTTTGAGTCAAAGTAGATCTCCCCATAAGCAGTATATTGCACCTGCTTGAGGAGAAGCCCATTGCTGCTGAAGACTGCGAGTGGCGTTCCAGTGTTGTCACAAGCGATGTAAAACTCCTCACCACTGCTGATCTCCATGGCAAACAGATGGCCTTGTAGGTCATAGTATAGCGAGGTGATTTCAGAGCTGGAGTGATTGTACACATGGGTGATCCGCGTCGGGTAGTTGAGGTCCGCGTAAAAGAACTGAAGGTGCTGGCCCAGACTATTACGAGAGGCCAAGCGTCTTCCTAGCCCATCATAGCGGTACTGGATGGTCCAGCCACTGGCTTTACTATGTACCCGAACCAAGAGGCCCTTGGAATTGTACTCAAAGATTTCTGCACCTCTCTGGCGCAGAAAGCCATCTTCATCCATACGATACTGCACATCGCCCAGTCGTGTGATGCGGTCCCTTAGGTCATAGCGGAGGGGAGTAAGTCTTGCACTGTTGCCAGGGTTCAGCAGATGTAAGTTGCCGTTCAAGTCATAATTATACCGCCACATCATTTTCTCATTCAGGTAGACTGTCTGCAGCTGCCCGTCAACATCATACTCATAGCCATATTTGGTGGTGTTTGCAAAAGGGCCTATCTTTATTTCCCGTTTGGTGACACGGCCCATGTTGTCATACTGGATAGTGATCCAGTACATGAGGGAGCGAAAGATCTCATACTGGATCTCCTTTATGCGGCCATGAACATCAAAGTGCTTTGTATAGGTCATTACAGCTGTTGATATGATCTGGTTTATGTCATAATAGATGACACCAAATTTTCCAAACTGCTCTACCTTGCCAGAAATGTCGTCAAATTGATAAAGGTCTATGGGGAGTGGGGTTTCGTTTATAACTCCCTGCATGCTGGTGACTCTGAAACTATTGTCATAGGTGTAGTCAAAGCGGGCATTGACCATTCCATCCTCACTGAAGCGGAATATCTGCCGGTCCACCAATGGTCCTATTTGTCGATATCTGATTGAACAAATGAAACCCTCACTCTGCAGGTTGACAGTTTTCAGCACACCTGCTGTCTCATCATAGGTGAAGCTGACTCGTGTGCTGTCATATAAGATTTCAGACAGCTTGTTCTGTCTGCGGTACTTGTAGAGGACACGCCGGCCAGTGCCTAAGTGTGCCACCCTCAAGAGCTGGCCATCCTCACTGTAGTCTACTGTGACGGATGCGTTACTTTCTGGTGGGTTGTAGATATTGCGGTAGTAGCCAACAGAGCGGATAGTTTGCATGGTGTGACGGGCAACGCTTGGCATGGTGATGGCAGAGAGTCGATCCTGGAGATCATAATCAAAGATGTACTGCCGCTGGCTGTGTAAAAGCAGCACCATAGACTGTAGATCAAAAGGTATAAAGAAGAGAAATTAACCTAAACAATTGCTTACTCTTCCTTGCATACTATTAAAATGCTAATTATGTGCAATAGCAGGTATTAACGCTCCATTTAGTGATTATTTTCTTGCCTAATTGAGTTCTCCTTGACCCTCAAGCTGCTAAATGCAGGTCTGTATAATGTGTGTGCCTGCATAAATATAAAATGTTCTACAATTACTGACTTTAGCCTCATGATGGGCCTGTACTTGCCTCAATAAGGTGTGTTGAAAAATGGTTTTCATGCTCTGAATATTATGGAACTACAGCATCAGTAAAAAGAAGAGGTTTTAAATTGCATCTGTATGCTAAGCTGGAAGCTTGAGGTAAACAAACAAGTCAGCAAGTTGCCTTTAAGTTATGAATGACAGAGGCCTCATGTTTATTCTGTGCCTGTTTTAGGTCTTGTTGGGCAATGCGAGAGGTGAGTTGAAGCAAAGGATGATAAATAAGTGTTTCTTGCTGTGGGGCTTAAATACTGACATCCCTGGGATCCTTCTGTTGAATAGATCTGAGACTGTTGCATTCAGAGCTGCTGCATCACTACGTATCTTCATGTCTTGCCTGGTAAAATAAGCACACTGACTGACGTCTGCAGATTTTCAGGACTATCCTTAGAGTCCTCTCTCCATCTTGGGGAATTGCTACAGTGGGTGTCAACCTTTTAATGCCTTCACCTTGTCAACCATACTTGGACAGACATTATTCTAGTTCCCAAGGTACTGCTGGTGGCATATGTTTGATATACTCTCACTGGTCACGCTACCTGCACATGTGGCAGGCGACGGAAAGACAGACTACCCATGCATATTTAATATACACATTTGCACACAGTGTTTTTCTTTCCACAAAACTTCTGTGGTTCCACTTGAGTGCTTTCTTGAAGGAAACTCACTTTTTGTCTGGTAACTGTAACTCTGTAAATACTGTACCTTACTAAATGTCCGTAAACCATCTTTAATAATTATTAGTTATTTGCAAGAATACAGAGTACAACACATAAAGGCTCTTCTTTTCATATTAATCTCTTTTTCCCATTTAGACTTAAAGCAATTTTCATTTTGAGACTGTAATCTTTTCTCTACGAGACCTTACCAAACAAATTCGCTCACAACAAACATACAGCTTTTTGTCCCTCTCTGCACAATAATCCACAGAAATATCTGACCCCTGGAAATTTAGGGGTCTTTTAGTACAGCTATTTCTCTAAACAAACTTCATGTTTGTGCTGTTGACACAGTAGTAATAGTATGCTTCTGGAGAACCATTTCAAAGGGATTACCACCTGTAAATCTCAGTTATGGTGGAGTATTGTGGACACCCTGAACTAAAAGAAACAGATTACCCAGAAATAAAGATTTCTGTTCATCAACCATGTTGTTTTATCCCAGTGTACTTCAAGTATCATTATTATATTACCAAGCTCCAAAAATGCATCTACCTTTTAAGAAATGTACCAAAAATTGACAAAGCTCACCTTGTCCAAATAAGTGTAACTCCAGATTTTGGCATCAGCGAAGGTTCTGGAGACTATTCTTCCCTGGCTGTCATATTCTACCCTCTCGGTTGTGGGGCCTCTCTGGAGGCTTGTGACCTGACCAGTGCTGGAATAGGTCAGGTTGACGGACATCAGCTTACTGCTGGGCACCCACAGTGTAGGATGACCAGATGTATCATAGACAATCTTCAGAAGAAACTTTCGGTGGTCATCATATATTTTCTCTGTGCGCAGTGAACGGTCATAATCCACAGACAGCAGATTTCTGCCGTTGACCTTTATGAAATGAAAACAATTTTCATATTTATTAGAACATTTACTGCTTATACCAGGCACAATTTTGAGTCAACTTTTACGTCACTTTTGTTACTGTTATCATTTTTAAGACTGCATACAAGATAAAAAAATGCATACACATTGAACACTCTTTAAATCTCTAAATATTTTGAAG